>JAFMOC010000186.1:172500-355000 GCA_019802505.1 Corydoras sp. C115 | reverse complement strand
GAAATTGCCCCATATAGAGTGTGTGTGTGTGTGTGAGTGTGTGCCCAGTGATAGATTGGCGTCCTGTCCTGGGTGTATCTGCCCAGCGCCTGAAACGTTCTCCCCTGGATGGGCATGAGGAACCCCCCACGACCCTAATAGAGGATAAAGCAGAAGATAATGGATGGATGGATGGATGTTCGATTTCAGATCCACCGTTCAGTATATCGGTACATGCGAGATGCTTCAGGTTTAAAGGAGAACATTAGTCAGACCATGTTAGAGACATTTGTCCCCTCAGTCCTTCCTCACATACCATCTACACTGGGGTTAATGTCTAAAGCAAATGTGTAACGTAGCGCCGACATCGGCGTTTTTTTTATTGTCCTGTCTCTCAGTCCCAAAGCCACTGAAGCATCATCCGCTAATGCAGCATCTGGTGCGTGCTGCCCTCGGCGGCTCTGCACAGGTGACTGCGCTCTCATTAAAGCATCAGAACAAAGTAGGGAGGCAGACAGGACCGCGGGGACTCGGCGCCGGGGAAACGGCCGCCAGCTGAGCCACGTGTGCTCTTGCATAAACCCCGGGTCCGCCGGCGGAGGGACTCATTTAAACCGCGCTAATTGCCCTGAACTGAGACGGCAGACGGATCGCTGGATTCGGCTCGCTCGTTTACCGACGCTGCAATTTAGCAGAATTACAAAATAACGACGTTTTCCAAGTCAATCGCACCGTCAGGAAATAACCTGAAAATAATAAATAACCAAGAGAACACGGAACATCTGGCCATGTGGTGTTTCCACAGTTTCCACATTCGTCCTCTAACAGCTGGAGGAACACACATTGTCCCCCCCAACCCAACGCCATGTCACCGCCACACCCAGCTCATCATTAGTCGAGGGCGTGGCCCTGAAATGATGCTGTTCCGGAGAACCCTCTCAACTAAGTACCCTGTTGTATCTGCCCCTTTTAGTTTTTTTTGCTCTAGTCGCTTCTGCTGGAGTCACATGCTGATGTCAATCATTCATCTCATTCTCTTCCACTTAATCCAACTAGGTTTGCAAGGGGGGGCACACTCCTGCCCGGTATCTGCCCAGCGCCAGAAACGTTCTCCCCTGGATGGGCATGGAGAACCCCCCACGACCCTAATAGAGGATAAAGCAGAAGTTGATGGATGGATGGATATGAGAGCTCTGTGAACCAGATATTAAAGGAGTCATTTTTTAATAAAAGACTGTGGAACATTTTCGATCGATCGAGAGAGAGAGAGAGAGAGAGAGAGAGAGAGAGAGAGAGAGAGAAAGAGGGAGAGAGAGAGAGATAGAGAAAGAGAGTGAGAGCTAGAGAGAGAGAGATAGGTAAAGAGAAAGAGAGAGAGAAAGAGAGAGAGAGAAAGAGAGAGAAAGAGAGAAAAGAGAGAGAAAGAGAGAGAAAGAGAGAGAGAGATAGAGAAAGAGAGAGAAAGAGAGAGAGAGATAGAGAAAGAGATAGAGAGAGAGAGATAGAGAGAGAGCCTCTATGTCTGATAAGCACAAAAGAGCCAGACTGAAGTGTATGTGTGTGTGTGTGTGTGTGTGTGTGTGTGTATACATGTGAGTGTGTGTGTATGTATATGTACTACATGGATGTGTAAGTGTGTTTATGTATGTATGTATGTATGTTTGTGTGCTTTTATGTGTGTGTGTGTACATGTCAGTGTGTGTGTGGGTATATGTGTGAGTATGAGTGTGTGTGTACATGTCAGTGTGTGTGTGGGTATATGTGTGAGTATGAGTGTGTGTGTACATGTCAGTGTGTGTGTGGGTATATGTGTGAGTATGAGTGTGGGTGGGTATATGTGTGAGTATGAGTGTGTGTGTACATGTCAGTGTGTGTGTGGGTATATGTGTGAGTATGAGTGTGTGTGTACATGTCAGTGTGTGTGTGGGTATGTGTGTGTGTGTGTACATGTGTGTGTGTTGGGGGTGGGTGTGTACATTTAAGGTGTGTAGTGTGTGTGTGTGTGTGTGTGTGGGGGGGGGTTACTTTCTGTACTGCAGTTTCGAGCGCTTGCTGTAGGGCTTTCATGTCGCTTGTCACCACTGAAACACAGCGCATCAAAACACAGCACTCCACCAACGCAGTCTGCCACCAAGCACACCTAAAATAAACACACACACACACACACACACACACACACACACACCACAGCACATTATTTATTCACTTCACTTCATCAATTCCATGGAAGTCTGGATTACAGTGAAAAATGATAACAATTGAAACACATTGTTTACTGACTGACCTCATTTCTGCCTCATCATCATATTCAGCTGTCATAATCAAACATTAACACAGCTTCACCTCCCAGTCCAACAACACCATTTACATAATTACTGTTTTAAGTTTGGAATGAGAAAATAAGATGACGGAGACGTTTCGGGTGAGGGGGGGGGGCACGGTGGCTTAGTTGCCTCTCAGTTCTAGGTATTTCACGTTCGCGTTCTTCAGCTTTATCCTCTATTAGGGTCGTGGGGTGGGGGGTGGGGGGGGGGTTCCCCATGCCCATCCAGGGGAGAATGTTTTGTGAGCTGGGCAGATACACCCAGGACAGGACGCCAATCTATCACCGGAGACACACTCACTCACACAGACACACTCTATATGGGGCAATTTGGAGAATTCAGTTGACCTTGATCCATGTTTTTGGATTGTGGGAGGAAACTGCTTTATCCTCTAGTAGGGTCGGGGTGGGGGAGGACGTTGCCCATCCAGGGGAGAACGTTTCGGGCGATGGGTAGATACACCCAGGATAGGACGCCAATCTATCACTGGGCACACTCACAACTCACATTCCATGTGTTTGGACTGTGGGAGGAAACTGGAGAACCCGGAAGAAACCCACGTGGACACGGGGAGAACATGGAAACTCCACCCAGATTGGGATTCAAACCGGGAACCCCTAGTGCTGAGAGGAGAACATGCTAACCACTAAGCTGGATATTAATTGGACTGGCGGCGCTGCAGGACGCCCTCAATGGACTTATATAGTTTTTCCCATTAGTTAAATACGGGTCACATGATTATCATACAATCTGTACATGGCTGTCCTACACTGGTTGATGCTGCCCGACCGCTCAAGGAGGAGGAGTCCCCCACTGAGCCTCGGTCCTCACAAGGTTTCTTCTTTAAGAAAACAACATAGCTTGGAGTTTTGTCTTGCCACTGTCTCTTCAGCTTGCTCTTTGGGGGTTTAAAGGCTTATAACTCTGTAAAGCTGCTTTATGATGATGTACTATTGTAAAAAACACTCTATAAATAAATTACTTGAACATGAACTCTACAAATCTAGGTTTTTGAGGTGTTGCTAATTTCCTGGAGGCGATTCCTACGATGATTACTGGAGGGAACCTGGATTTTTATTGGACTGTTGGTCCTGCAGGACGCCCTCAATGGACTTCTATAGTTTTCGAATGTTAAATACGGGTCACATGATCTCTACACAATCTGTACATGGCTGTCCTACACTGTTGATGCTGCCCGGCCGCTCAAGGAGGATGAGACCCCCACTGAGCCTCGGTCCTCACAAGGTTTGTTCCTTAAAATATCAACATAACAGGGAGTTTTGTCTTGCCACTGTCTCTTCAGTTTGCTCTTTGGGGGTTTAAAGGCTTATAAATCTGTAAAGCTGCTTTATGACAATGTACTATTGTAAAAAACGCTCTATAAATAAATTACTAGAACTCTACAAATCTAGGTTTTTGAGGTGTTGCTAATTTCCTGGAGGCGATTCCTACGACGATTACTGGATGGAACCTGGACTTTTATTGGACTGTTGGTCCTGCAGGACGCCCTCAATGGACTTATATAGTTTTCGAATGTTAAATACGGGTCACATGATCTCTACACAATCTGTACATTGGTGTCCTACACTGTTGATGCTGCCCGGCCGCTCAAGGAGGAGGAGTCCCCCACTGAGCCTCGGTCCTCACAAGGTTTGTTCCTTAAAATATCAACATAACAGGGAGTTTTGTCTTGCCACTGTCTCTTCAGCTTGCTCTTTGGGGGTTTAAAGGTTTATAACTCTGTAAAGCTGCTTTATAACAATGTACTATATTAAAAAGTGTTATATAAATTAATTATTTGAACCCCACAAATCTAGGGTTTTGAGGTGTTGCTAATTTCTTGGAGGAGTCGTCACATCTTCATTCATGGTTCTTCTGAAGCTCTGCGTCTACGATGAGTACTGGATGGAACCTGGATTTTTATTGGACTGTTGGTCCTGCAGGACGCCCTCAGTGGACTCTCAATTGTTAAATACGGGTCACATGATCTCTACACTATCTGTACATTGGTGTCCTACACTGTTGATGCTGCCCGGCCGCTCAAGGAGGATGAGACCCCCACTGAGCCTCGGTCCTCACAAGGTTTCTTCCTTAAAATATCAACATAACAGGGAGTTTTGTCTTGCCACTGTCTCTTCAGCTTGCTCTTTGGGGGTTTAAAGGTTTATAACTCTGTAAAGCTGCTTTATGACAATGTACTATTGTAAAAAAACACTATAAATAAATTACTTGAACTCTACAAATCTTGGGTTTTGAGGTGTTGCTATTTTCCTGGAGGTGGCGTCACATCTTCTTTCATGGTTCTGCTGAAGCTCTGCGGCTACGACGAGTACTGGATGGAACCTGGACTTTTATTGGACTGTTGGTCCTGCAGGACGTCCTCAATGGACTTCTATAGTTTTCGAATGTTAAATACGGGTCACATGATCTCTACACAATCTGTACATTGGTGTCCTACACTGTTGATGCTGCCCGGCCGCTCAAGGAGAAGGAGTGTCCCACTGAGCCTCGGTCCTCACAAGGTTTCTTCCTTAAGATATCAACATAGCAGGGAGTTTTGTCTTGCCACTGTCTCTTCAGCTTGCTCTTTGGGGGTTTAAAGGCTTAAAACTCTGTAAAGCTGCTTTGTGATGATGTACTATTGTAAAAAGCCACCTGTCACTAATAACAACATGCTCTAAAAATAATCCGAATAAAACCTCAGCTCTGAACCCTGATACACATGTGACCTTAAAGCCCGTCTGCAGTTATAGGGGGCAGTTATAGAGGGCTTAACATCAGAGGAAGTAATTACCTGTCCGCTGAAGCCGAAGCCCTCGGGGGACTGGAGGAAGCTGCTGTAGACCTGATTGGCTTGAGAAATCACAGCTGCCACGGCGTCCTGGTAATGCGGGGCTGCGGCGGCGAGGATGGGCAGAGCAGCTAACGGCAGATGATCCACACTGCTGCACACACTGCTCTCATCATAACTGTACGGATTCAGGCTGCACAACGGAAAGAACATCAACATTAAGCAGAGAAATTTATTATATAGAGCTTTTTAGAACCTAGAACCTTTACAGTTTAAGAAGTGAGATGTGTAGTAGATGGAGGGTTAAATGCGGGCGGCACAGTGGCTTAGTGGTTGGCATTCCAATATGGGATCCCAATATGGGTGGAGTTTCCATGTTCTCCCCGTGTCCACGTGGGTTTCCTCCGGGTTCTCCAGTTTCCTCCCACAGTCCAAAAACATGGATCAAGTCATTTGAATTCTCCAAATTGCCCATATAGAGTGTGTTTGTGTGAGTGAGTGTGTGCCCAGCGATAGATTGGCGTCCTGTCCTGGGTGTATCTGCCCAGCACCCGAAACGTTCTCCCCTGGATGGGCATGAGGAACCCCCCGCGCGACCCTAATATAAGATAAAGCGAAAGATAATGGATGGATGGAGGGCTAAATGCAACAGTCAGCAAACGCAGACCATTCGGAGAACCTTGAGGGAACCATACGAAAAAGCCATTTGGCTTTGTCCGCAAGAACATCCATCCATTATCTTCCGCTTTATCCTCTATTAGGGTCGCGGGGGGGGGGGGGTTCCCCATGCCCATCCAGGGGAGAACGTTTCGGGCGGTGGGTACATACACCCAGGACAGGACGCCAATCTATTGCTGGGCACACACTCACTCACACACACACACTTTATATGGGGCAATTTGGAGAATTCAATTGACCTTGATCCATGTTTTTGGACTGTGGGAGGAAACCGGAGCACCCGGAGGAAACCCACGCAGACACGGGGAGAACATGGAAACTCCACCCAGATTGGGATTCAAACCGGGAATCCCCAACGCTGAGAGGAGAACATGCTAACCACTAAGCCACCGTGCCGCCCTTATATAGAGATATGTATTTATTTAATATTAAAGTACAGTTCCCCCTCGTTCCTGTGATCTTGTCCTGTGTCTTATTGCTTTAATAAAACACAAACACGGGCGGCACGGTGGCTTAGTGGTTAGCATGTTCTCCTCTCAGCGCTAGGGATTCCCGGTTCGAATCCCCTCTGGGTGGAGTTTCCATGTTCTCCCCGTGTCCGCGTGGGTTTCCTCCGGGTTCTCCGGTTTCCTCCCACAGTCCAAAAACATGGATCAAGTTAATTGAGTTCTCCAAATTGCCCCATATAGAGTGTGTTTGAGTGAGTGTGTGCCCAGCGATGGATTGACGCCCTGTCCTGGGTGTATCTGCCCAGTGCCCGAGACGTTCTCCCCTGGATGGGCATGGGGAACCCCACCGCGACCCTAACAGAGGATAAAGCGGGTGATGATGAATGAATGAAAACACAAACACACTATAATAAAAAAACAAACGAGGTCTGATTCAGAAATGCATTTATTAAAACAAAATCCTTGATAAACTGATCTTTCATGACGTCATAATATAAATGCTGATCGCTGAGTAACTGGATTCTGGTTTCTCTAACAATGAAATACTGTCATCTAGTGGCCAAATTACAGAAGTCATATAATGTATATTACGTGGGGCGGCATGGTGGCTTAGTGGTTAGCATGTTCTCCTCTCAGTGCTGGGGATGCAGGTTCGAATCCCAATCTGCTGAGTTTCCATGTTCTCCCCGTGTCCATGTGGGTTTCCTCCGGGTTCTCCGGTTTCCTCCCACAGTCCAAAAACATGGATCAAGTCAATTGGATTCTCAAAAATTGCCCCATATAGAGTGCGTTTGTGTGAGTGAGTGTGTGCCCAGCGATAGATTGGCGTCCTGTTCTGGGTGTATCTGCCCAGCGCCCGAGACGTTCTCCCCTTGATGGGCATGGGGAACCCCACCGCGACCCTAATAGAGGATAAAGCGGGAGATGATGAATGAATGAATGAATGTAATGTATATCACGCGGGGTGGCATGGTGGCTTAGTGGTTAGCATGTTCTCCTCTCAGCGCTGGGGATGCAGGTTCTCCCTGTGTCCATGTGGGTTTCCTCTGGGTTCTCCGGTTTCCTCCCACAGTTGTAAATCATGGATCAAGGTCAAGTGAATTCTTCAAATTGCCCCATATAGAGTGTGTGTGTGTGTGTGTGTGTGTGTGTGTGTGTGTGTGTGTGTGTCAGCCCAGCGCCCGAAACGTTCTCCCCTTAAAGGGCATGAACCCCCCCCTTAGGAGGTAAACTGTAGTTGCCCCCCCCCCCCCAACCCTAGTAGAGGATAAAGCGGAGGATAACAGATGGATGGTGACGGACTGTTACGAATGTGAAGCGCTCAGAGGTGTGTGTTATTGTCAATAATGTCACCGCTGGACAAACGGCTCAGCCAATCAGATTGAAGCACCACAACGACCCGTTTTATAATGCAAAACACACCCGTGAATAATGAAGAGGATTAGTACACGCCATTTGGCATGTTCTCTCGTACTTTTCTCATCGTTACAATACACGACAGCTGCGTGGTTAACATCTCGCTTACAATCTGAAAATGGATATTATGTTGTTTATTGTTATGTCTGTTATGTTTATTGTGGCTGTATTTTCGTTCTAAATCCTCTGATGGAGGAAACCGAGGACACGTTCTCTGCGTGTGTCGAAGTCCAAACAGCAAACAGAAGTAGAACGTTCTGCGGGGGGCCATGATCAATTATTAATCAGCGCTCCAACACAGGGGCTCGGAAACTGGAGCATCAGCGTTTTAATCAGACGTGCAGTTCTTTAGAACGCAGAGCCGTCGGCGGGGTAGCCGTGCTCGGTTCTATCGATCCGCTCTTTCGTCCCTGGCATCAGAAATGTCGTAGCGCTTGTGACTGATGCGTCTCCGTTTTTATGACGCGATGAACAGAATTGATTTCTTGACTTGCGCTGTGTTTACGGCTCGGTAACCATGACCTCCTGCGGTGCATTAAAAAGACCATTAAAGGCAAAGAGGCTCGAACATATCTGAAGGGTTAGTGGTTAGCATGTTCTCCTCTCAGCGCTGGGGAGATTCCCGGTTCGAATCCCCATCTGGGTGGAGTTTCCATGTTCTCCCCTTGTCCACGTGGGTTTCCTCCGGGTTCTCCGGTTTCCTCCCACAGTCCAAAAACATGGATCAATTCAATTGAATTCTCCAAATTGCCCTATATTGGTGTCCTGTCCTGGGTGTATCTGCCCAGCGCCCGAGACGTTCTCCCCTGGATGGGCATGGGGGAACCCGCCCCCCCCGCAACCCTAATAGAGGATCAAGTGGAAGATGATGGATGGACAATTAGGGCGGCACGGTGGCTTAGTGGTTAGCATGTTCTCCTCTCAGCATTGGGGATCCAGGTTCGAATCCCCATCTGGGTGGAGTTTCCATGTTCTCCCCGTGTCCACCTGGGTTTCCTCCGGGTTCTCCGGTTTCCTCCCACAGTCCAAAAACATGGATCAAGTCAATTGAATTCTCCAAATTGCCCCATATAGAGTGTGTCTGAGTGAGTGTGTGCCCAGCAATAGATTGGTGTCCTGTCCTGGGTGTATCTGCCCAGTGCCCGATATGTTCTCCCCTGGATGGGCATGGAGAACCCCCCCCACGACCCTAATAGAGGATAAAGCGGAAGATAATGGATGGATATTATTAGTGACCAGAAAAGTCGAGGTTCTAATCGTATAATAATAATGGAATCCACACTATTCAGAGGTGAACATGTCCTCCAGAACATGGCACCTATTTGTTTTTGGAACAGCATCTTATTGCCTGCTTTAGCCGAGGCTTATCCCTGCAGATTAAGAGCTTAGTGAGGTCACACGCCGAGTTTGGGTCGCATTCGGGCCAAGATTGTTTAGGTTTAGGTTCTTTTTCGAAGAACCCTGATTTTGTACATTAGGTTCTTGCAGAACAGGGCGGCACGGTGGCTTAGTGGTTGGCATGTTCTCCTCTCAGCGCTAGGGATTCCGGTTCGAATCCCCATCTGGGTGGAGTTTCCATGTTCTCCCCGTGTCCGCGTGGGTTTCCTCCGGGTTCTCCGGTTTCCTCCCACAGTCCAAAAACATGGATTAAGGTCAAGTGAGTTCTCCAAATTGCCCCATGTAGAGTGTGTCTGTGTGAGTGAGTGTGTCCAGTGATGGAATGGCGCCCTGTCCTGGATGTATCTGCCCAGTGCCCGAAACGTTCTCCCCTGGATGGGCATGGAGAACCCCCCCTGTGACCCTAATAGAGGATAAAGTGGGGGATAATGGATGGATGGATGGATATGTGTATGTGTGTGTATATATATATATATATATATATATATATATATATATATATATATATATATATATAGGCAGCATGCTGGCTTAATGGTTAGCATGTTCTCCTCTCAGCACTAGGGATTCCCGATTCGAATCCCCATCTGGGTGGAGTTTCCATGTTCTCCCCGTGTCTGCATGGGTTTCCTCCGGGTTCTCCGGTTTCCTCCCACAGTCCAAAAACATGGAACAAAGTCAATTGAGTTCTCCAAATTGCCCCATATAGAGTGTGTGTGTGAGTGAGTGTTCCCAGCGATAGATTGACGCCCTGTCCTGGGTGTATCTGCCCAGCGCCCGAAACGTTCTCCCCTGGATGGGCATGGGGAACCCCCCCCGCGACTCCAATATAGGATAAAGAGGAAGATAATGGATGGCTGGATGGATCTCTATATAATCACAGCTATGGGAGCTGGAGGTATATGATTGGATTGTCGTTAGCGCAGAACCGCACACCTCGGCGGTTTAAACGCCTCCCTGAGGCTCACACAGCGCTGCACGTGAGCGTCGCACGCGCCCGGGATTTTCCCCAAACACAGATGTGTCTGCATTATTCAGCGTTCCACGTTAAGCACTTGAAGTTAAGCCCTTTATCCACTCTGATGATAAACAGCGTTAAATCCCGCCTGTGACGGACAAACGTTTACCGAATAGATGTTTACGGATTTCTTTAATTCGCGACGCCTTAACGCGCTCCAGAGACTTAATGAAATCATTTCACCTCAAAGCCCAACTTTCCATTTTCAGTTATCACATACGGTCAGGCTCGCAGGTCTGTATTCACTGATCTGAGGTCATCCATCCATTATCTCCTGCTTTATCCTCTATTAAGGTCGTGGGGGGAGGGGGTTCCCCATGCCCATCCAGGGGAGAACGTCTCGGGCGCTGGGCAGATACACCCATGACAGGACACCAATCTATCACTGGGCACACACTCACTCACACAGACACACTCTATATGGGGCAATTTGGAGCATACTATTTAGGTCCCCTGAAGGTCCCGGGTTCGGTTCCCGGTTCCACCACGTATTATGGCTGAAGTACCCTTGTGCAAGACACCCAACCCCAATTGCATCCGTGCTCCATTTACCTAGTGCTGAGATCCGTGCTCCAATCCCTTGTGCTGAGAGGAGAACATGCTAAACACTAAGACACTGTACTGCCCCGATATAGAATATTATCCATCCATTATCTTCTGCTTTATCCTCTACTAGGGTTGTGGGGGGGGATTCTACATACCCATCCAGGGGAGAACGTCTCGGGTGCTGGGCAGATACACCCAGGACAGTCACTGGGCACTATCGCTGGGCACACACTCACTCACACAGACACACTCTATATGGGGCAATTTGGAGCATACTATTTAGGTCCCCTGAAGGTCCCGGGTTCGGTTCCCGGTTCCACCACGTATTATGGCTGAAGTACCCTTGTGCAAGACCCCTAACCCCAATTGCATCTGTGCTCCATTTACCTAGTGCTGAGAGGAGAACATGCTAAACACTAAGACACTGTACTGCCCATTTACCTAGTGCTGAGATCCGTGCTCCAATCCCTTGCGCTGAGAGGAGAACATGCTAAACACTAAGACACTGTACTGCCCCGATATAGAATATTATCCATCCATTATCTTCTGCTTTATCCTCTATTAGGGTCGCGGGGGGTTTCTACATACCCCATCCAGGGGAGAATGTTTCGGGCGCTGGGCAGATACACCCAGGACAGTACACCGATCTATCACTGGGTGCACACTCACTCACACAGACACACTCTATATGGGGCAATTAAGAGCATTCAACTGACCTTGAATCCATGTATTTGGACTGTGGGAGGAAACCGGAGAACACGGGGAGAACATGGAAACTCAGCAGATTGGGATTCAAACCTGCATCCCCAGCGCTGAGAGGAGAACATGCCAACATGCCGCCATGCGTGGGGTTCCCCAACATGGAAACTCCACCCAGATTGGGATTCGAACCGGGAATCCCCAGCGCTGAGAGGAGACATGCCAACCACTAAGCCACCGTGCCGTTATTTTTGTTGATGGTTCATTGGTTTGATGTGTTTCTTTATGTGTAGCTCTTTTGTCTGCTGCGTTCACATCTGACCCGGTTCTGTGTGTTTCTTCTCTCAGTTGCCCCCCGGGTCTGTTCATTCACAGTGCTTGCTGTGCTGCGTTTACATGTGCCCTGCTTTCGTGTTACTTAATTTATAATGTTTCCATATTCAGACGCGCCCCAGTTTTGCACGTTTCCTAATTCACAGCGTGTTTCTGTGCGGCTACGACGATTACAGGATAGAACCTGCATTTTTATTGGACTGTTGGTCCTGCAGGACGTCCTCAATGGACTTCTATAGTTTTCAATTGTTAAATACGGGTCACATGATCTCTACACAATCTGTACATTGGTGTCCTACACCGTTGATGCTGCCCGACCGCTCAAGGAGCATGTGTCCCCCACTGAGCCTCGGTCCTCACAAGGTTTCTTGCTTAAAATATCAACATAACAGGGAGTTTTGTCTTGCCACTGTCTCTTCAGCTTGCTCTTTGGGGGTTTATCCATCCATCCAGCCATTATCTTCAGCTTTATCCTATATTAGAGTCGTGGGGGGGTTCCCCATGCCCGTCCAGGGGAGAACGTTTCAGGCGCTGGGCAGATACACCCAGGACAGGACGACAATCCATCACTGGGCACACACTCACTCACTCACACAGACACACTCTATATGGGGCAATTTGGAAAATTCAATTGACTTGATCCATGTTTTTGGACTGTGAGAGGAAACCGGAGAACCCGGAGGAAACCCGCGCCGACATGGGGAGAACATGGAAACTCCACTCAGATTGGGATTCGAACCGGGAATCCCTAGCGCTGAGAGGAGGACATGCTAACTAAGCCACTGTGCTGCCCATTTCTAACTACCGTATTTTCCGGACTATAAGGTGCACCTAAAAGCCTAAAATTTTCCCAGAAATCGGACGTGCGCCTTATAATCCGGTGCGCCTTATACGTGTACTGAGTTCCAAAATCTATAAAAGTATTGTTGTGCGACCGGGTGGGGTTTTCCACACATCACCGTCCCTGCTGATCTGTGACTCCATGTGCGCTCATCTCACAGAAAAGCCAAGTGAAGGAAATTAATTCGGAGCTCGCCGTCATTCCGGGAGGATTAAATAAAGAACTCCGACCGCTGGACGTTGGTGTAAACGGGGCGTTTAAAGTAAAGTTGCGGGCGGCGTGGGAGCGATGGATGATAGACGGCGAACACACGTTTACTAAAACTCGGGAGGCGGCGGCGGGCGAGTTACGCCACCGTCTGTGAATGGATTGTGGAGTTTGGGCTGAGGTTTCTGCTGTAACCGTCGTCTGAGCTTTCGCTAAAGCCGGCATCGTCGCCGAACGGCCGCCCGGAGACGAGACGGACTCAGACATTGATGAGAGGGAACCCGGAGTGCTCGATAGTGAAACAGCTTTTTGATTCAGAAAGAAGACGAGGACTTTGATGGATTTGTGAGAGAAGAGCGATTAAAATAATGTGTGTTTTGTCAAGTAGTAGAATAAACTTCAATTATAAATCAGCATTTTGCATCCTTTACTTTTCTTGTAGATCGTATGTTTTAGCGAGTGCCTTATAATACAGTGCCGTACAGAAATAGAGTCTGTATTTCAGACTGCGCTTTATAGTACGGTGCGCCTTATACGTGGATCAAATACAGAAATAGACCTCGTAATTCAGACTGCGCCTTATAATACGGTGCACCTTATGGTCCGGAAAATACGGTACTTGAAGTTAAGGATGTTGGATGTTTAATACTCACTGCGAGACGAGGGAGAAGGCCTCCGCACACACGGGCGGGCAGGGCACCAGCCGGACCAGCATACCGTCTGCCGCTTTCTGAAAGTGAGCTCGCGCCACGCGCTCCAGCACAGATGCCAGGGTGGCGGCGTCGCCCGCCTTCCCGCCTGGATCGCCACCGCCGGAATCCAAGATGTGACCGCCGTGGACCACGAGGATCAACAGCTGCGTTCGGCATTTTCTCTGTGTGAGGATGAGGATGAGAAACCGATGAGGAGCGAACGCTGCCACCCACAGAGACATACAGCCCCGTTTTGGGGCGTGTCGGGGGGTCGGGGGGTCGGGGGGGGTCTTTCCTGTGAAAGGGACGCCTTGCGGCAGTATGAAATGCTCAAAAGTAATCGATTCATTATTTTTATCATTTATTGGCATGTTTTGGGTGTAATAAACCAATCAGCACAGCACTCGGCGTTCCCTTTAGGGTGCAGGGTGCTGTCTGACTTTGGTGGATTGCTATTTCAGCATCGTGGGTTGATGTGGAATAATGCGATTTGAGTTTGTATTCTGTTTATTATTGTTGTAAAATGTTACATAGCTACCTAGCTATGTTAGTGCACTGCTGCGTGTTCATGTGTGCGGAACAGGCGGGGTTAGGGTCATCAAGCCACCCTGCACGCACCGTCACCCCGCACCGCCACCTCACGCCGCCACCCCAGCCCGCACCGCCACCCCGCACTGCCGCCTCAAACCGCCACCCCACCCCCTTACACCACAACCTCTCACCGCCACCCTACCCCGCACCGCCATCTCACACCACAACCTCTCACCGCCACCCCGCACCGCCACCCCAGCCCGCACCGCCACCTCACACCGCCACCCCACCCCACACTGCCGCCTCACACCGCCACCCCACCCCCTTACACCACAACCTCTCACCGCCACCCCACCCCGCACCGCCACCTCACATCGCCACCCCCCCCCCGCACACTGCCGCCTCACACCGCCACCCCACCCCACACTGCCGCCTCACACCGCCACCCCACCCCCTTACACCACAACCTCTCACCGCCACCCCACACCCACCATCTCACACCACAACCTCTCACCGCCACCCCACCTCGCACTGCCAGCCCGCCACCCCACTCTGCGCCACCACCTTGCACCACAACCTCTCACCGCCACCTCACACCGCCACCCCAGCCCACACTGCCGCCTCACACCGCCACCCCACCCCCTTACACCACAACCTCTCACCGCCACACTGCACGCCGCCTCACACCGCCACCCCACCCCGCACCACCATCTCACACCACAACCTCTCACCGCCACCCCACCTCGCACTGCCACCCCACCACCCCACTCTGCGCCACCACCTTACACCACAACCTCTCACCGCCACCTCACACGCCCCCACCCCTCGCCACCATCTCACACCACAACCTCTCACCGCCACCCCACCTCACAGCGCAACTTGGCACCGCCACCACATCTGAAGTGTTCTAACTGAGTAAGAAAAATATTGCACAAACCTCCATGTCCTCCAGGCCATCTACGCTGCTCTGTGGGGCACAGCGGGGGTGTCTCAGCCTGTACAGACTTTCTGTGGAGAGAAAAAAAAAAAACATGGCCCCGAGTTAAAGTTCAACAGCGAAGATAATTCCACCTGACAGCGGATTCATCACATCAACTCTGCGGACGAGCAGCACAGACCTGCGAAACAAACAAGAAACCCGCCATCGATTCCCCCCTAAAAGCACAGCCAGCTTAGAGTACCGGTGCGGGCTGAAGAGCGCTTTGACATGTTCTCGCTGTACTCTTTCGAGGAACCTCTATGAACGTTCGCATGTGAAAATCAGTAGTTTAGTTCTGAAAATCCTTCAAACCATTTACATTTCTTTCAAACGACACGGGGCGGCACGGTGGCTTAGTGGTTAGCATGTTCTCCTCTCAGCGCTAGGGATTCCCGGGTTCAAATCCCAATCTGGGTGGAGTTTCCATGTTCTCCCCGTGTCTGCGTGGGTTTCCTCCAGGTTCTCCGGTTTCCTCCCACAGTCCAAAAAACAAGGATTCAAGAGAAATTAAATGCTCTAATTTGCCCCATATAGAGTGTGTCTGTGTGAGTGAGTGTGTACAGTGATAGGTTGGCGTCCTGTCCTGGGTGGATCTGCCCAGCACCCGAAACGTTCTCCCATGGATTGGCATGTGGAACCCCCCCCCACGCCCCGCCCAGCCCCACCCCGCTAATCTAATAGAGGATAAAGTGGAAGATAATGGATGGATTTCTTCTAACTGGGCAGCATGGTGGCTTGGTGATTAGCATGTTCTCTCAGCACTGAGAATCAAGGTTCGAATCCCAATCTGGGTGGAGTTTCCATGTTCTCCCCGTGTTCTTATGGATTTCCTCCGGGTTCTCCGGTTTCCTCCCACAGTCCAAAAACATGGATTAAAGTCAATTGAATTCTCCAAATTGCCCCATATAGAGTGTCTGTGTGAGTGAGTGTGTGCCCAGCGATAGACTGGCGTCCTGTCCTGGGTCTATCTGCCCAGCGCCCGAGACGTTCTCCCCTGGATGGGGATCACGTTCCTGGGGTGGTAGGTCTCCTTGTAAATGGAGCCTGAAAGCAATTGGGGTTAGGTGTCTTGCCCAAGGGTACTTCAGCCATAATACTTAGTGGGACCGGGAACCGAACCGGGGTCCTTCAGGTCGGTTTCACAAACCTAAATTATGTTATTGTTCCAAATTGCCCCATATAGAGTGTGTCTGTGTGTGTGCCTGTGTGAGTACAGCGATAGGTTGGCACCCTGTCCTGGGTGTAAATGCCCAGCACCCGAAACGTTCTCTCATGGATTGGCATGTGGAACCCCCCCCCCACGCCCCGCCCAGCCCGCCCCGCTATTCCAATAGAGGATAAAGTGGAAGATAATGGATGGATTTCTTCTAACTGGGCAGCATGGTGGCTTGGTGTTTAGCATGTTCTCCTCTCAGCACTGAGAATCAAGGTTCGAATCCCAATCTGGGTGGAGTTTCCATGTTCTCCCCGTGTCCGTGTGGGTTTCCTCTGGGTTCTCCGGTTTCCTCCCACAGTCCAAAAACATGGATTAAAAGTCAACTGAATTCTCCAAATTGCCCCATATAGAGTGTGTCTGTGTGAGTGAGTGTGTGCCCAGCGATAGACTGGTGTCCTGTCCTGGGTGTATCTGCCCAGCACCCGAAACGTTCTCCCCTGGATGGGCATGGGGAACTACCCCCCCCCCCCCCCCCCCCGACCCTAATAGAGGATAAAGCGGAAGATAATGGATGGATGGAGTTGGACTTGCATTGTTATCCTCCCACTGAACCAACTTACCTTGATCAGATCAGCTGGGGCAATCTACCCAAATGCTGGGGCAATCTACATATAAGCTAAGGCAGTACATATAAACAGTGTGATCTAGACCTGTTAAAGGAGGGACTTCTGTTGTGACCTCCCCCCTCCCTCAGAAAGCCTCTCTCACACATCACTGCACGGGAACATGCGATTGGTCAGCGGGTTCACAGCAGACGGACGTTTAGAACGCTCGAGCACACAGGGTCTCGTTTTCCGCCGAGCCCTCCACCGTCTTTGCTTCATTATCTGGATTATTATCACATGACTTCCACTCCAGCCTCTCGAAAGCCCCAAATCAGGGGGTTAAAGTCTTAACGCGACTAATTGGGCGCACATAAGCGGCGCCTGTAAGAATCAGGAGCCCGAGGCGTGACGTAGCGCGTTCTCATTTCTCACCCGATGACTCGGAACCGTCTCCAGCACGGAGAACGCATTCCCATACGAGAGCTCATGTACAATCACTCCTTCTCTAAGCTCCACCTCAGAGCTGGATGTAGCACATGGCATGTTAACCACATGGCTTTTCGGCGTGACGGGCCACAGGGGGATAAACTATTCACCTTTAATGAGCGTGGGAGTTAAGCAGGCGTAGCAGCTCGGGGCTCCGTCATCTTTAAGGAGATTAATTCCTAAAAATATGCTTTAAAAGTGGGGCGGCATGGCGGCTTAGTGGTTAGCATGTTCTCCTCTCAGCGCTGGGATTCTAGTTTGAATCCCAATCTGGGTGGAGTTTCCATGTTCTCACCGTGTCCGCGTGGGTTTCCTCCGGGTTCTCCGGTTTCCTCCCACAGTCCAAAAACATGGATCAAGTCAATTGAGTTCTCCAAATTGCCCCATATAGAGTGAGTGTGTACAGTGATAGATTGGCATCCTGTCCTGGGTATATCTGCCCAGCGCCAAAAACGTTTTCCCCTGGATGGACATGGGGAACCCCCCCCACCCCACGCGACCCTAATTGGGGCAATTTAGAGCATTATTTATGATCTAGATCATAATTTATCTTAAATCGATGTTTTTGGACTGTGGGAGGAAAGAAGAAACAGAATGCTGTAAATTGCCCCATATAGAGTGTGTCTGTGTGAGTGAGTGTGTGCCGAGTGATAGATTGGCGCCCTGTCCTGGGTGTATCTGCCCAGCGAACCCCCCCCCTCTGCCCAGTGCCCAAAACATTCTCCCCTGGATGGACATGGGGAACCCCCCCGCGACCCTAATTGGGGCAATTTAGAGCATTTAATTTATCTTAAATCGATGTTTTTGGACTGTGGGAGGAAAGAAGAAACTGAATTCTCCAAATTGCCCCATATAGAGTGTGTCTGTGTGAGTGAGTGTGTGCCGAGTGATAGATTGGCGTCCTGTCCTGGGTTTATCTGCCCAGCGCCCAAAACGTTCTCCCCTGGATGGACATGGGAAACCCCCCCCGCGACCCTAATTGGGGCAATTTAGAGCATTTAATATATCTTAAATCGATGTTTTTGGACTGTGGGAGGAAAGAAGAAACAGAATGCTGTAAATTGCCCCATATAGAGTGTGTCTGTGTGAGTGAGTGTGTGCTGAGTGATAGATTGGCGCCCTGTCCTGGGTTTATCTGCCCAGGGAACCCCCCCCCCCCTCTGCCCAGTGCTCAATACATTCTCCCCTGGATGGACATGGGGGAACCCCCCCCCCCGACCCTAATTGGGGCAATTTAGAGCATTTAATATATCTTAAATCGATGTTTTTGGACTGTGGGAGGAAAGAAGAAACTGAATGCTGTAAATTGCCCCATATAGAGTGTGTCTGTGTGAGTGAGTGTGTGCCGAGTGATAGATTGGCGCCCTGTCCTGGGTGTATCTGCCCAGCGCCCAAAACGTTCTCCCCTGGATGGACATGGGGAACCCTCCCCCGCGACCCTAATTGGGGCAATTTAGAGCATTTAATTTATCTTAAATCAATGTTTTTGGACTGTGGGAGGAAAGAAGAAACTGAATGCTGTAAATTGCCCCATATAGAGTGTGTCTGTGTGAGTGAGTGTGTGCCGAGTGATAGATTGATGCCCTGTTCTGGGTGTATCTGCCCGGCGAACCCCCCCCCCCCACGACCCTAGTGTTTTAGATTAAGATTGAATGAATGTACAGTGTGTATGTATCATATTCACCTTGCTTCAACTCTCTCTTAAATTAAATGAAATACAGTGTAACTTCGTTTACGCTTCTCTCTGAATGTTTATTAGAATAATAGCGGGTCGGTGGCTGTAAGGCCTCCAGCGTTTCACATTAAAGAAACGATCAAAGAGTCTCAACACTCTGAACATTTCAGAACGGAGTTCAAACAGACTTCCTGATGTGAAGCAATTACTAAAATATAATCCTCTATATAATAATTCTCTCATATAACACACACACACACACACACACACACACACACACACACACACACACCACACACACACACACACGCTCCTTAGAAATTGCTGGGAATTGCCTGGTGCAGCTTTAAATTGAAAACATGCAGCTTTTCTCAGTTCACTGTACTCCTCTCAGATGCATCATGAACTCGTTTCTATTTTTAGTAACAAACTATTAAAATGAGCTGTTTTTCCATCCATTATCTTCCGCTTCATCCTCTATTAGGGTCAGGGGGGGGGGGGGTTCCCCATGCCCATCCAGGGGAGAACATTTCGGGCGCTGGGCAGATACACCCAGGACAGGACGCCAATCTATCACTGGGCACACACTCACTCACACACACACACACTCTATATGGGGCAATTTGGAGAATTCAGTTGAGCTTGATCCATGTTTGTGGACTGTGGGAGGAAACCGGAGAACCCGGAGGAAACCGATGCAGACACGGGGAGAACATGGACACACTCATACACACTATATAGGGGTGATTTAGATAGGGAAAATTTCACCTTGAATCCATGTTTCTGGACTGTGGGAGGAAACCGGAGAACCCGGAGGAAACCCACTCGGACACGGTGAGAACATGAAAACTCCACCCAGATTGGGATTCGAACCGGGAATCCCTAGCACTGAGTGGGTTCTCCGGTTTCCTCCCACAGTCCAAAAACATGGATCAAGGTCAATTGAATTCTCCAAATTGCCCCATATAGAGTGTGTCTGTGTATGAGTGAGTGTGTACAGTGATAGATTGGCGTCCTGTCCTGGGTTTATCTGCCCAGCGCCCCAAACGTTCTCCCCTGGATGGGCATGGGGAACCCCCCCCGCGACCCTGCGACAGCTCCGATGATTCTGTGCAAGATTTCTGAAGTGTGTGTTTGTGTGCAGATAAATAACGGAACCTCATCCTGATGTAAATGAATATGACATCACCACACACACACACACACACACACACACACACACACACACACACACTCGCACACACACACACACGTGCAGCAGCTCCAGCAGCGGTTTGGAGCTCCACAGAAAATAATAAAAGCATCCAGAAGGCAGCGGTTCTGCGGATGAAAAGGCCGTGCTGATGACACAACGTCAAAGAAGAACAGCTAGACTGTGTGGAACTGACGGAGAGGCCACGGGACTCGAATAAGAACTCTGTATGACTGTAATAAGCAGAACGAGCAGCTCCGAATCGAGAACCCACTGACCCGGGAGGCAGGTGGAGAGCAAAGCAGAACAAACCCAGGCTGACTGTCTAATCGAGAGCTCAGTGAGCGAGCGCACTGACACCACGCCAAACAGGAGAGGACTCCACTAGAACTCATCCAATCAATACCATCAGAGCATCTGCAGAAGAGAGGAACGTAGAACCCATCATCCTGCGCTTCATCCTTTAAATACAAAGCCAGTCAAACGTTTGGACACGCCCCCTTCTCGCTCCTCTTATCATATAGATGGACTTTGTAGTTTTATAATTACAGACTGTAGTCCATCTGTGTTCTTTGTTGTTGTTAATCCCCTGTTGGTTCTCTGTTCTCTGTTGGTCAGCACGTCATAGAACAGGTATCATTTGGGTGGTGGATTGTTTATAGTCAGTTCTGCAGTGACACTGATGCAGTGAGGGGGGTTTACACCTCAGTGACACTGCAGAGATAGGAAAAATGCAGGAATAATGGATGGAAACCGAAGAACCCAGAAGACACCTACGTGGACACGGGGAGAACATGGAAACTCCACCCAGATTGGGATTCAAATCTGGATCCCCAGAACGGAGAGGAGAACATGCTAAACACTAAGCCAGCATCAGAAGTCGACTAGAACAACTCCCTCCATCCATTATTTTCCACTTTAACCTCTACCAGGGTCCCGGGGGGGGGGGGGGGGGGGGGTTCCCCATGCCCATCCAGGGGAGAACGTTTTGGGTGCTGGGCAGATACACCCAGGACAGGGTGCCAAACGATTGCTGTACACTTTCACACACCATATAGGGGCAATTTAGAGCATTCCATTGACCTTGAATCCATGTTTTCGGACTGTGGGAGGAAACCAGAGAACCCACAAGACCCTTACGTGCACATTTGAGAACATGGAAACTCCACCTAGATTGGGATTCAAACCTGGATCCCCAGAACAGAGAGGAAAACATGCTAACCACTAAGCCAGCTTCAGAAGTCGACTAGAACAACTTCATCCATCCATTATCTTCCACTTTAACCTCTATTAGGGTCGCGGGGGGTTCCCCATGCCCATCCAGGGGAGAACGTTTCGGGCACTGGGCAGATACACCCAGGACAGGACGCCAATCTATCACCATACACACTCACCCACCATATAGGGGCAATTTAGAGCATTCCATTGACCTTGAAACCAGAGAACCCAGAAGACCCTTACGTGGACATTGAAGAACATGGAAACTCCACCCAGATTGGGATTCAAACCCGGATCCCCAGCACGGAGAGGAGAACATGCTAAACACTAAGCCAGCTTCAGAAGTCGACTAGAACAACTCCATCCATCCATCGACTAGAACAACTCCATCTTCCACTTTAACCTGTACTAGGGCCGCGGGGGGGGAGGGGGGTGTTCCCCCATGCCCATCCAGGGGAGAACGTTTTGGGCGCTGGGCAGATACACCCAGGACAGGGTGCCAACCGATTGCCGTACACTTTCACACACCATATAGGGGCAATTTAGAGCATTCCATTGACCTTGAATCCATGTTTTCGGACTGTGGGAGGAAACCAGAGAACCCAGAAGACCCTTACGTGCACATTGGAGAACATGGAAACTCCACCCAGATTGGGATTCAAATCTGGATCCCCAGCACGGAGAGGAGAACATGCTAACCACTAAGCCAGCTTCAGAAGTCGACTAGAACAACTCATCCATCCATTATCTTCCACTTTAACCTCTACTAGGGTCGCGGGGGGGAGGAGTTCCCCCTGCCCATCCAGGGGAGAACGTTTCGGGCACTGGGCAGATACACCCAGGACAGGACGCCAATCTATCACCGTACACACTCACCCACCATATAGGGGCAATTTAGAGCATTCCATTGACCTTGACTCCATGTTTTCGGACTGTGGGAGGAAACCAGAGAACCCAGAAGACCCTTACGTGCACATTGGAGAACATGGAAACTCCACCCAGATTGGGATTCAAACCTGGGTCCCCAGAACGGAGAGGAGAACATGCTAACCACTGGGCAGATACACCCAGGACTGGATGCCAATCTATCACCATACACACTCACCCACCATATAGGGGCAATTTCGAGCAGCCAATTTGCCCTGAATCCATATTTAAATCTGAAGTTAATAACGGAACCTCAGCCTGTTTACACACACTTATCATTTATCTCTCTGAATTGATGAGAAGTAAACACCATCGGAAATGAAGGGCTCAGTGGGGGTTCTAAGCGTATGCGAGAGCCGCTCTGCCGGCTGAGTCACGCCATCCTGCAGCGCTAATAAGCTTTAAGAGAGCTGGAGTGGCTACAGTGATTATCTCACACACGCAGAATTAGTCACGGTGCGATCCTCCACCTCCTCCCACCGTGTTCCGTCTGCCGCAGCACGGACGGACCGACATACCAGCACAGCTTCAACCGTTTTAGAGCCGATACAATAAAGAACGTTTATAGTATCGTACTGATACGTTCTATAGCTTTAACCTGACAACAAAGGGCTTCATACTCTACTAGGGTCCCGAGGGGGGCCCATCCAGGGGGAGAACGTTTCGGGCGCTGGACAGAGGACTGTGGGAGGAAACCGGAGAACCCGGAGGAAACCCATGCGGACACGGTGAGAACATGGACCCCATGCTAACCACTAAACCACCGTGCCGCCCCAATACAGAATAATCATCCATCCATTATCTTCTGCTTTATCCTCTATTTGGGTCACGGGGGGGGGGGTTCCCCATGTCCATCCAGGGGAGAACATTTCGGGCGCTGGGCTGATACACCCAGGACAGGACACCAATCTATCACTGGGGGCACACTCACACACTCACACACACACACTCTCTATATGGGGCAATTTAGAGATTTCAATTGACCCTAAATCCATGTTTTTGGACTGTGGGAGGAAACCGGAGAACCCGGAGGAAACCCACGCGGACACGGGGAGAACATGGAAACTCCACCCAGATTGGGATTCGAACCGGGAATCCCTAGTGCCGAGAGGAGAACATGCTAACCACTAAGCCACCGTGCCACCCCAATACAGAATAATCATCCATCCATTATCTTCTGCTTTATCCTCTATTTGGGTCACGGGGGGGGGTTCCCCATGTCCATCCAGGGGAGAACATTTCAGGCGCTGGGCAGATAGACCCAGGACAAGACACCAATCTATCACTGGGGGCACACTCACTCACACACACACACTCTATATGGGGCAATTTGGAGATTTCAATTGACCTTGATCCATGTTTTTGGACTGTGGGAGGAAACCGGAGAACCCAAAGGAAACCCACGTGGACAAGGGGAGAATATGGAAACTCCACCCAGATAAGGATTCAAACCTGGATCTCCAGTGCTGAGTGGAGAACATGCTAAACACTAAGCCACCATGTCACCCAGGGTTGAACTATCCATCCATCATTATCTTCTGCTTTATTCTCTATTAGGGTCACGGGGACGGGGACGGGGACGGGGGGTAGTTTCCATATTCTTCACCTGTATGTGCGGGTTTCCTCCAACATTCCAAAAACATGGATTTAAGGTAAATTGAATGCTCTAAATTGCCCCATATAGAATGCAAAAAAATATGGGGCAACTACAGTTTACCTCATAACTCATTAGCTTCACTTAATCCTATACAAGGGATTTGGGGGGGGGGGTTCCCCATGCCCATCCAGGGGAGAACGTTTCGGGCGCTGGGCAGATACACCCAGGACAGGACACCAATCTATCACTGGACACACACTCACTCACACAAACACACTGTATATGGGGCAATTTAGATCATTCAATTCACCCTAACTCCATGTTTTTGGACTATGGGAGGAAACTGGAGAACCCGAAGGAAACCCATGCAGACACAGGGAGGACATGGAAACTCCACCCAGATTGGGATTCAAACCTGGATCCCCAGCACGGAGAGAACATGCTAATCCCAGTGTAACATAATAATAAGCAGAATGATACAGAAGAACAATGCACATCAAACCGGGTTCCTCTGCTGGATTAAGGAACCAATCAGAGGGCGGTGTAAGGACACGGTGGATTAAAGGTGCTCACCTCGCGAGCGCTCCATGTTGCTCAGCGTCTCGATCTGCTCCACCAGGTCGTTGGAGTTCCACTGACTCATCCCCAGCAGCATGGCCGTCTTACCCTCCATCACATCTGAGGACGGAACACACATTTGCCCCGACGTTATTTCAGTAGCGTTTACAAAATCTAACTGCAGCTAATGAAGGTCATTTCCTCGTTATGCTGCGAACGCTAACGACGCCATAACTCCCTGATTACACCCTCGCTTTATAACCAGCCATTTCCTAAAACCATTAAAGTATTATTTCTCCATTTTTTTTTTTACAAACAAAGAGCTTTTTAGAAGAGAAAAGCCTCCTCCGGCTCTGGATCTGAATTATTCAACACACTGAAAGAGAACTCTGACGTTCTACAACATCACTAATCGAACCCAGGTTCCAAACGCAAACACACAGTGATGGATTGGTGTCCTGTCCTGGGTGTATCTGCCCAGCGCCCGAAACGTTCTCCCCTAGATGGGCATGAGGAACCGCCCCCCTCCCCAAATCCCTAGTATAGGATTAAATGAAGCTAATGAGTTATGAGGTAAACTGTAGTTGCCCCCCCCGCGCGACCCTAGTAGAGGATAAAGCGGAAGATAATGGATGAAAAACATGTAATCAACGTGATTGTAATGCTTTAAATTGCCCCATATTGAGTGTGTGTGTCCTGGGTGTATCTGCCCAGCGCCCGAAACATTCTCCTCTGGATGGGCTTGGGGAACCGCCCCCCACCCCAAATCCCTAGTATAGGATTAAATGAAGCTAATGAGTTATGAGGTAAACTGTAGTTGCCCCCCCCCCCCCCCCGCGACCCTAGTAGAGGATAAAGCGGAAGATAATGGATGAAAAACATGTAATCAACGTGATTGTAATGCTCTAAATTGCCCCATATTGAGTGTGTGTGTCCTGGGTGTGTCTGCCCAGCGCCCGAAACGTTCTCCCCTGGATGGGCTTGGGGAACCGCCCCCCACCCCAAATCACTTGTATAGGATTAAGTGAAGCTAATGAATTATGAGGTAAACTGAAGTTTCCCCCCCCCCCCCCCCCCCCGCGAGCCTAGTAGAGGAAAAAGCGGAAGATAATGGATGAAAAACATGTAATCAAGGTGAATTGAATGCTCTTTAAATTGCCCCATATTGAGTGTGTGTGTGTGTGTCCTAGTTGTATCTGCCCAGCGCCCGAAACGTTCTCCCCTGGATGGACATGTGGAACCTCCCCTCCTCCCCTCCTCCCCTCCTCCCCTCCTCCCCTCCTCCCCTCGCGCGACCCTAATAGAGGATAGAGCAGAAGATGATGGATGGATGGAGATATATGTGTGTGTGTGTGTGTGTGTGTGTGTGTGTGTGTGTGTGTGTGTGTGTGTGTGTGTGTGTGTGTGTGTGTGTGTGTGTTTGTGTGTGTGTGTGTGAGTGAGTGAGTGAGTGTGTGTGTGTGAGTGAGTAAGTGTGTGTGTGTGAGTGTACCCAGTGATAGATTGGCGTCCTGTCCTGGGTGTATCTGCCCAGCGCCCAAAACGTTCTCCCCTGGATGGGCATGGGGAACATCTTTAATTGCCCCACACTTTTACTTCAGTTACAACATTTAAAGAATTCATTGTGTCATTACAACCTATGTACAACCTCGCTGGCCACACACACACACACACACACACACACACACACACACACACACACACACACACACACACACACACCACACACACACACACACACACACTGTTAATAATGTCCCAGCTGGACAAACAGCTAAGCCAATCAGATTTGAGCACTGAAGCTACCCGATTTATAATGAAGTTTAACACTTAGTTCTGGGTGGCGTAGTGTTTCAAATCTCAGTTCAAGGGATCCAGGTTCGAATCCCAATCTGGGTGGAGGTTCCATGTTCTTCCTGAGTCTGTTGAGGGGGGTGTGGGGGTACCCATGATCATCCAGGGGAGAACATTTCGGGCGCTGGGCAGATACACCCAGGACAGGGCGCCAATCTATCACTGGGCACAAACTCACTCACACAGCCACACTCTATATGGGGCAATTTGGAGAACTCAATTGACCTTGATCCATGTTTTTGGACCGTGGGAGGAAACAGGAGAACCCGGAGGAAACCCACACGGACACGGGGAGAACACTCTGGGTGGAGGTTCCATGTTCTACCTGTATCTGTGCGGGTTTCCTCCGGTTTCCATGGATTCAAGATCAATTACATGCTCCAAATGGCCCCATAGACTGTGTTTGTGTGTGTCTGTGTGAGTAAGAGTGTGTCCAGTGATAGATTGGCGTCCTGTTCTGAGTGTATCTGCCCAGCGCCCGAAACGTTCTCCCCTGGATGGGCATGGGCAGAAACCCCCCCCCCCGCCCCCCCTGCGACCCTAATAGAGGATAAAGTGGAAGATAATGGATGGAGGTTCTTGATTTGTTTTCTGTTCATATTTTTTTACGTAGATTTTTTGCAGCGTGGATTGTTGCCCTGTCCTGGGTGTATCTGCCCAGCGCCCAAAATGTTCTACCCTGGATGGACATGTGGAACCCCCCCCCCCCCAGTAGAGGATGAAGTGGAAAATAATAAATTAATAATTTAAATAATATAAAAATAATTTTAAGGGGTGGCACGGTGGTTTAGTAGTTAGCATGTTCTCCTCTCAGCGCTAGGGATTCCCGGTTCGAATCCCAATCTGGGTGGAGTTTCCATGTTCTCCCCGTGTCTGCATGGGTTTCCTCCATCATTTCATGCCCAGCGCCCGAAACGTTCTCCCCTGGATGGGCATGGGGAACCCCCCCGCCCCCCTGCGACCCTAATAAAGGATAAAGCGGAAGATAATGGATGGAGGTTCTTGATTTGTATTTCTGTTCCTTATTTTTTGACATAGATTTTTTGCAGCGGGGATTGTTGCCCTGTCCTGGGTGTATCTGCCCAGCCCCTAAAATGTTCTCCCCTGGATGGGCATGGGGAACCCCCCACAATCTTAGTAGAGGATAAAGAGGCAGGTAATGGATGGATGGATGTTTGATTCAGACTGATGGTTAAAAGAAGAATGGAAGCGGCACGCAAACGGCCGCCACGCTGAGGGTTTGGAGGGAAGACGCGAGGCCGGCCGAGAAAAACAAGGTCAGACGGGGAGCAGTAGCGAAACGGAAAATGTCAGAGCTAAAAATAGCCGTCTGTTACCCGAAGGAAATAAAGGTGAAAAAGCCTAAAGCAGGCGCGGGGCTAATGAAGACGGATTCCTCTGCCCGGCGCGGTCCTCACCTCCAGCTGTGAAGTAAGTAAGCAATTTGTGAGGATGGAGCTCACGTCAGATCGACTTCCAGAAACTCATTTCATTAGACGTCTGATGTCCAATAAGAGCGCCGCGGCGCCGGCGGGATTCATTCAACAGCTGGAACACAAACGTGCGTCCTATAGCGTCCACCGTAGGGCTGCAACTAACGATTATTTTGATAATCGATTAATCGGCCGATTATTTTTTCGATTAATCGATTAATCGGATAAATATAAAAAAAAAATTTCCATGTCTTTGCATTTACATTTAATCATTTAAAATACGCTTTTATCCAAAACGACTTACAAATGAGAACATTACATGTCAGTGGTTATGAAGAAAACCAACTACACTGTACAATTATTAAGCAGGTCAATAAATGTCTGGTTTTATTTACAGTAGGAGTTTAAGGCATCCAAGTAGCCCAAAGAGCAATTAAACACAAATCTCACACACACACTGACAATATGTAGCACAGTGTGAAAAAAAAAACTAAATTACACAAATTTGAGTCACTCTAATATGTTACTTAATTCTCCTTTAAATGCAACTAATTCAACCTCACTCCCATAGTGTGCAGTGTCTTCACTCATATTTTATCAAATAATGTGTAGCTTGATCATTAATTAGCACCTTCGTGTACAAGTTGTATGTACAGTATTTATAAAAGCATATTTAAACACTTATTAAGCTGTTTGGGGGGGGGTTTCAGTAAAATTATTCTATAGTATAGTATTATATATAGTATGTTTGTGTTTAAACATACTATTATAGTACACTTAATTCCAAATACTGTCTGTTCTGTAGCCTATTGGAAAAAAAATAACAAATGAACTAATTAACAACCAGCTATTGAAAAGAATAAATTAACAAATTAGCCAATGAACAAAAAAAATACCTCTTGTGTGAAAAGTCGACCCGGTTTGAAAGCGCGTGCGGGAGGGGGGGGGGGGGGGGGGGGGCTCGCTTTTGTAAACAGACTTGCGCTTTAAACTTGCAGTGTCCCAGTGCCGGGACATTTAATGATCCAATGAAGGTCATTTAAAAACCAGGACATTTCCTCACTTTAAAAAAACCCGGGAAAGGACGTGAAATACGGACATGTCCCGGGAACTGCGGACATATTCATATAACGGACATACTCCGTTATCATGTATCATCATGTATCATCTCCGTGCAGCTCAGTTCATGTTCGCAGAGCTTGAGAATAAGTTCCTCTGTGAGGTGGAATCATCAGGTGAAGCTCCCGCAGTTTGGATTTAAACCAGAGATTTTTTCAGCGTTGGCTGTGTCTCATTTGTACGATTTATAACTTGTTTTGCAGACTCCGCCTCGTTCTGTTCAACCCGCTATTTGTTTCCAGCGTTATTGAAGCGCTGCAGGTGACGCAAGCGGTTGCGACATCGCGAGTAACGCGGAAATAGTGCAACCCAACGAATCGATAATGGAAATTCATTATCGATACTTTGGATAATCGATTTTTATCGATTTTATCGATTCGTTGTTGCAGCCCTAGTCCACCGTCTTATTAAACACACCTCCCACAGATCTACTGCTGATCATATAGACCAGGGGTGTCCACACTTTTCTGGCCCGAGATCTACTTTTCCATTGGACGAGTTGTCGAGATCTACCGGGGTTAATCATTTTTTAGGCTTTTATATTGAAACCTGTTTATACACATCATGTTAGTATTGGGCGGCACGGTGGCTTAGTGGTTAGCATGTTCTCCTCTCAGCGCTAGGGATTCCCGGTTCCAATCCCAATCTGGGTGGCGTTTCCATGTTCTCCCCGTGTCCGCGTGGGTTTCCTCTGGGTTCTCCGGTTTCCTCCCACAGTCCAGAAACATGGATCAAGTTGATTGAATTCTCCAAATTACCCCATATAGAGTGTGTGTGTGTGTGTGTGTGTGTGTGCACAGAGATAGATTGCCCCCCTGTTCTGGGTGTATCTGCCCAGTGCTCTCCCCTGGATGGGCATGGGGAACCCCCAACCTCCACAGGGATTTAGGCACGGGGGCGTGGCCACGTGTCGGTTTTGGGAACAGCGAGAGAGACGGGGGGTGGGGGGGGGGGGGGGACAATAGCGATCGACGTATTGAACACCCCTGATATAGACGTCTGAATTCATAACATAAGAATTAATGAGAAGCACTTGCTACGAAATAAATCATAATTATTATAAATAATGAGTGCCCAGTGATAGATTGGTGTCCTGTCCTGGGTGTATCTGCCCAGCGCCCGAAACGTTCTCCCCTGGATGGACATGTGGAACCACCTCCCCCACTTCATAGTGGTTCTCCTCTCAGCATGTTCTCCTCTCAGCGCTAGGGATTCCAGGTTCGAATCCCAATCTGGGTGGAGTTTCCATGTTCTCCCCATGTCTGCATGGGTTTCCTCCAGGTTCTCCGGTTTCCTCCCACAGTCCAAAAAATGGATTCAAACATGGATTCAAATTTAATCCCCATAAATTGCCCCATATAGAGTGTGTGTGAGTAACTGCCCAGCACCTGAAACGTTCTTCCTGGATCTATGGGTTCTCCCATAAAACATGGATTCAAGTTAAACTGAAAGCCCTAAATTGCCCCATATAGAGTGTCTGTGTGTGTGAGTGAGTGTGTATCCAGTGATAGATTGGCACCCTGTCCTGGGTGTATCTGCCCAACGCCGGAAACGTTCTCCCCTCGATGGGCATGGGGAACCCCCCACCCCCCGCGGATTAAACGGGGAAATGAATGAGAAATGTTTAAACAACATTAAAGGTGTGATTGTGAGAACGAACAGCAGTTTTAAACCCAACAATCTTTTTCAGCATGTTCTGATGACAAGCTCCTTCAGCTGCCTCTGGGCAACACACTGGATGTGTACAGCACTAGCTGAGCGACACACACTGACACTGATCCACGATGATGGAAGAAAGAAAATCAAACGAGTAAATCACCTGACGACTGACAGCATCACACACACAGTCCAATCAAACATTGGGACACGCGCCCTTCTCGCTCCTCTTATCATATAGATGGACTTTGTAGTTTTATAATTGCAGACTGTAGTCCATCTGGGTTCTTTGTTGTTGTTAGTCCCCTGTTGGTTCTCTGTTCTCTGTTGGTCAGCACATCACAGAACAGGTATCATTTGGGTGGTGGATTGTTTATAGTCAGTTCTGCAGTGACACTGATGCAGTGAGGGGGGGTTTACACCTCAGGGACACTGCTGGGATAGGACTAATGCACCCATTAGAAGACATACACAGTATGTACTGTAGAACACAACCCCACCCCCATCTAGGGATGGGCAGTCAATCCATCGCTAAGCTCACACTCTCACACTATATAGGGGCAATTTCTCATTGCATCTCTTTGTTTAAGGTTTTATTTATAATACAGCTTTACAGAACACTGGCCACACCCCTTCTTGCTCCTCTTATCATATAGATGGACTTTGTAGTTTTATGATTACAGACTGTAGTCCATCTGTGTTCTTTGTTGTTGTTAGTCCCCTGTTGGTTCTCTGTTGGTCAGCACATCACAGAACAGGTATCATTTGGGTGGTGGATTGTTTATTGTATATTAAGGACTTTCACGTGTTAAATGATATTAATTAAGGTATCAAAAAGCCCTGCAGGGGCGGTTCAGCACACAGTGAGCAGCGCAGTGGGTGTTATGGCAGGTTATAACAGTGGAATAATGAGCTGTGAGGCTGCAGTCAGGGAAAGCTCATTCTGATGAGAGGATCTGTCGACTAACGGGACGCCCTGCCGGCCCGCGCCGTGCAGATGGGCTCATTAAAAAATTTGGGACGGGGTTCGGCCGTCAGGATGATGGAGTGGACCGTGGATCCGGGGTCAGAACATAATGGTGTTTTAATGTGTTTAACATTCAAAGCCCGGTTGCAGAACAGTTGGGACACTGAATTCATTCTGAAAATGCAAACTAAATTATAGGAAATCATTCTGCACTTTTTTTTTTTGTCGAAAGTTAAAGAGGAACTAGTGGCTCTGCAGTATCATCATTTACAATCATCCATCCATCAATCATCTTCCACTTTATCCTCTACTGGGGTCACAGGGGGGTTCCCCATGTCCATCCAGGGGAGAACGTTTCGGGCGCTGGGCAGATACACCCAGAACAGGACACCAATCTATCACTCACACAGACACACTCTATATGGGGCAATTTGGAGAATTCAATTGACCTTGATCCATGTTTTTGCACTGTGGGAGGAAACCGGAGCACCCGGAGGAAACCCACACGGACACGGGGAGAACATGGAAACTCCACCCAGATTGGAATTCGAACTGGGAATCCTCTAGTGCTGAGAGGAGAACGTGCTAACCACTAAACCACCCCCGCTGAAACCCAGGCTGACACCCAAAATATATTTTCATCTCATCTTACTATACATCACTTAATCCTCTACTAGGGTCGCGGGGGGGGGGGTTCCCCATGCCCATTCAGGGGAGAACGTTTCGGGTGCTGGGCGGATACACCCAGGACAGGGCGCCAAGCTATCACTGTACACACACTCACACAAACACACTCTATATGGGGCAATTTGGAGAACTCAATTGACCTTGATCCATGTTTTTGCACTGTGGGAGGAAACCAGAGAACCCGGAGGAAACCCACGTGGACACGGGAAGAACATGGAAACTCCACCCAGATTGGGATTCAGGAATCCCTAGTGCTGAGAGGAGAACATGCTAACTACTAAGCCACTGTGCCACCCATTCAGAATCATATAAAGGTAAAATAGTATTCATTTATTTATTCATTATCTTCCACGTTATCCTCTATTAGGTTCGGGGGGGGGATCTCAAACCCATACAGGAGAGAACGTTTCGGGCGCTGGGCAGATACACCCAGGACAGAGTGCCAATCCATCACTGGGCACACACTCACTCACACAGACACACTCTATGGGGCAATTTAGAGCATCCATATCCCCTTAAATGTTTTTAGACTGTGGGAGGAAACTGGAGACCCTGGAGTAAACTCATCTGGACACAGGGAGAACATGGAAACTCCACCCAGATTGGGATTCAAACCTGGAATCCCCAGCGCTGAGAGGAGAACATGCTAACCACTAAGTTTATTTAAATAAACAATCAAATTAGTAAAAACTATAATTAGCAAGCAATTAGGTCACTGGGGGGGTTCTCTGTGCCCATCCAGGGGAGAATGTCTCGGGCGCTGGGCAGACACACCCAGGACAGGGCGCCAATCTATCACTGGACACACACTCACTCACACAAACACACACTCTATATGGGGCAATTTGGACAACTCAATTGATCTTGATCCATGTTTTTGGACTGTGGGCGGAAACCCACACGGACACGGGGAGAACATGGAAACTCCACCCAGATTGGGATTCAAACCTGGAATCCCCAGCGCTGAGAGGAGAACATGCCAACCACTAAACCGCCATGCCGCCCGCTGAAGACATAAAAATATATTTTATCTCATCTAATTATCTATCAGGGCTTAGTGGTTAGCACGTTCTCCTCTCAGCACTAGGGATTCCCGGTTCGAATCCCCATCTAGGTGGAGTTTCCATGTTCTCTCCGTGTCCACGTGGGTTTCCTCTGGGTTCTCCGGTTTCCTCCCACAGTCCAAAAACATGGATCAAGTCAATTGAGTTCTTCAAATTGCCCCATATAGAGTGTGTCTGTGTGAGTGAGTGTGTTCAGCAATAGATTGGCGCCCTGTCCTGGGTGTATCTGCCCAGCGTCCGAAACGTTCTCCCCTGGATGGGCATGGGGAACCCCACCGCGACCCTAATAGAGGATAAAGCGGAAGATAATGGATGGATAATTATCTATCACTTAATCCTCTACTTGGGTCGTGGGGGGGGTTTGGAACATTTCGAGGTGCTGGGCAGATACACCCAGCATACATTACATTATATGGGGCAATTTAGATCAAATTCATGTTTTTGGACTGTGGGAGGAACCCGTAGAACCCGGAGGAATCCCACACACAACATGAAACTCGACATACATCGGAATTCAAACCGGGATCCTCAACACTGAGGAGAACATGCTAATTACCAGGTCAGCGCATTACCCCCATATATATGCACACACACTCATACGCTCTCAATCACACACTTCCGTCCACAATCGTGAAGAGTGTTAAGGAAGAAAACGTCGCTGGAATGATCAACGCACGGAATAAGAAGGAACCGGAAACGGAACAATGAGGCAATCCATGAGCTGCACATCACACAATCCGTCAGAAAAGAGCGAGAACCTTGACGGATTCAGAGCTCGGGACTGAATTGGAACTGAGATGTGTGAGGATTGAAAACCATTACCGTCAGAGTGCACTCAGTTCTCACCGCGAGCACTTCTGGGTTCCGGAATCAACATGTGAACAGAGACGGAGCGCTTCACAGAGACACTCGAGAAAATGAGAGACCTTGCAGCAGCTCCAGCCGTTTCTATAACGCCACTCTCGCCTCGGATTCAGAGAGCTCTGCGGCGCAACTCGTCACACTGTCTATCCGCGAGAACTCACATCAGGACAGATGAGAACGGTCTTATACTTGTGGTTAAGGAACCAACCATCCAACCTCAACGTCCCCGGTTTGAATCCCGGTCCCCGCGAGTACTACTGAATGTCTGAAGTGTAAATGGGGAACCACAATTAGAATGCTGGGATAGATGTCCATCCATCCATCCATTATCTTCCTCTTTATCCTCTATTAGGGTCGCGGGGGGGGGGGGTTCCCCATACCCATCCAGGGGAGAACATCTTGGGCGATGGGCAGATACACCCAGAACAGGGCGCCAATCTATCACTGGGCGGGATAGGAACGTCACTTTAATAATTGATTTAGCTTTAGAACATAACCTGAAATCTTCAGCTGAGATCAAAAGAATGACGGCTTCAGGTGATCACATGATTTATTCATTCTGAATAAAACATTCATCCATCCATTATCTTCTGCTTTATCCTATTAGGGTCACGGAGGGGTTCCCCATGCCCATCCAGGGGAGAACGTTTTGGGCGCTGGGCAGATACACCCAGGACAGGATGCCAATCTATCGCTGGGCACAAACTCACTGTTTGGGGCAATTTAGAGCATTGACTTGACCTTGAATCCATGTTTTTGGACTACGGGAGGAAACCGGAGAACCCAGAGGAAGCCCACGTGGACAACAGGGGGGGAGGGGCATCCAAGGGAGAACGTTTCGGATGCTGGGCACACGTCCAGAACAGGGCGCCAAGCTCACTCACTCACACACACACACACATTGAGAGACACACACAGGGCAATCAATCTACCTTGAACCCATGTTTTTTGGACTGTGGGAGGGAACCGGAGAACCTGGAGGAAGCCCACGTGAACACGGGGAGTACATGGAAACTCCACCCAGATTGGGATTCGAACCTGGAACCCAGGCGCTGAGAGGAGAACATGCTAATCACTAAGCCACCGTGCCGCCAAGAATAAAACAGTCATTTTTAATTAAAACAAGTAAAATATTGCATTTCAAATAGAACTGCTTACAAAATCATGTCTTTTAAATTTTCTTTGACTTCGAATCCCATCTGGGTGGAGTTTCCATGTTCTCCCCGTGTCCGCGTGGGTTTCCTCCAGGTTCTCCAGGGTTTCCTCCCACAGTCCAAAAACATGGATTAAGGTCAATTGAATTCTCCAAATTGCCCCATACAGAGTGTGTGTGTGTCCAGTGATAGATTGGCGCCCTGTCCTGGGTCTATCTGCCCAGCACCCGAAACGTTCTCCCCTGGATGGGCATGGGGAACCCCCCATCCCCCCGACCCTAATAGAGGATAAAGCGGAAGATAATACATGGATGGAAATGGAAAGTTGAAAATCTAGAAGCACAATCTGAATGTATATGGAAAGTAAAACAATTCCAAAAAACAGGAGCTTGTAACTTAAATAACGACCAATAAGTGAGTCACGTTGGATTAAAGCGTCTTTAAAACGTCGTACTGTAATTAAAGCACCAAACGAACGGATCATCGGATCATTAAAGGACTCGAGTACCTCTGGCGTCATAGAACTCCTCATCCGAGCTGTCCATCGACTCCTGAGCGATGTTCTGGAGCATCCAGTGAGACGCGCTGTATTTGCGCGAGGGATCTGAAAAAAAAGAAAGAAAAACAGCCGTTACTGCACGACCCCCGACTGACCCCCCCCCCCCCCCCCCCCCCAAATGCCAGTTCCTCACACAGTTAATGTTTCCAAAGACTCAATCAGAGGAGTTCTTAAGCCGTCTGGCAGATTTCTCAACACCGTGACATTTAGCTTTAGTTTCTGTTGCTACGTTTGAATTAAAGGTGTTTATTTGTACAGTCGCAGTCAGTGTAGCAGTCAAAGGTTCGGACACGCCCCCTTTTTTCCACTTATTGTCCATGTTCTCAGTTCCAGTTTCGAATCCCCAGTTTCCTCCCTCAGTCGAAGAACATGGATTCAAGGTAAATTGAGTGATCTAAAATGCCCCTATATAGTGTGTGTGTTTGTGTGTGTGTCTGTGTGAGTGAGTGTGTGCCCAGCGATAGATTGTCCGACACTGTCCTGGATCCTGTTTTTGCCCATGGGTGTATCTTTTTGGCAGCGCCTGAACAGGGGATTATATGCGTTTTCCGACACTGGTTTCAACCATGGATTATGGGGATTATATCTGTTTTTGCAATCATGGTTTATGAGGGATATTAAGTTTTGGCAACCGTTGTTCAAAAGTAATATTAAGAGTTTTGGCAACCATGGTAACTGAGGGATTAAATTATTTGTGGCAATGGTTATGAAGGAATTATTTTAGTTTTGGCAACCATGGTTTATAGGGGATTGTATCTGTTTTGGCAACCATGGTTTATGAGGGATCTTAAAGGTTTTGGCAACCATGATTTATAGGGGATTATATCTGTTTTTGCAACCATGCTTCATGAGGGATTATATTAATTCATTCAATATCTCCCGCTTTATCCTCTATTAGGGTCGCGGTGGGGTTCCCCATGCCCATCCAGGGGAGATCGTCTCGGGCGCTGGGCAGATAGACCCAGGACAGGACACCAAACTGGACCCTGGACACATACTCACTCACACACACACTCTATATGGGGCAATTTTTGAGAATTCAATTGACTTGATCCATGTTTTTGGAAACCCACGCAGACACGGGGAGAACATGGAAACTCCACCCAGATGGGGATTCAAACCGGGAATCCCTAGCGCTGAGAGGAGAACATGCTAACCACTAAGCCACCATGCCGCCAGGGATTATATTAGTTGTGCCAATTTTTAAAGGGGATTATTTTACTTTTGGCAACCATGATTCATGAGGGGATTATAGTACTTTTTGCAACCATGGTTTCTGAGGAATTCTAACAGTAACTATTATAAGGGATAACATCAGTTTTGGCAACCATGGTGAATAAGGGATTATAGCAGTGCTTCTCAAATAGTGGGGCGCGCCCCCCTGGGGGGGGGGGCAGTGCGGTGCCTGGGGGGGGCACATAACAAGAAATCACAGAGCAAGTGATATTAAGTGTACTGAACAAACCCTCAAGAGACAACATGGAAAAATATTTAACAGAGATGAGGAGAGAGACGAAGAGAGACGAAGATAACGAGAGCAACAAAAGTCAACCGAAAATAAAACGAGGAAACAATGTCGAAGCGAATAGCGCTTGGTGTCTTCTGTGTTTAAATGTTGGCAGCGGACAGCGTGAAGCCAAATAAATGAAGGCGTCACTTAAAGACATTACACCCCAATCACACTGATAAACCGCTTGAGTTTTTAATCGAAAACGTGACGCGCAGAGCCAGCAATCATCCCGCTTTATGAAAACTACTTCAGAAAAGCTGTGCTGCAAAACGGGCGCGTTGGAGACATTAGTTCTGATTTCCTAATTTGGAAAAAAAAAAAAAAAAAAAAAAAACAGCACATTGTTGTATTGATTTTAGTTTTGTAGGTTAAAGTGTTAATAAATTGTGCTCCTGAATGAATGTTGCTGATGAATTTGAATTTATTATTATTTATTAAATTAATTTAATTCAGTTCAGTCTTCATTATTTTGATAAAAAAAAATGTTGCTGATGAATTTGAATGTATTATTATTTATTGATTTTAGTTCATTTCATTTTTCAGTATCAAATGCCAGTCATAGCACGTTCGCCTCTCAGCGCTAGGGATTCCCGGTTCGAATCCCCATCTGGGTGGAGTTTCCATGTTCTCCCCAGTGTCCGCGTGGGTTTCCTCCGGGTTCTCCGGTTTCCTCCCACAGTCCAAAAACATGGATCAAGTCAATTGAGTTCTCCAAATTGCCCCATATAGAGTGTGTCTGTGTGAGTGAGTGTGTGCCCAGCGATGGATTGGCACCCTGTCCAGGGCCCAGCGCCCGAAACGTTCTCCCCTGGATGGGCATGGGGAACCCCCCAGCGACCCTACTAGAGGATAAAGCGGGAGATAATGAATGAATGAATGAAAATGATGCCAGTCAGTTCAAAAATGTTTCTAGTTTAAATACGGATTTTATTCGTTTCTGATACAAACTAAAAAACAAAGTTAATAAATGATTCTTTGTTCTAAATTGATCTATATTTCTTTCTTTTTTGTTTTCTTTATTGTTACAAAAGAGGTGTACTTATAACAAATTTATAGACAAATCATACTACAGTGGTCATAGTGGACAGGGGGGGAAGGGGGGTGAGTGTGTGTGTGGGGGGGGGGCACAAAATGTTTTCTTTTACCTAGGGGGGGCTTCACAGAAAATAATTGAGAATCACTGGATTATAGTCGTGATAAAGCATCGTGTTTACTGTGCATGGCTGAAATAATCTCAGGATGAACAGGACAGTCCCTGCAGTCCTGATGTGAAGCTCATTTAGTTTGGTTCTGTCTTTGTTTAGTTTCTTGTCTTTTCTTCTGTTTTTCCCAAAAAAACCCGTCTGTAGCAGACGCAGGTCCCTGAGGAGCGCAGTCTGCAGCTTAGTGCGTTAATTAAAACACGCCGAGAGCTACCGCTCCAGCCGCTTTCATCTGCGCCACATTGTTCCCCACCGCTCTGGAGATAGGACACATGTTCTCCTGGTGGTTTCTGACGGAACGTCTCCCTGCCAGACACTTTAGTGGCAGATATGAACGGCCCGATCCGTCTGCGTGCCCCACTTCTCATGTACTGTCAGGAAAACAGAACAATGGTTCCAATCTGCACCCGCTGTCTGTCTGTCGGGAAGATTACCGACGTTACCCGACGTTAACGAGTATAATGGAGTAGAACAGACTGACGAGTGTGACACTGTGGTAATGCTTTCTCAACGTATTACACGTGGGTCCGTCCATCCAGCCATTATCTTCTGCTTTATCCTCTATTAGGGTCCAGGGGAGAACGTCTCAGGCGCTGGGCAGATACACCCAGGACAGGATGCCAATCTATCACTGGACACACACTCACTCACACACTCTATATGGGGCAATTTGGAGAACTCAATTGACCTTGATCCATGTTTTTGGACTGTGGGAGGAAACCGGAGAACCCGGAGAACACCCAAATGCACTTAACATGTACTTAATCAATCCTTCCTTTTTTAACATAGTGTGTTTATAAGCAGGGCGGCACGGTGGCTTAGTGATTAGCATGTTCTCCTCTCAGGAGATGTTATGAGGGATATTAACAGTTCTGGCAACCATGATTTACAGAGGATTATATCTGTTTTAGGCAACCATGGTTTATGAGGGATATTAAAGGTTTTGGCAACCATGGTTTATAGGGGATTATATCTGTTTTTGCAATCATGGTTTATGAGATATTATGGGATATTAGTAGTTTTATCACTGAACACACACTCACTCACTCACACACACACACTCTATATGGGGCAATTTGGAGAACTCAATTAACCTTGATCCATGTATTTTGGACTGTGGGAGGAAACCGGAGAACCCGATGAACACCCAAAAGCATTTATGAATCAATCCTTGCTTTTTTTATCATAGTGTGTTTATAAGCAGGGCGGCATGGTGGCTTAGTGGTTAGCATGTTCTCCTCTCAGCGCTAGGGATTCCAGGTTCAAAACCCAATCTGGGTGGAGTTTCCATGTTCTCCCCATGCCCGGGTGGGTTTCCTCCAGGTTCTCCGATTTCCTCCCACAGTCCAAAAAACATGGATTCAAGGTAAATTGAGTTCTCTAAATTGCCTCATGGGTTTGTGTGTGTAAGTGTGAGCTATAGCGGTGTATCTGCCCAGCACCCAAAACGTTCTGCCCTGTGTGAGTGTGTGTGTCACCAGTGATAGATTGGTGCCCTGTCCTGGGTGCATCTGTCCAGCTCCCGAACCCTCCCACGACCCTAGTCAAGGATGAAGCGGAAGATAACAGATGGATGGATGGATGTTTAGCATTTTATAAAGCAATAAAGACCCGAGGTTGTGTATTATTGTGCATAAATCATGGGAACGAGATGTATCGGTACTCCTCCACCTCTTTCCCGTGATTTCTTCACAGTAATGCCACCCTCGCTTTATTACAATGTATATTTCTGCTCAGCACCACTGTACACAGGGGTCATCGGTCTTTCTGTTGACCTCCCTCATCAACCAGACAGCTCGGTCTGCAGAACCGACACAGAACATGCTTTATTATTCTGTTACATCATTCTGAATAAAACCATAGCTCGATCTATGCACAAATCAGCTGATATAGAAATAAAGAATATATATATACACACACACACACATACATATATATATATATCAGCTGATTGGTGCACAGATCGAGCTATGGTTTTATTCAGAATGATGTAACAGAATAATATATATATATATATATTAGTATTAATTCATTCATTATCTCCCACTTTATCCTCTATTAGGGTCGCGGTGGGGTTCCCCATGCCCATCCAGGGGAGAACGTCTCGGGCGCTGGGCAGATAGACCCAGGACAGGGCGCCAATCCATCGCTGGGCACACACTCCCTCACTCAGACACACTCTATATGGGGCAATTTTGAGAATTCAATTGACTTGATCCATGTTTTTGGACTGTGGGATGAAACCGGAGAACCCGGAGGAAACCCACGCAGACACGGGGAGAACATGGAAACTCCACCCAGATGGGGATTCGAACCGGGAATCCCTAGTGCTGAGAGGAGAACATGCTAAACACTAAGCCACCGTGCCTATATAGCATTAATATAAAATATATATAATATATAAAATAAATAAGCCATCAATTGCTCTATATGTGTATAAAACCACAAGAGTAATATTTTAACATTAACTTTGGTATAATGCATAAAGCTGACACCTGATTGGCTGATTAGAGAACTGTATTAATGTCCAGGTTTTGCTCGGTGAGTGTGCTTTTAATGATATGGTGGAGGATTTAGCTGGTGCTAAGTAAAGTGACCTCATCCGTCCAACCCCGGGTGAAACAGCCCTGACAGACTGTGACCGCATGAGGCTTCATTAATCTGACACCGATAACAAGATGCCGAATTAACACCATGACTCACTGACGCTCCGGCCAAAAAACACAAGACGCAACAGAGTCATCCATACGGACTCCTCCACGCTCGGGGATTAATATTCCGCTTGCTTACAGCATCCACGATGCGGGTCCAGCTCGGCGTTTCATCAGCCTTCCTGCCCCTCGGCTTCTCACACCTGAGAACGTTTGGGGCGCTGGGCAGATACACCCAGGACAGGACGCCAATCTATCACTGGACACACATTCACTCACTCACACAAACACACTCTATATGAGGCAATTTGGAGAACTCAATTGACCTTGATCCATGTTTTTGGACTGTGGGAGGAAACCGGAGAACCCGGAGGTAACCCACATGGACATGGGGAGAACATGGAAACTCCACCCAGATTGGGGGAGAACATGCTAAACACTAAGCCACGTGCCGCCTAGATATAGAATATTATCCATCCATTATTTTCCGCTTTATCCTCTACTAGGGTTGCAGGGGGGTTCCCCATGCCCATCCAGAGGAGAACGTTTCAGGCGCTGGGCAGATACACCCAGGACAGGACGCCAATCTATCACTGGACACACACTCACTCACTCACACTCTATATGGGGCAATTTGGAGAACTCAATTGACCTTGATCCATGTTTTTGGACTGTGGGAGGAAACCGGAGAACCCAGAGGAAACCCACATGGACATGGGGAGAACATGGAAACTCCACCCAGATTGGGATTCGAACCGGGACTCCCTAGCGCTGAGAGGAGAACATGCTAAACACTAAGCCACGTGCCGCCTAGATATAGAATATTATCCATCCATTATTTTCCGCTTTATCCTCTACTAGGGTTGCAGGGGGGTTCCCCATGCCCATCCAGAGGAGAACGTTTCAGGCGCTGGGCAGATACACCCAGGACAGGACGCCAATCTATCACTGGACACACACTCACTCACTCACACTCTATATGGGGCAATTTGGAGAACTCAATTGACCTTGATCCATGTTTTTGGACTGTGGGAGGAAACCGGAGAACCCAGAGGAAACCCACATGGACATGGGGAGAACATGGAAACTCCACCCAGATTGGGATTCGAACCGGGACTCCCTAGCGCTGAGAGGAGAACATGCTAAACACTAAGCCACGTGCCGCCTAGATATAGAATATTATCCATCCATTATTTTCCGCTTTATCCTCTACTAGGGTTGCAGGGGGGTTCCCCATGCCCATCCAGAGGAGAACGTTTCAGGCGCTGGGCAGATACACCCAGGACAGGGGGGCAATCTATGGCTGGGCACATTCACACAAACACAACCTATATGGGGCAATTTGGAGAATTCTATTCACCTTGCTCTATGTACAGGTACAGGTTTTGCTTGGTGAGTGTGCTTTTAATGACATGGTGGAGGATTTAGCTGGTGCTAAGTAAAGTGACCTCATCCGTCCAACCCCGGGTGAAACAGCCCTGACAGACTGTGACCGCATGAGGCTTCATTAATCTGACACCGATAACGAGATGCCGAATTAACACCATGACTCACTGACGCTCCGGCCAAAAAACACAAGACGCAACAGAGTCATCCATACGGACTCCTCCACGCTCGGGGATTAATATTCCGCTTGCTTACAGCATCCACGATGCGGGTCCAGCTCGGCGTTTCATCAGCCTTCCTGCCCCTCGGCTTCTCACACCTGCTCTGGATCTGCCACGCCGTTTTGATGAATGGGATGTTCTAATGGCTTGCAGAGGATGGGTCATTAGCATCCGCCTGCTCCAGACTCCCATTAGGCACTTTTTCTTTTCCCGTCCGCGACTAATGAAGAGTCATTTTCAGCCCCCTCAGTTCTCAGTACCAATTACATCATTTCATTAAGGAGTTGGCCGTTCAAACATCTTTGCAACACTTTCACGAACGGGATTCGTTACTTATACAAACTTAATAATAATGTTGGGCAAGGACCGGGGCGGGAGACGGGCACGTTCACTCACAAGTAGGGGTGTATTCAACTAAGGATTTTCATAGTCGAATCTGATTCGTCAGATTTTCCCTATAGTCGACTGATAGTCGAATCAGTTAAAATGTCACCACAAGATGGCGCTATAAGCGTGGTTTTTAAAAAAGGATTTTTTTTTTAATATTTTAGTTGTTTTTCTAGAGCACCGTAAATGGGATCCCCGTTTGGGGGGAGCTTTATTAATGTGAAGCCTATTGTTAAAGCGCACACATCATTTAAAAAAAAATATTAACAGAAATTCGGATGATTTTATTTGACAAAAGGCTATATATATATATAACGAAAACAAAGACATTTCATGTAAAAACTAATGCTTAGCAGCAGCCATGGGCACCCCCATGTGGTCAAAATGGTACATTCGACTATGAGGTTCATAGTCGACTACGGTTCTCCGAATCGAATCGTCGAATCAGCGAATATTGCAGCTCACTCCTACTCACAAGTACCCCAACTTGATGGTGGTGGTCAGAGCACAGGGTTAATACAGCATCCCTGGAGCAATAAGAGATAAGGGTCTTACTCAAGGACCGACAAGACCTGGGATTAGAACCCACAACCTTCAGATCGACAGCTGAGTTACCGATAACAACCCTAAACACACCTCATTTGGAGAGCAGCATGGTTATCAGCGTAGATATAGATTATCCATCCATCCATTATCTTCAGCTTTATCCTCTACTAGGGTAGCGGGGGGGGTGGGGGGGGGGGGTTCGGGTGCTGGGTAGATACACCCAGGAAAGGGCGCCAAGCTATCACAGGGTTTGCACTCACTCACTCACACACACACACTCTATATGGGGCAATTTGGAGAACTCAATTGACTTGATCCATGTTTTTGGACTGTGGGAGGAAACCGGAGAACCCGGAGGAAACCCACGCGGACACGGGGAGAACATGGACACTCCACCCAGATTGGGATTCGAACCGGGAAGCCCTAGTGCTGAGAGGAGAACATGCCAACCACTAATCCCACTGTGCCGCCCCAATACAGAATATTCATCCATTCATTATCTTCTGCTTTATCCTCTATTAGGGTCGCGGGGGGGGGTTCCCCATGCCCATCCAGGGGAGAACGTTTCGGGCGCTGGGTAGATACACCCAGGAAAGGGCGCCAAGCTATCACAGGGTTCGCACTCACTCACTCACACAGACACACTCTATATGGGGCAATTTGGAGAACTCAATTGACTTGACCATGTTTTTGGACTGTGGGAGGAAACCGGAGAACCCGGAGGAAACCCATGCGGACACGGGGAGAACATGGAAACTCCACCCAGATGGGGATTCGAACCGGGAATCCCCAGCGCTGAGAGGAGACATGCTAACCACTATATATATATATATATATATACACGGACACGGGGAGAACATGGAAACTCCACCCAGATTGGGATTCAGAGCACTGAGAGGAGAACATGCCAACAACTAAGCCACCATGCCACCCCGATATAGAATATTAACGAATTAAAATATTAAAATGACTGTTGGAGGGTTTAAGAAAGCAATAAACATTGTGAAGCACCTTCAGATTTTGGAACCGTCAACAACAGGATTCAGCCCTAAACCCGGTTCCCCGCCCGTCAGAAACGTCTGTGCTCTTTACCTTTCCTCTCCGTCACTGCTGAACTAACCGGAATACAGAACGATACGTGAAAGGTCAGCGCACGGGTCACACAGACCAAGAGGAAAAGAAAAGGTCAGCTTCGAGAAAACCTGCAGGACGATCCAAAAATCAATAGAGCTCTGCGGAACGTCAACGGCGAGCGCAGCGCCTGAAAGACTCTCTCCCTGTCTGAGATCGCTGAGTGTTAAGCCTTAAAAAGAATTGGGTTGGGCGGCACGGTGGCTTAGTGATTAGCATGTTCTCCTCTCAGCACTAGAGATTCCAGGTTCGAATCCCAATCTGGGTGGAGTTTCCATGTTCTCCCCGTGTCCGCGTGGGTTTCCTCAGGGTTCTCCGGTTTCCTCCCACAGTCCAAAAACATGGATCAAGGTCAATTGAATGGTCTAAATTGCCCCATATAGAGTGTGTTTGTGTGAGTGAGTGTGTGCCCAGTGATAGATTGACGCCCTGTCCTGGGTGTATCTGCCCAGCACACAAAATGTTCTCCCCTGGATGGGCATGAGGAACCCCCCCGCGACCCTAATAGAGGATAAATCTGAAAATAATGGATGGATATATACACACACACACACACACACTAGGGCGATACGGTGGCTTAGTGGTTGGCATGTTCTCCTCTCAGCGCTAGGGATTCCCGGTTTGAATCCCAATCTGGTTGAAGTTTCCATGTTCTCCCAGTGTCCGCGTGGGTTTCCTCCGGGTTCTCCGGTTTCCTCCCACAGTCCAAAAACATGGATCAAGTCAATTGAATGCTCCAAATTGCCCCATATAGAGTGTGTCTGTGTGAGTGAGTGTGTGCCCAGCGATAGATAGGCGCTCTGTCCTGGGTGTATCTGTCCAGCGCCCGAAACGTTCTCCCCTGGATGGGCATGGGGAACCCCCCCCCACAACCCTAATAGAGGATAAAGTGGAAGATAATGGATGGAAATACACACAAACACACACATATACATCATATCATATATATTTGTGTGTGTGTTTCATATACATACATATAAACACACAAATGTGCTTTCTAAAATAATAATCATCTCTCACTAATTGAATAAAAAGGTTTAGATTTCTTGGTGTGATGTGACACTAATTTAACGAGCGTGTTGATTATATACAGATCATATATAACAGACAGATGGTGTGCCACCTGAACGTTTGGAACTGTAACAGCATCACACTCCACATTACCAACATCTCCCTTCATACAAAACGCCTGCAAATCCAATCCAGCCAACCGAACGAGTGCAAACCACAGCTCCCCGAGCAACACACACACACACACACACACACACACACACACACACACACACACACACACACACAGATCCCCACACACACACACAGCTACCACACACACACACACACACACACACACACACACACAGCTACCACACACACACACAGCTACCACACACACACACACACACACACACACACACAGCTCCCCACACACACACAGCTCCACACACACACACAGCTACCACACACACACACACACACACACACACAGCTCCACACACACACACACAGCTACCACACACACACACACACACACACACACACACACACAGCTCCCCACACACACACACACAGCTACCACACACACACACACACACACACACACACACACACACACACAGAGCTCCCCACACACACACACACAGCTACCACACACACACACACAGCTACCACACACACACACACACACACACAGAGCTCCCCACACACACACACACACACACACAGAGCTCCCCACACACACACACACACACAGAGCTCCCCACACACACACACACACAGAGCTCCCCACACACACACACACACACACACAGAGCTCCCCACACACACACACACACACAGAGCTCCCCACACACACACACACACACACAGAGCTCCCCACACACACACACACACACACAGAGCTCCCCACACACACACACAGAGCTCCCCACACACACACACACACACAGAGCTCCCCACACACACACACACACAGAGCTCCCCACACACACATACACACAGAGCTCCCCACACACACACACACACACACAGAGCTCCCCACACACACAGAGCTCCACACACACACAGAGCTCCACACACACACAGAGCTCCACACACACACAGAGCTCCACACACACACAGAGCTCCACACACACACAGAGCTCCACACACACACACAGAGCTCCACACACACACAGAGCTCCACACACACACACAGAGCTCCACACACACACAGAGCTCCACACACACACAGAGCTCCACACACAGAGCTCCCCACACACACAGAGCTCCCCACACACACAGCCCCACACACAGAGCTCCCCACACACACAGAGCTCCCCACACACACAGAGCTCCCCACACACACAGAGCTCCACACACAGAGCTCCCCACACACACAGAGCTCCCCACACACACAGAGCTCCCCACACACACAGCCCCACACACAGAGCCCCACACACACACAGAGCTCCACACACACACAGAGCTCCACACACACACAGAGCCCCACACACACACAGAGCCCCACACACACACAGAGCCCCACACACACACAGAGCCCCACACACACACAGAGCCCCACACACACACAGAGCCCCCCACACACAGAGCTCGCCACACACAGAGCTCCCCACACACACAGAGCCCCACACACAGAGCTCCCCACACACACACACACACACACACACACACACAGAGCTCCCCACACACACACACACACACACACACACACACACACACACACACACACAGAGCTCCCCACACACACAGAGCTCCCCACACACACAGAGCTCCCCACACACACAGAGCTCCCCACACACACAGAGCTCCCCACACACACAGAGCTCCCCACACACACAGAGCTCCCCACACACACAGAGCTCCACACACACACAGAGCTCCCCACACACACAGAGCTCCCCACACACACAGAGCTCCACACACACACAGAGAGCTCCACACACACACAGAGAGCTCCACACACACACAGAGCTCCACACACACACAGAGCTCCACACACACACAGAGCTCCACACACACACAGAGCTCCACACACACACAGAGCCCCACACACAGAGCTCCCCACACACACAGAGCCCCACACACAGAGAGCTCCACACACAGAGCTCCCCACACACACAGAGCCCCACACACAGAGCCCCACACACAGAGAGCTCCACACACAGAGAGCTCCACACACAGCTCCTCCAGCACTGAGGTGTGTAGTCATATAATACACGCCTGTCTGTTGTCTGTGCTTCCACATCATGACATCCATCGCCTGGGCACCGGGCTTCACCTAACAACCATAATTACAGCCTTCTCAAATAATATGAATACTGTGACACAATTCTCTGCTTCTTGTATAATTCACCCTCTGTAGTTAAGACGGGGCAGATACGGCCTTTCTGACTGCTGTCAGCGCAAAATGTGCTTTATTAAAATAAACTGCATATAAACAGAAGACTGTAATTTATAGGGATATGATGGACACGGGGAGAACATGGAAATATAACATATTTCATACATAACCTATAATATAACATATATATTCCAAATATATATAAAAACATGCAAACCAGTAAGCCATCCGTGTGTGTGTGTGTGTGTGTATATATATACACACACACACATATATATATATATATATATATATATATATATATATATATATATATATATATATATATATATATATACATACACAGGTTTGCATGTTCTCCTCTCAGCGCTAGGGATTCCCGGTTCGAATCCCAATCTGTGTGGAGTTACCATGTTCTCCCCGTGTCCTCGTGGGTTTCCTCTGGGTTCTCCAGTTTCCTCCCACAGTCCAAAACCATGGATCAAGGTCAATTGAATGCTCTAAATTGCCCCATATAGAGTGTGTTTGTGTGTGTGAGTGAGTGAGTGTGCCCAGCAATAGATTGGTGCCCTGTCCTGGGTGTATCTGCCCAGCACCCGAAACGTTCTCCCCTGGATGGACATGGGGAACCCCCCCACAACCCTAATAGAGGATAAAGCAGAAGATAATGGATGGAAATACACACAAACACACACATACAGTATATACAGTATATCATAATATATATATATATATATATATATATATATGTGTGTGTGTTTCTTTTTGGACACCTTAAACAGCAGTAAAGGACATGAGCAGCAGCCAGTCAGACCTGGCCAACTGCCCGTGGAGCCCTGATGGTCACGGCTCTTCCGTAACGGTGCCCTCTCATGACTGTCTTGCAGTAATACCCCGCAGAGCTTAAAGTGCGAGCTGTGGACGGTTCCCTGCATCACGGCTGAGAGGCATACCGAAGAATACTCAGGCTGCAGCTTCTTTCTGCACTTCAGACGGTGGACGATCGTCTCATGATTAAGATATGACGCCTGGCGTGGGAGCAACTTCCTCCAAAGCCCTAATGGATTTACAACCCCGAAAAAACGTCTTGGACAAGCTACAGGAGAGCGGCGGGTGACGCCGGCGTCTCATCCGAACCCAGCAGAGAGAATCGAGTCAAACGCAGTTCTGTCTCATGAGTCAATGGTTTGGAAGTCTTTCCAAATCCTGCTGTCATTCTGAATAAAGGTCATTTTAATAAAGCGGGAAACCCGTCAGCCGGCTTCAGAACCTCAGCGGAGACATGCAGAACGTTATTAGAGCACAGCGCTTCCATATTTGAGGTTTTTTACTCCGGTTCATATAACCTGGTTATAACCTATAATTTGTATAACCTTCTGTTATAGCAAATTCTCCTGACGTCGCATCTGATTTCTCTTTTGTGGATTTTCAGGATTTTCAGTGCCGCCTACTTCTCACCATTTTTATTTTTTTTACTGAGCATAACGGTGGCCTGGACGGCACGATGGCTTAGTGGTTGGCATGTTCTCCTCTCAGCACTAGGGATTCCCAGTTTGAATCCCAATCTGGGTGGAGTTTCCATGTCCTCCCCCTGTCCACGTGGGTTTCCTCCGGGTTCTCCGGTTTCCTCCCACAGTCCAAAAACATGGATCAAGGTCAATTGAATTCTCCAAAATTGCCCCATATAGAGTGTGTTTGTGTGAGTGAGTGTGTGCCCAGTTGGTGACAGAGATTGGTGCCCTGTCCTGGGTGTATCTGCCCAGCGCCCGAAACGTTCTTCCCTGGAGGGGCATGGGGAACCCCCCCCCCCCGTGACCATGGTAGAGAATAAAGCGGAAGATAATGGATGGATTATGGTGGCTTAGAGGTTAGCATGTTCTCCTCTCAACACTGAGGATTTAGGTTTGCATCCCAATCTGGGTGGAGTTTCATGTTCTCCCCGTGTCTGTGTTGGTTTCCCCTGTTTCCTCCCACAGTCCAAAAACATAGATTCAAGGTAAATTGAAGACTCTAAATTGCCCCATATAGAGTATGTATGTGTGAGTGAGTGTGTGTCCAGCAATATATTGGCGACCTGTCCTTTGTGTATCTGCCCAGCGCCCGAAACGTTCTCCCCTGGATGGCCATGTGGAACCCCCCCTCTCCCCTCCTTTTTTTATTATAGTGTGTTTGTAAGCGTTTTATAAAAGCAATAAAGCGCTCGAGGTTGTGTATTATTGTGAGTAAATCACAGGAAAGAGGAGTAACTACTCTACTGTGTCGTGCCTAATAACACCTCTTTCCCGTGATTTATTCACAATAATGCAGCCCCTCTCGTACCTTATTGCTTTATAATTCATTCAGGATTCTGATATTCAATAATCTTTTGATCTGGCTGGGTTCTGATACCAGGAGCCCTATTTTAGCGTTGTTTAGGCGACCAAAAGCTTAAATATAAGAATCCAAATCTAATAAGGTAATACAGAATAACAGGTGGTGGTGAGAGACAGGAAACACTGAAAAGACTGACCGGAGAACAGCTCAAAACAAAAATAAAGAGAATCAGAGATCAGATACGACCTCATGAGAGAATGCAATGACAGGAGCGGGTTATATAAACGCAGAGTAAAAAGGCTGAAGCCCAGCGTTGGTTCAGAGAGGAAGCTGTGAGCAGGCAGAAGGTTGAAAACAGGAAGCAGAATGTTCAGCCGCCGAAGTGTGCAAATAAATGTTGAACAGCGAGGCTCACCGCTGAGAGCAGCTCGGCCACAAGCGCCGCAACCTGCGAACGCTGATTCAGCGATAATCAATAAGTATGAGGTCACTTTAACAGAGAAGGCTGAATTTGAGAGGTTATGGAAGTTCAGAGGAACATGTCGGTTCTAATCTTGAGATCTTAACATCACGGAAATGAAAGTGTAACAGATCAGGAACGTTCTAGAACCGGTTTCAAACAAATCACTAAAGTAAACCTTTAATTTAACAGCTACAAATCAAATAATAATCTTATGACACTTTTAGGGCAGCACGGTGGCTTAGTGGTTAGCATGTTCTCCTCTCAGCGCTAGGGATTCCCGGTTCCAATCCCAATCTGGGTGGAGTTTCCATGTTCTCCCCGTGTCCGTGTGGGTTTCCTCCGGGTTCTCCGGTTTCCTCCCACAGTCAAAAAACATGGATCAAGGTCAATTGAATTCTCCAAATTGCCCCATATAGAGTATGTTTGTGTGAGTGAGTGATAGATTGGCGTCCTGTCCTGGGTGTATTTGCCCAGCGCCTGAAACGTTCTCCCCTCGATGGGCATGGGGAACCCCCCGCGACCCTAATAGAGGATAAAGCGGAAGATAATGGATGTTTATCACTTGTACCATCACCCCTCCCACCCACACACACACACACACACACACCCTAAACATGAGTAAATTTAGCCTACATCAAAGCACACATGACGTTAAAGCAAAGCAAAGAATAACAGAGAGAACATCCATCCATTATCTTCCCCTTTATCCTCTACTAGGGTCAGGGGGGGTTCCCCATGCCCATCCAGGGGAGAACGTTTTGGGCGCTGGGCAGATACACCCAGGACAGGACACCAATCCATCACTGGATACACACTCACTCACACACACACTCTATATGGGGCAATTTGGAGAACTCAATTGACTTTGATCCATGTTTTTGGACTGTGGAAGGAAACCAGAGAACACGGAGGAAACCCACGCGGATACGGGGAGAACATGGGAATGTCGAAACGGGAATCCCTAGTGCTGAGAGGAGAACACGATAACCACTAAGCCACCGTGCCACATAGAGAGAACAGTAAGTCTGAATTAGCGGGTGGGTAAAAGCGGGATGTGATTTATTATTGATTGCGTTATGTAACTGGATGACATGCTGGTGGATTCCACGAAAACCCATCCCCATGAGGCACAACTCTACAGGATGGAAAATACAGAGACAAATAAATAAATAAAAGCAATGAAATCCCTCAGGGAAGCGTCACTGCGACTACTGCACTCCAGCCGAGTCTGCACCTCACAGACCAGCAACGCCTCATAATACTAAACCTAAAGAACAAGAACAACAAGAACAAAAAGAACCGAGGTCCCCACACCGAGGAAAGCACCGCAATTCACATTAACACGATTTACATCGACCGAAAATTTCAAAACACTCACGTTCGTCTCAGTTGTATTTAGATTCATTCATTCATTCATTATCTCCCGCTTTATCCTCTATTAGGGTCGCAGGGGGGGGGTGCCCATCCAGGGGAGAACGTTTCGGGCACTGAGCAGATACACCCAGGATAGGGTGCCAATCCATCGCTGGGCACACACTCACTCACACAGACACACTCTATATGGGGCAATTTGGAGAACTTAATTGACTTGATCCATGTTTTTGGACTGTGGGAGGAAACCGGAGAACCCGGAGGAAACCCACGCAGACACGGGGAGAACATGGAAACTCCACCGAGATGGGGATTCGAACCGGGATACCCTAGTGCTGAGAGGAGAACATGCTAACCACTAAGCCACCGTGCCGCCCTATTTAGATTCAATTTATTTAAATTGTATTTTGGTACAGGGGGTGGCACGGTGGCTTAGTGCTTATTCCCGGTTCCAATTCCAATCTGCGTGGAGTTTTCACGTTCTCCCCTGGATGGGCATGGAGAACCACCCGCGACCCTAATAGAGGATAAAGCGGAAGATAATGGATAGATTTTACTTGAATCCTAATCTGGGTGGAGTTTCCATGTTCTCTCCATGTCCACATGGGTTTCCTCCATGTTCTCTGGTTTCCTCCCACAGTCTAAAAACATGGATTCAAGGTAAATGAAATGCTCCGAATTGCCCCATATTGTGTGTGTGTGTGTGAGTGAGCCAGTGATAGATTGGCACCCTGCCATGCGTGTAACTGCCCAGCACCTAAAATCATCCACCCCCCCCTCACTGTGTAGTTCTGAATGAGAACAGAGATTTAGAATGTAAGTCAATCTGGACCTACATCAAAGTCACTTTATCCTCTACTAGGGTTGCGGGGGGGGGGGTTCCCCATGCCCATCCAAAGAAGAACGTTTCGGACAGGACGCCAATCCATCCCTGGGCACACTCACACACAAACACACTCTATATGGGGCAATTTAGAGCCTTCAATTAACCTCAAACCTATGTTTTTGGACTGTGGGAGGAAACCGGAGAACCCGGAGGAAAACCACACTGACACGGGGAGAACATGGAAACTCCACCCAGATTGTTATTGCACAAATGTCCCAACATGTGGTGCAAATGCTAAATAAACTTCAAACTCAGAGGCATTTAAACCAAGCGAAGTGAAATCACTTTCATAACACCGCTTTTAAACAATAAATATCAGAATACAGGGGATGAGAATATGAATAGCAATCATATTTCAGCTTCTCTTTAATCAGCACGTCGCTTCATGCCATTTGTTTTTTCCAGTTGGAAGTCATCAAAGGTCTGTCCTTTTTATAAAAGCAAACAAAAGCTTCAAACAGCCGGCTGCCTCGTCATCATCATCCTAATCAGACCCGCCATCATATTGCGAGTACCATACATCCAAGGACAGAGGACGTCTTTTCCTCACTATAAAGGCTCAGGCCCTCTCTGCTGCTGTAAACAGAGGACGCAAGACCCGCAGGACAAGCTGAACACCAATCAGAACCAACGCAGGTCACACAATAACACAGTACAGAGGCCCCGCATCACCACACCCTTCCTTTAATCACAGCAAAATTTTAAAAACAATTATTTAAAAAGCCGGTGTGAAAATTAAATAAAACCGAATACTGAACGCTGAACACGTGTTTTTTTTGTTTTGTTTTGTTTTTTTTAACAGTGTTTCATTAAAAATAGTTTTAATGATGCTGACGCTTTTATATTTCCAATAAAAAAATTTAAAAAAAATCCCCATTCCCACATCCAGGGGAGAAAGTTTCGGGCGCTGGGCAGATATACCCAGAACAGGATGCCAATCTATCACTGGACACACACTCACACACACACTCTATATGGGGCAATTTGGAGAATTCAATTGGCCTTGATCCATGTTTTTGGACTGTGGGAGGAAACCGGAGAACCCGGAGGAAACCAACACGGACACGGGGAGAACATGGAAACTCCACCCAGACTGGGATTCGAACTGGGAATCCTTAGTGCTGAGAGGAGAACATGCCAACCACTAAGCCACCATGCTTGCCCTGACTCTCAAACATCCATTCCCCATGCCCATCCAGGGGAGAACGTTTTGGGCGCTGGGCAGATACACTCAGGACAGGACGCCAATCTATCGGTGGGCACACACTCACTCACACAGACACACTCTATATGGGGCAATTTGGAGAATTCAATTGAATTGATCCATGTTTTTGGACTGTGGGAGGAAACTAGAGAACCCGGAGGAAACCCACGCGAACACGGGGAGAACGTGGAAACTCCACCCAGATTGGGATTCAAACCGGGAAACCCTAGCGCTGAGAGGAGAACATGCTAACCACTAAGCCACAATGCCGCCCTCTTAAAAACACACACACACACTATAATAAAAAAAACAAGGTCTGATTCATAAATACATTGCTCTTCCATGATGTTATCTTTTCTGATTTTCAAAGTGATCGCTGATTGACAGGTTTGTGTGTGTGTGTCTGTGTGAGTGTGTGTGTGTCCAGTGATTGATTGGCATCCTGTCCTGGGTGTATCTGCCCAGCACCCGAAACATTCTCCCCCCATGACCCTAGTAGAGGATTAAGCGGAAGATAATGGATGGATGGAAATTCTGCGACCCACCATAAGAAGGTTGCAGACGTACAGTGTGTACACGACAAAAGACTAAACTGACATGATGACGAGCTCAGTGGAAAAAACAATCCTTGAACGTTTTGCGTAATCTAATCACGCTGGAATGTGAGCGGGGCTTTATTATTACTGTCCTTCCAGATTACTCACCATAAGCCACAGACTAGAAGCCTATCCCAAGCATCCACGTTTGCTTTCTGACGCTTTATTACACCGCTGCCGGATGTTCTCGACTCTTATCTACAGATTCTCACTGTTTAATAACCTGAGGACTGTGCACTCTGACCTGCATCATTTACACATGTTCCGTCACATGTACCCGACATCCCACGTGACAGATAACACATTTATTAGAAATGGCACAACTACCTTTGATTCTTATAACTAGGGGTGTCTTCAACTAAGGATTTTCATAGTCAAATCTGATTCGTCAGATTTTCCCTATAGTCGACTGATAGTCGAACGAGTTCAAATTTCACCTCAAGATGGTGCTATAAGCGTGGTTTTTAAAAAAGATTTTTTTTTTATATTTTACTTGTTTTTCTAACAAAAGAAAACCTTTTTTTGTTGTTTTTCTATTTTTTTTTCTTGAAATTAGGATGATTTTATTTGACAAAAGGCTATATATATATATATATATATATATATATATATATATAACGAAAACAAAGACATTTCATGTAAAAACTAATGCTTAGCAGCAGCCATGGGCACCCCCATGTGGTCAAAATGGTACATTCGACTATGAGTCATAGTCGACTACGGTTCTCCGAATCGAATCGTCGAGTCAGCAAATATTGCAGCTCACCCCTACTTATAACATTCTGATTCTTAGAGACTGCACAAACCTACTGTATAGCGTGCTAGTTCACAGCTATGCCAACTTTAACAACTAAAAACTGACTACTAAATAAAATAACATTATTCTCCATCAACGCAAAATGACACCATTGCTCACTGCGTGGTTGAAATAGCAATCCGCCAAAGTCAGACCTGCACCAGGCTCTTACAGAGAACGGCAAGTGACATGCCGATTGGTTTTATTTATTGCGCGAAGTGTAATTTTTATGTCATTATAATAGCAAATACACACTGACAAGCCCGAAATTAAGTTGCATGGTAGACAAATTGCTAAATATCCATAAATACTACTACCATTACAATAATCCAAATCAAACCATAACTATAATGTAATGTTATTGGTAATGTGTATTAATTAAATGTATGTGTATTAATTGAAGGTATAATGTGTATTAATTGAAGGTATAATGTGTATTTATTAAAAGGTATAAGGTGTATTAATTAAGTGTATAATGCATATTAATCAAAGGTACAATGTGTATTTATTGAAAGAATAATGTGTATTAATTAAAGGTATAATGTGTATTAATTAAAAAGTGTATAATGCATATTAATTGAAGGTATAATGTGTATTAATTACAGGTATAATGTGTATTAATTAAAGGTATAATGTGTATTTATTAAATGTATAATGTGTATTAAAGGTATAATGTGTATTAATTAAAAAGTGTATAATGCATATTAATTGAAGGTATAATGTGTATTAATTACAGGTATAATGTGTATTAATTACAGGTATAATGTGTTTTAATTACAGGTATATTGTGTATTAATTACAGGTATATTGTGTATTTATTAAAAGTATAATGTGTATTAATTAAAGGTATAATGTGTATTTATTAAATGTATAATGTGTATTAAAGGTATAATGTGTATTTATTAAATGTATAATGTGTATTTATTAAATGTATAATGTTTATTAATTAAAAGTATAATCTGTATTTATTAAAAGTATGTGTATTTATTAAAAGTATAATGTGTATTAATTAAATGTATAATGTGTATTTATTAAATGTATAATGTCCTAAAACATGAAAAATTAAAAACAGAACACAGGGCGACACGGTGGCATAGTGGTACACACCTCCATCTCTCAGTGCTGGGGAGTTCTCCGGGTCTGCGTGGGTTTCCTTCCACAGTCCGAAAACAATTGCCCCTATATAATGTGTGTGACAAATTAGCACCCTAAACAATTGCCCCTTTATAGTGTGTGTGACAATTTAGCGCCCTAAACAATTGCCCCTATATAGTGTGTGTGACAAATTAGCGCCCTGTCCTGGGTGTATCTGCCCAGCACCCAAAATGTTCTAGCCGGCTGCGACCATAGGTAAAGATATAAGCAGAACATAACGAGATGAGATGAGATTAAATCGTTGTGAAACATGTTTCTAATTTGGCCAAATGTTTCTTTATGTTCAGCCAAAACTGATCATTTCTGTGCATCACCACTTCTCAACCAATCAGACTCCAGCTGTCAGAACTAGCGGTTTCCTAATAACAACATGGAATAAATAAATAATCTACCCACGATTGACAGACTCCTTCCAGCCCAAGGGTTCTACTCTATTTATTATCTGAACCTCAGTCTGAAGCAATCCAGTTAAAGTCAAAATGATCTCTTCACCGTCTCCGTTATAGTTCTCTGACATTAGAACACAAAAGGCTTGAACATACCGAGGATTAATCTTCAGTTCTCCACACACAGGGTACTAAAGGTGCTGTTTACAGAACACTTAAGCACCGCACCTCCATAATCCTAATTCTATAAGCATTCATCTTTCAGATTAAAGAAAACAAACTCCTTATTTCAGAATGACTATGATTTACACTGAGGTGTATGTCCTGTCTGATTATGCGGACGTTAAACAAAGCGCGTCGACGTGTAATTACAGTCATTCAGACGCACAGAGGCCTGCAGGGGCTGCTGCTTATTTAATGTTCCGATGAACCAGATAAATAGGCTGTAACAATAAGAGGTGATCCGTCTTTGGCCAATTTTATCTGCACGCCAATCAACACATCGCGACTCGTGAACGAGATGTTGCAGATGAGACGTCCTCATGTGGCAAACAAAACATGAAGACCTACCTCGCTAGCTCACTATATAGAATAAGGTCAGGTCTGATGTCATGTCTACGATAAATGTGTTTGTGCTCTGTGTTTGTGCTCACTAGTCAGCTGAGTGAAAAAGGGAAATTCACATTTCTCCGAAGCAGAAGTGACAGTAATTGGGGAAGTACTTTTAAAAAATGTAATTGAAATAGAGATATGTATATATAAAATAAAACAGAATATAAAAAAAAAGACTACTTAATTTTGTACATGGCATATAATACAGAGGAGAGACGATATGAAAAACAGATTGCACAGCAATAAGTATAAAGTATGGCACATCCATCCATCCATTATCTTCCGCTTTATCCTCTATTAGGGTCGCGTGGGGGTTCTCCATGCCCATCCAGGGGAGAACGTTTCGGGAGCTGGGTAGATACACCCAGGACAGGACACCAAACTATCGCTGGGCACACACTCACTCACACAGAAACACTCTATATGGGGCAATTTGGAGAATTCAATTGACTTGATCCATGTTTTTTGACTGTGGGAGGACACCGGAGAACCCGGAGGAAACCCACACAGACATGGAGAGAACGTGGAAACTCCACCCAGATATATGTACTGTGTGTGTGTGTGTGTGTGTGTGTGTGTGTGTGTGTGTGTGTGTATATATATATATGTATATAGGTGTGTCTTAGCAAGTTCTCCTCTCAGCGCTAGGGATGCAAACCTAAATCTTCAGCGCTGAGAGGAGAACATGCCAACCACTAAGCCACAATAATCCATCCATTATCTTCCACTTTATCCTCTATTAGGGTCGCGGGGGGGTTCCCCATGCCCATCCAGGGGAGAACGTCTCGGGCGCCGGGCAGATACACCCAGGACAGGGCGCCAACCTATCGCTGGGCACACACTCAAACAGGCATACTCAATATGGGGCAATTTGGAGAACTCAATTGACTTGATTTATGTTTTTGGACTGTGGGAGGAAACCGGAGAACCCGGAGGAAACCCACGTGGAGACGGGGAGAACATGGAAACTCCATGCAGATTGGGATTCGAACCGGGAATCCCTAGTGCTGAGAGGAGAACATGCCAACCACTAAACCATGGTTGACATTATACAATCTAACATTATATAAATGCAGTCATTATGTATACGTCAGAAAGATTCCTGGCACCTTCAGGTGGCCGGTTCCTTGTTCCGAGCTCCTTCACCTTGACTGCCTCGATTAGATAGAGTTCTAAAGCACGCGGAACCTAATATATACGACACGTCATGCCCTACGACCTCGCAAAATGCATTGGACACGGTCAACACGACATTAAAACATTAAGCACCGTGCAAAACAAATTAGCAGCAAACGTTCTAATGAATCGATGCAAACCCAGTCGGGATCGTAAAAAGATGACGCGGCCCAATTTTTAAATCATTAACTGGACGCTCTCTCTCAAGTCGGAGGGAGGTTTCGGATCTTATCTGCTGGCCCTCTCAAGTGGCGACTGTTCAAATAGAAAGGGTACGACCGAGTAAACACAAATAATCAGCGGCGTGGGAACATAATGGCTCAGTGCTACTGTTTTCTACTCTGAGGTTTTCAGCGTGGCTAATGAAGCATTAGTGATATCCGAACAAAGACGAGCAGTGTTTAACACACACCGGCCTTAGAAACTAAAGTAGATCCGAAAGGTTCGAGCGTTAATATTCAACCACCACTGCATAACTGTATTATATAAACCTCCACCGACCTGCTCAGCCAGAACTCCACCTGTAGACGTGGTGTCTGCTCACAAATCTGGATTTACCTGTAGAATCATGTCAAGACATTATCCTACACCGACATGCCACAACAGGACGGTGGCTCAGTGTCCACGTGGGTTTCCTCCGGGTTCTCCGGTTTCCTCCCACAGTCCAAAAACATGGATCAAGGTCAGTTGAATGCCCTAATTTGTCCCTTGTAGAGTGTATCTGTGTGAAAGACTGGCAATCTGCCCAGAGCCCACATGGACATGGGGAACCCCCCATGGCCAACCAGGGGAGAACGTTTACGCTTCAGGCAGTAGGCAGATACACCGAGGACAGGGCACCAATCTATCACTGGACATACACTCACTCACACAAACACACTCTATATGGGGTAATTTGGACACGGACACTTACACGAGGAGAACATGGAAACTCCACCCAGATTGGGATTCGAACCGGGAATCCCTAGCGCTGAGAGGAGAACATGCTAACCACTAAGCCACCGTGCCGTCCCCAAGATCAATTAAATGATCTAAAATGCCCCTGTAGATTGTGTCTGTGATGGATTGGCACCCTGTCCTGGGTGTATCTCCCCAGCACCTGAAACGTTCTCCTCTGGATTGACAGGGGAACCCCCCCCCTCCAATATTATATATATATATAAAATGGATGGCTGAATGCTTAATTCGGACTGATTATTAAATCTGTCGTTGGCATGTTCTCCTCTCAGCACTAGGGATTCCCGGATCGAATCCCAATCTGGGTGGAGTTTCCATGCTTTCCCCATGTCTGTGTGGGTTTCCTCCGGGTTCTCCGGTTTCCTCCCACAGTCCAAAAACAGGGATCAAGGTCAATTGCATTCTCCAAAATGCCCCATATAGAGTGTGTGTGTGTGTGAGTGAGTGTGTCCAGCGATAGATTGGATGGACATGGAGAACCCCTCCACGACCCTAGTAGAGGATAAAGCGGAGGATAATGGATGGATGGATGAATGGATGGATGGATTTGGAACCGAGGCTCGCTGCTGATGTTCGCCCCGCGGACGGAACCTGCAGCGGGGCTGGAGTGCGCCGGGCTCCCGCAGTCCGTTGGTGTGAGCGGGGCATTCCTCCAGTCAAGCCGCCGCGCTCCCAGACCGCGGTTCTCATTCCCCCCGTTACTCCAACCAGGTTAGATGAGACAGCTTACCTTTCCCCCGCGTGTCTCTCGCCATGCTGCTCGGTGTTCGTGGTGAGAGGCGGCTGCAGGTGGACGCCGCTCGAGCCGCCGCTTTCCCGCCGGAACCCGTCCGCGCGCCGCGTCCTCACGCTCAGGTAACCAGACTGAAAGTTGTTGGCACAGTGCGAATCCTCGGAGGCGCTCAGCCAATCCGACGCGGCGACTCGTCGCGTGGGCCAATCAGCTCCGCCACGCCGAGCTCATCAACCAATCAGGTTGCTCTAGCGGCTCTACTGTGGGAAGATGGGGGGGGGGGGATATTCCTGTGAGAAACTCTTGACACCTTTGAGATCTCATTTCATTTTAACTTTAAATCAATGTTATGTTCCAGAAAACGTTTCATTCATGTGGGAGGAAATCGGAGAACCCGGAGGAAACCCACGTGGACACGGGGAGAACATGGAAATTCCACCCAGATATATATATATACCGTATGTATATATCATTCGTTCATTCATTATCATCCGCTTTATCCTCTATTAGGGTCGCGGTGGGGTTCCCCATGCCCATCCAGGGGAGAACGTCTCGGGCGCTGGGCAGATAGACCCAGGACAGGGCGCCAATCCATCGCTGGGCACACACTCACCCACACAGACACACTCTATATGGGGCAATTTGGAGAATTCAATTGACTTGATCCATGTTTTTGGACTGTGGGAGGAAACCGGAGAACCCGGAGGAAACCCACGCAGACACGGGGAGAACATGGAAACTCCACCCAGATGGGGATTCGAACCAGGCTGAGAGGAGACGGTGTGCCGCCACGGTGTGGCACGGCACGGTGGCATAGTAGTTAGCATGTTCTCCTCTCAGCACTAGGGATTCCCGGTTCGAATCCCAATCTGGGTGGAGTTTCCATGTTCTCTCTGTGCCCACGGGGGTTTCCTCCGGGTTCAGTCCAAAAACATGGATCAAGGTCAAATGAATTCTCCAAATTGCCCCATATAGAGTGTGTGTGTGTGTGTGTGTGAGTGAGTGTGTGTCCAGCGATAGATTGGCGCCCTGTCCTGGGTGTATCTTCCCAGCGCCCGAGACGTTCTCCCCTGGATGGGCATGGGGAACCCCACCACCCCCCACCCCCCGAGACCCTAATAGAGGATAAAGTGGGAGATAATGGATGGATGGATTTTTCAAGGTGGACATGGTGACAGATGTTCTTGATTTAAAGAATGGGGAGGTATTTTCTCAAGATATTTGTATAGTGGGGTGGCACGTTGGCTTAGTGGTTAGCATTTTCTCTCAACGCTGGGGATCCAGGTTCGAATCCCAATCTGGGTGGAATTTCTATGTTCTCCCCGTGTCCACATCGGTTTCCTCTGTGTTCTCCGGTTTCGTCCCACAGTCCAAAAACATGGATCAAGGTCAAATTGAATGCTCCAAATTGCCCCATATAGAGTGTGTCTGTATGAGTGAGTGTGTGTCCAGTGATTGATTGATGGGCACCCTGTCCTGGGTGTATCTGCCCAGTGTTCTCCCCTGAATGGGGATGGGGAACCAGCTAGTTTCGGGCGCTGAGCAGATACACTCAGGACAAGGTGACCATCAATGGCTCGGTGCACACGTGAACACACTTTACAGGGAGAAATTAGATAGGGGCAGTTTTATGCAGCCAATTCACCTTGAATACATGTCTTTGGCCTATGGGAGGAAAGCGGAGAAACACCCAGACTGGGATTCGAACCTGGATCTCCAGAGCTGAGAGGAGAACATGCTAACCACTAACTCTCTCACTATATATACAGAAGAAATAAATTGCATCATAATTTTATAAAATCATCCATCCATCCAGCGTGGCTTAGTGCTTAGCACGTTCTCCTCTCAGCGCTAGGGATTCCTGGTTCGAATCCCCATCTGGGTGGAGTTTCCATGTTCTCTCTGTGTCTGCGTGGGTTTCCTCCAGGTTCTCCGGTTTCCTCCCACAGTCCAAAAACATGGATCAAGTTAATTGAATTCTCCAAATTGCCCCATGTAGAGTGTGTGTGTGAGTGAGTGTGTGCCCAGCGATGGATTGGCGCCCTGTCCTGGGTCTATCTGCCCAACGCCCGAGACGTTCTCCCCTGGATGGGCATGGGGAACCCCACTGCGACCCTAATAGAGGATAAAGCGGGACATAATTAAAGAATGAATGAATGAATGAATCCATCCATCCATTTTCTTCCGCTTTATCCTCTATTAGGGTCACGGGGGGGGGGGGGTTCCCATGCCCATCCAGGGGAGAACATTTCAGGCGCTGGGCAGATACACCCAGGACAGGACGCCAATCTATTACTGGGAATTTATAAAATCATATTTCATATAAAAAATTGGTTTTAAACATTTGTAATCTAATAATTCTGACTTATTATTTATTTGGAAATGGCGGAAAAAAAACGTCGCAGGCTTTTATGCGTTCCCACAATCTTAAGGACTCTAATTTTACATGCAACATTTTCTCTTCATTACAGAACTGTAATCTCGATCCTCGTCATTGAGTGCCGTGTACTGCAGCATCAGCCTTAATGAATCCACTCTGACTAATTACCTAAAAGTGCACCATTATCAACAAATAACAATTAAGTAGATCTCTTTAAAGGACCGCAAATGCACATCGTTCTAATTAGCAGATGTCTTGCAGCAGTTCGCTTAGGTTTAAATGCATGCCAGTCTCATGTGAACATGTGGGCATCAACGGTGTGAGAGGTATAGAGCTGAGAAAAAAAAAAAAAACACGAGAGAAAGGCTCCATAGCAACTGCAGCCTTGGAAATGCTTTTGCAAACCTGCCATAAACAGGTCACTTTTGCACCGAACCATAATCTACGACTACCTGAGGGTCACAACCAAAAAAAGGGATAAGCGGGTCACCGCTGTAGGGGATTCTCTCATCAGGAGATGATCATTGATCACCACGGCATTAGAGAGGCGGTAGTCTCCACTGTCGCTAACTTACTGCAATATTTAACTTTTTAGACCCTCTAGTGGGGCGGCATGATGGCTTAGTGGTTAGCATGTTCTCCTCTCAGCACTAGGGATTACAGGTTTGAATCCCAATCTGGTTGGACTTTCCATGTTCTCCTTGTGTCTGTGTGAGTTTCCTCCCACAGTCCAAAAACATGGATCAAGGTCAATTGAATTCTCCAAATTGCCCCATATAGAGTGTGTCTGTGTGAGTGAGTGTGTGCCCAGTGAGAGAGAAACGTTCTCCCCTGGATGGGCATTGCGGAACCCCCCCCCTCCCCCCAAAAGGATGGATGAATGAATAAACAATGTAACGTGGGTCAAAGCATTAAAGTCCATCCATCCATTATCTTCCCCTTTATCCTCTACTAGGGTCGCACAGGGGGGGGGGTTCCCCATGCCCATCTAGGGGAGAACGTCTCGGGCGCTGGGCAGATACACCCAGGACAGGACACCAATCTATCGCTGGGCACACACTCACTCACACACTCTATATGGGGCAATTTGGAGAACTCAATTGACTTGATCCATGTTTTTGGACTGTGGGAGGAAACCGGAGAACCCGGAGAAAACCCACACAGACACGGGGAGAACATGGAAACTCCACCCAGATTGGGATTCGAACTGGGAATCCCTAGCGCTGAGAGGCGAACATGCTAACCACTAAGTCATTAAGTTACTTTAAGGAGTGACGACAAAAACACAAATCAACATAAGTTCGTTTATTAAGTAATCATTTGATGTTCTAACATATTTAGAATGTTTCTTGTACTTTTTTTCTGTCTCATAATGTTTTTCCGACAAACACGCAAATGGATTCTTTTGCAGATTAGACAATTTTTACTGCAGCCAATAGCGACCTTCCTTACTGAGGAGTTGGCAGCAGTGCTGGCGTCATGTTTTCCACCGTTGTGGGATCATTGTGCTACTAAATCCGTCCGGTAATGGCTGCCAAACGAGGGTGGACATTACGCTTCTGACCCTCAGCCGCTCTATAAGGTCAGACTCAATAAGGTGGCCATTAACGTAATCTGAACGATTTTCTTCTCCAAAGTTATCGGAGGAGAACGGCGGTAAACAAGGCGCCCTGCTCGCCTCCAGCACTGCAGTCTGATTAGAAGGACCTTTAAAATGCGCCACCAGAACCTGATGCAGAGCGTCTGTGTTTAAGATGAGCATGAACCCGTGCTTTACAAAGAACTGCGTCCTTAAAGAACCGTTCTTTATGTTGGAGGAACGTAGAACAGACACTGAGGCACGAAGGAAAGAAGAGATTTTAATAAACAATCATTTATTCATTCATTATCTTCCACCTAATCCTCTACTAGGGGCGGAACATGGCTTAGTGGTTAGCATGTTCTCCTCTCAGTGCTAGAGGTTCCTGGTTCGAATCCCCATCTGGGTGGAGTTTCCATGTTCTCCCCTGTCCAAGTGGGTTTCCTTCCGGTTCTCCGGTTTGCTCCCACAGTCCAAAAACATGGATCAAGTCAATTGAGTTCTCCAAATTGCCCCATATAGAGTGTGTCTGTGTGAGTGAGTGTGTGCCCAGTGATAGATTGGCGTCCTGTCCTGGGTCTATCTGCCCAGCGCCCGAGACGTTCTCCGCTGGATTGGCATAGGGAACCCCCCCCCCCGACCCTAAAATACGATAAAGCGGAAGATCATGGATATATGGGCGTGGCTTAGTAATTAGCATGTTCTCCTCTCAGCGCTAGGACTTCCAGGTTTGAATCCCAATCTGGGTGGAGTTTCCATGTTCTCCCCATGTCCACGTGGGTTTCCTCCGGGTTCTCCGGTTTCCTCCCACAGTCCAAAAACATGGATCAAGTCAATTGAATTCTCCAAATTGCCCCATATAGAGTGTGTGTGTGTGAGTGAGTGTGTGTCCAGTGATGGATTGGCGTCCTGTCCTGGGTGTATCTGCCCAGCGCCCGAAACGTTCTCCCCTGGATGGGCATGGGGAACCCCCCCCACGACCCTAATAGAGGATAAAGCGGAAGACAATGGATGGTCGCGGTGGGTGGGGATTGTGTCTGAGGTTCTACATCCATCTAGTGGAGAACCTTTCGAGCGCGTCGCGAAAGGAATCTCCACCCAGATTGGGATTCCAACCAGGAATCCCTAGCGCTGAGAGGAGAACACGCCAACCACTAAACCACCGTGCCGCCCAGAAGTGGGTTACGTTGAAGATAATCAGATGAGATCATTCAGGTGGTGGATCATTCTTGGCACTACCATGATGTGCTGGTGGTGGTGTCTGAGTATAACCTCTCGCAGCATCCTGAGAACAGATAACAGAGAACTGGACTAACACACACCGACACAATGAGCACTGTGTTACGCTGATCCACCAGCGGGGTTCTGCCGGATATGCGCCGTTCCAGCTCGATCGCCCCGCCTCATTCAGAGGCATGAGCATGGCCTTTGGGGTCTCTGAAGCGTGGTAGCATTTAGATTTACTGCACCACTCGAGAGTTCTCACCGACACTCCAGAATAAGTGGCTTGTGTTCTCTTCGGAAGCACATCATTACATGCAGAACCCCGTGCAGCCGGCTTAAAGACATGGTTTGTTTGGGGTGCTGTTTTTTTTCACGTATTAATAACATCTCCTCTGCATGAAGCTTATTAAAAAGTTCTCTGCGTATCTTTATGAGCTTATGCTTATTGCAGCTATTTGTCTTGGTCAGTACGGTACATAACGAAGGTTCTGCGATGGTTCTTCCTGCGTCTGCAGATTGCAGTGAGCACATGGCTAGGAGAAACTGCCTTCAGGTAAATATTCTGAGATATATATATATATATCAATATATGTGAGGTGCACGGTGGCTTAGTGGTTAGCATGTTCTCCTCTCAGCACAAGGGATTCCAGGTTTGAATCCCAATCTGGGTGGAGTTTCCATGTTCTCCTCGTGTCCGTGTGGGTATTCTCCGGCTTCTCCGGTTTCCTCACACAGTCCAAAAACATGGATCAAGTCAATTGAATTCTCCAAATTGCCCCATATAGAGTGTGTTTGTGTGAGTGAGTGTGTGCCCAGCAATGGATTGGCATCCTGTCCTGGGTCTATCTGCCCAGCGCCCAAAATGTGAAATGTTCTCCCCTAGATGGGCATGGGGAACCCCCCCCCCGCCCGTGACCCTAATAGAGGATAAAGCTGAAGATAATGGATAGATGGATGGAGATTGGGGCGGCACGGTGGTTTAGTGGTTAGCATGTTCTCCTCTCAGCACTAGGGATTCCCGTTTCGAATCCCAATCTGGGTGGAGTTTCCATGTTCTCCCCGTGTCTGCATGGGTTTCCGCCGGGTTCTCGGGTTTCCTTCCACAGTCCAAAAACATGGATCAAGTCAATTGAATTCTCCAAATTGCCCCATATAGAGTGTGTCTGTGTGAGTGTGTGCCCAGCGATGGATTGACGCCCTGTCCTGGGTGTATCTGCCCAGCGCCCGAGACGTTCTCCCCTGGATGGGCATGGGGAACCCCACCGCGACCCTAATAGAGGATAAAGCTGAAGATAATGGATAGATGGATGGAAAGTGGGGCGGCATGGTGGATTAGTGGTTAGCATGTTCTCCTCTCAGCACTAGGGATTCCAGGTTTGAATCCCAATCTGGGTGGAGTTTCCATGTTCTCCCCGTGTCCACGTGGGTTTCCTCCGGGTTCTCCGGTTTCCTCCCACAGTCCAAAAACATGAATCAAGGTCAATTGAAGACGTTCTCCCCTGGATGGGCATGGGGAACCCCACCGCGACACTAATAGAGGATAAAGCGGGAGATAATGGATGGATGAATGAATGTAAGTGTTTTATAAAAGTCATAAGTCCCTCGTCGTTCTTTAATAAATTAAAGGACACGTGTAACTGCACTCCGCTGAACGTCGCGCCTAATAATCCTCTTTCCCGTGATTTATTCACAATAACGCAGCCCTGACGTATCGCACTGCTTCTAAAACCTTTTCTGCCGACGGAGTTTCTTCATGAGCAGCATTTATTCAACTCGCTAACTTCCAGAAAAGCGATTCCTCCGAAACTCCCACAGTCCCTCGAGAGCCGCGACTGAAGCGCTGCAGAAGGTTGCTGCAGCATCCGACGTTCCGCCTCAACCCTAATGATCCGCTGGATGAATAAAACATGGTTCTCTTTTCCGTGCTACAAAAGAACATCTTGTAATGAAGCGAGTTCTGAAGCCTGGAGGTGTTTGGAGGACGTCAACGTCAGATGCTGGGTTTTTCAGGGTTCGACAGATTCCGCTCTCAGCTGATGGCGGTGTATAGGAGTAATCACATGGTGCGTGCTATTCCTTCAGGCACGATGTGAGAATTTCAAGCAATTTGTGTAAATCGTTAGGCTTCGGAACCCGTGAAGGAATCACGCGGATTTGAAGAACCCGATTTTCTTCCATTTTTGGAGTTTATAAACATGACAACAAACGAGGAACGCTTTGAAAAAAGATCATTTAATGTAAGGCAGCATGCTGGACACACTGACTCACACAGACACACTCTATATGGGGCAATTTGGAGAACTCAATTCACCTTGATTCAGGTTTTTGGACTGTGGGAGGAAACCGGAGAACCCGGAGGAAACCCACACGGACATGAGGAGAACATGGAAACTCAACCCAGATACATATACCATATGTATATATCTATATATATATACACATATATATATGAGCGTGGCACGGCGGATTAGTGGTTAGCATGTTCTCCTCTCAGCCTGGTTCGAATCCCAATCTGGGTGGAGATTCCATGTTCTCCCCGTGTCCGTGTGGGTTTCCTCCGCGTTCTCCGGTTTCCTTCCACAGTCCAAAAACATGGATCAAGGTCAATCGAATTCTCCAAATTGCCCCATATAGAGTCTGTCTGTCTGAGTGCGTGTGCCCATCGACATATTGGCATCCTGTCCTGGGTGCATCTGCCCAGCGCCCGAAACGTTCTCCCTTGGTTTGGCATGGGGAACCCCACCGCAACCCTAAAATAGGATAAAGTGGAAGATCATGGATGGATATATGGGCGTGGCTTAGTGGTTAGCATGTTCTCCTCTCAGCACTAGGGATTCTCGGTTCAAATCCCAATCTGGGTGGAGTTTCCACGTTCTCCCCGTGTCTGCGTGGGTTTCCTCCCGGTTCTCCGGTTTCCTCCCACAGTCCAAAAACATGGATCAAGTCAATTGAATTCTCCAAATTGCCCCATATAGAGTGAGTCTGTGTGAGCGAGTGTGTGACCAGTGATAGATTGGCGTCCTGTCCTGGGTGTATCTGCCCAGCGCCCGAAACCCGACCCTAACAGGAGATGAAGAGGAAGATAATGGATGAATTTCTACAAGCTGTCCGCGACGCGCCCCGAACGTTTGAGAGTGGCTGCCCTAAAGGCTAAAGAACGAATCAGATGCCGTGAAGGATCGAAAAGCTTGCCGTCATGTGCCGAGAACAAACTCCTGACTATAGGACCCCTGTGTCATGGTGCATTGTTTGTCAGCCTCCCACTCCTGAACACACTCCAGGTAAAAAGACGAGGGTTTAAAAGCCGAGCAGTGAGTCATAAAGCTGAAGCATGTTTCAGCGCAGAACGTTAATCAGAACCATGAGCTCCAAAACGACATGAGCAACGATGCTGAAGTGATGTTGCAGTGACCCACAAGCTTTCAACATCATCCCTGCGCACACACACACACACACACACACACACACACACACACACACACACACACACACACACACACACACCTGCGGCAGTGAATAGAATCAGACTGAACAGCTGGAAAGCCTAAAATATAATACAAAGCACATATAGTCATCTCTCAGAGACACTGGAACATCGTCCACATGATCCTCAGGGGGGGGGGTTCCCCCATGCCCATCCAGGGGAGAACGTTTCGGGTGCTGGGCAGATACACCCAGGACAGGACAACAACAGACACACTCTATATGGGGCAATTTGGAGAATTCAATTGACTTGATCCATGTTTTTGGACTGCGGGAGGAAACCGGAGAACCCGGAGGAAACCCACGCGGACACGGGGAGGACATGGAAACTCCACCCAGATGGGGATTCGAATCGGGAATTCGAATGCTGAGAGGAGAACATGCCAACCACTAAGCCACCGGGCCACCCTGATGTATATTTTTAATTCATTATCTTATCATTTGGTAATCCTCTTCTAGGGTTGCGGGGCAGGTGGGGGGCACATCCTAGGTACAGTCACACAATGTGGGGCAATTTAGAGCATTCAATTCACCTTCAATCCATGGTTTTGGACTGTGGGAGGAAACCGGAGAACCTGGAGGAAACCCATGCGGACACTGGGAGGACATGGAAACTCCACCCAGATGGGGATTCGAATTGGGAATCCCTAGTGCTGAGAGGAGAACATGCTAACCACTAAGCCACCGTGCCACCCTAATTATCCATTCATTCATTAACTTCAGCTTTATCCTCTATTAGGGTCGCGGGGGGTTCCCCATGCCTATCCAGGGGAGAACGTTTCGGGCGCTGGGCAGATACACCCAGGACAGGGCTCCAATCTATCACTGAACACACTCTATATGGGGCAATTTAGAGCATTCAATTCACCTTCATTTCATGTTTTTGGACTGTGGGAGGAACCCGGAGAACCCATCGGAAACCCATGTGGACACGGGGAGAACATGGAAACTCCACCCAGATTGGGATTTGAACCTGGAATCCGTAGTGCTGAGAGGAGAACATGTTAATCACTAAACCACCATGCCGCTCTGTGTATACATTCCATTCATTCATCATCTTATTATTAGGCAATCCTCTACTAGGGTTGCGGGGGGGGGGGTTCCCCATGCCCATCCAGGGGAGAACGTTTGGGCGCTGGGCAGACACACCCAGGACAGGTCTCCAATCCATCACTGGACACACTCACTCACACAGACACACTCTATATGGGGCAATTTGGAGAATTCAATTGACCTTGATCCATGATTTTGGACTGTGGGAGGAAACCGGAGGACCCGGAGGAAACCCACACGGACATGAGGAGAACATGGAAACTCCACCCAGATTGGGATTCGAACCTGGATCCCCAGCACAGAGAGGAGAACATGTTAATCACTAAACCACCGTGCCACTCTGTGTATAACTTTCCATTCATTATCTTATTATTAGGCAATCCTCTTCTAGGGTTGCGGGGGGGGGGGGGGGGGGGGGGGGTTCCACATGCCCATCCAAGGGAGAACGTCTCGGGCGCTGGGCAGATACACCCAGGACAGGGCACCAATCCATCACTGGACACACTCACTCACACAGACACACTCTATATGGGGCAATTTGGAGAATTCAATTGACCTTGATCCATGTTTTTGGACCGTGGGAGGAAACCGGAGAACCCGGAGGAAACCCACACGGACATGAGGAGAACATGGAAACTCCACCCAGATTGGGAATCGAACCGGGAATCCATAGCACTGAGAGGAGAACATGCCAACCATTAAGCCAGTCCGTTTATCATGCAGTGTGTTATTATTATTAATAAGGGAAACGTTTCAGGGTTCTGTATGAGGTCTGAGGAGGTGGCAAAGTTTCCTCGGGGTTTTTTTGGAAACCAAGCGCAGAGAACATCCATGAGAGAACGAGCGCAGCGCTGACGTCAGAAGCCTCCTCAACCCCCTGCTCTTCCTCTCTGTCTCTTGCTCTCGCCGGTCGGGTTCTATTTTTAGGTTCTCATCAGTACTGACTGAAAGGTTGGGTGGCTGTTCTTCTCAGGATTTCGAAACAATTACCCCTGGCTGGTCACAGCTGAATAATCGGTCAGCGCCGATCCGATCCGATCCGATCCGAATTCCAAAGACAATGGCTTTTATTCCAGCTGTTCCATCACACGACACCCGAGCCTAACGAGGGTTTACGCCATTCTCATTTAACAATATTTAACAAGGGCGGACTAGGGATTCCCGGTTCGAATCCCAATCTGGGTGGAGTTTCCATGTTCTCCCCGTGGGTTTCCTCCCACAGTCCAAAAACATGGATCAAGGTTAATTGAGTTCTCCAAATTGCCCCATATAGAGTGTGGTTGTGTGAGTGAGTGTGTCCCCAGTGATAGATTGACGTCCTGTCTTGGGTGTATCTGCCCAGCGCCCGAAACATTCTCTCCATACTGACTACATGGGGGCAATTTAGAGCAGTCAATTGACCTTGAATCCATATTTTTGGACCGTGGAGGTAAAGTGGAGAACCTGGAAGAAACCGATGTGGACACGAGGAGAACCTGGAAACTCCACAGCAACTCCACCCAGATCGGGATTCAAACTTTTTTTTCGTCCCACAGTCTGAAAATGTGGATTCAAGGTGAATTGGCTGCTCTAAATTGTCCCTATATAGTGTGAGCGCCTCGTATCTGGGCATGAGGACCACTCCCCCTGCTCAACCCTAGTAGTGGATTACCATCCATCCATTCATTATCTTCCGCTTTATCCTCTATTAGGGTCGCGGGGGGGTTCCCCATGCCCATCCAGGGGAGAACGTTTCGGGCGCTGGGCAGATACACCAAGGACAGGGCGCCAATCTATCACTGGACACACACTCACTCAGACAAACACACAATTTGGGACAATTTGGAGAATTCAATTGACTTGACCCATTTTTTTGGACTGTGGGAGGAAACCGGAGAACCCGGAGGAAACCCACACAGACACGGGGAGAACATGGAAACTCCACCCAGATTGGGATTTGAACCGGGAATCCCTAGTGCTGAGAGGAGAACATGCTAAACACTAAGCCACCGTGCCGCCCAGTAGTGGGTTACGTTGAAGATAGTCAGATGAGATCATTCAGGTGGTGGATCATTCTTAGCACTGCCATGATGTGCTGGTGGTGGTGTCTGTGGAAGTGGAAGATAATGGATGGATGGATAATTAGGGCGGCATGGTGGTTTAGTGGTTAGCATGTTCTCCTCTCAGCACTAGGGATTCCCGGTTCAAATCCCCATCTGGGTGGAGTTTCCATGTTCTCCCATGTCTGTGTGGGTTTCCTCCCACAGTCCAAAAACATGGATCAAGGTTAATTGAGTTCTCCAAATTGCCCCATATAGAGTGTATCTGTGTGAATGTGTGTGTGCCCAGTGATAGATTGGTGTCCTATCCTGGGTGTATCTGCCCAGCACCTGAGACGTTCTCCCCTGGACAGGCATGGGGAACCCCCCCCCCCACCCCACAGTATAGAATTGAATATAATGAGATGAGATCAGTATATGCCTTTTGAGCCACGCAAGGTCTACAGGTTCGAATCTGTGGGTGGAGTTTTCATGTTCCCACCATGTCCGCATGGGGTTTCTCCCACAGTCATGATTTCAAGGTGAATTGAATGCTCTAAATTGCCCCATATAGCGTGTGTCTGTATGAGTGATTGTGTGTACAGTGATAGATCGGCATCCTGTCCTGGGTGTATCTGCCCAGCACCCGACACGTTCTCCCCTTGATGGGCATGGGGAACCCCCCCCCCCCATGATCCTAGTAGAGGATAAAGTGGAAGATAATGGATGGATGGATCTCTATTTTCTCTCTTTATCTACTTTAACATTTGACTGATGATGATTTAGGTCATAATTATGTAAAAATAAAAAGGTTCTAAAGGATTCGGGAACTTAAGCATCGCTGTACAGTTCATGAATAATAACTGAGGCTGCTGTTTAGTTTCCAGCAGTGAATGTAAATTTATTTTAACTATAAAACCTCAATGAAATATTAAACGTGACCTTGCAGTCAAACCTCTGGGTAAAGCTGGGTATTATTTTAAAATGCTGCTCACTGAGGTTTACGGCTTGTGGTTAAGGAACCAGCCTCCGACCTGAAGGTCCTGGTTTGGTTCCAGGTCCCACCAAGCACTATGGCTGAAGTGCCCTTGGGTAACCTCAATTGCTCCCCAGGCTCCGTTTACAGGGTTGCCCACCAATCAGGAGACGAGTGCTCACTTTACTCAGTGTGTGTGTGTGTGTGTTACTGCACAGTGTGTAAACACTGTAAAACATTATGCCCTGCTGGAGATTTTAATAAAGTTCATTTTTGATAACCCCCCCTCCCCCCTCAAAAAAAAAAAAAAAATAAAATAAAAAGTCACTAGAACCATGTAAAATAAATTCCCAAAATCCATTGTGAGATTATAATGACTAAAAAACTGACTTAGCATGTTCTCCTCTCAGCACTAGGGATTCCCAGTTAGAATACCAATCTGGGTGGAGTTTCCATGTTCTCCCCGTGTCCACGTGGGATTCCTCTGGGTTCTCTGGTTTCCACCCACAGCAACCCTAATAGAGGATAAAGTGGAACATAATGGATGAATGGATAATTAGGGCGGCACGGTGGCTTAGTGGTTAGCATTTTCTCCTCTCAGCACTAGTGATTCTAGGTTCGAATCCCAATCTGGGTGGAGTTTCCATGTTCTCCCCGTGTCATTCCTCTGGGTTCTCTGGTTTCCACCCACAGTCCAAAAAAACATGGATTCAAGGTAAATTGAAAGCTCTAAATTGCCCCATATACAGTCTGTGTGTGTGCCCAGCGATGGATTGGTACCCTGTCTTGGGTGTATCTACCCAGCACCCAAGTTTCCATGTTCTCCCCATGTCCACGTGGGTTTCCTCCGGGTTCTCCGATTTCCTCCCACAGTCCAAAAAACATGGATAGGTTAATTGACTTCTCCAAATTGCCCCATAGAGAGTGTGTTTGTGTGTCTGAGTGTGTACCCAGTGATAGATTGGCATCCTGTCCTTGGTGTATCTATCCAGCGCCTGAAATGTTCTCCCCTGGATGGGCATGGGGAACCCCTCTGTGACCCTAGTAGAGGATAAAGCGGAAGATAATGGATGGATTAATAACATAAATAAAATAAATTAGTAATAAATAAATAAGGCAGAATGTAAAAACAAGCAGTTGCTGTTTCATTAATGAATTGGAGGTTGTGTTCTGTCCAATCACAATCAGCTAAACAACAGATAAAGATTTCAGGTTTGAAACCATGGAGATATTTTGTTCAAGGCTTTTGTTTTCTCATACCGCCCTCTGGTGGATGAAGTTAGTATTAAATTTATCTAAACGATGAGAATAACGGACATAACATTTCACAAGCACTTTCCATGATTAGGGCAATTAAAGTAACCCTCAGTGACACTGCACCAGGCTGTTAGAGGGAATGAAGTGGCACACTGATTAGTTTATTGCACTGACCCCCAACGGTTAGCACCTCCACCTCACAACTATAAGATCCTGGGGGTACAAATGAGGTTCTATCTGTGTGGAGTTCATTTCCTGGAGGTGTCGTCAGCTCTTCATCCATGGTTCTGCTGAAGCAACACTATGACGATTACTGGATGGAACCTGGATTTCTATTGGACTGTTCTCCCCTGGATGGGCATGGAGAACCCCCCAGCGACCCTAATGGAGGGTAAAGTGGAAGATAACGGATGGATGGATGAATAATAATAACGGGTGACATGGTGGTCCACCTCACAGCAATAAGATCTCGGGATCAAGTTCCAGTGGAATTAACATGGGGTTCTATCGGTGTGGATTCAGCATGTCCTCCCTGTGTTTGCTAAAAACATGCTGACTGGACACAATAAACTGTCCTAAGCATTAAAGGTGTAATGTATCAGTGCACAGTGCCAATCCCAAACCTGGATAAATAGGAGGGTTACGTCAGGGAGGGGATCAGGTGTAAAACAGCCATGTCGAACAAACAACAATAATAATAATAATAATAATAATAATAATAATAATAATAGGCGGCACGGTGGCTTAGTGCTTAGCACGTTCGCCTCTCAGCGCTAGGGATTCCCGGTTCGAATCCCCATCTGGGTGGGGTTTCTATGTTCTCCCCGTGTCTGCGTGGGTTTCCTCCGGGTTCTCCGGTTTCCTCCCACAGTCCAAAAACATGGATCAAGTCAATTGAATTCTCAAAATTGGCCCATATAGAGTGTGTTTGAGTGAGTGAGTGAGTGTGTGCGATGGATTGGCGCCCTGTCTGCCCAGAGCCCGAGACGTTCTCCCCTGGATGGGCATGGGGAACCCCACCGCGACCCTAATAGAGGATAAAGCAGGAGATAATGGATGAATGAATAATAATAATAATAATAATAATAAAGGGTGGCATAGTGGTGCATTGGCACTAGGGATTCCCGGTTCGAATCCCAATCTAGGTGGAGTTTCCAAGTTCTCCCCGTGTCCGTCTGGGTTTCCTCCGGGTTCTCCGGTTTCCTCCCACAGTCCAAAAACATGGATCAAGGTCAATTGAATTCTCCAAATTGCCCCATATAGAGTGTGTGTGTGTGTGTGAGTGAGTGTGTGTCCAGTGATAGATTGGTGTCCTGTCCTGGGTGTATCAGTCCAGCGCCCGAAACGTTCTCCCATGGATGGGCATGCGGAACCCCCCCGCGACCCTAGTAGAGGATAAAGCGGGAGATAATGGATGGATGGATGGTGGTGCATTGGTTAGCACTCGACCTCGATCCTGGGATCAAATCCCAGTGGCGTGATCTAGACTTAAGGACCGGGTTCATCCTGTAAGACTAAAAACATGCTGACTGGACACAATAAACTGTCCTAAGCATTAAAGGTGTAATGTATCAGTGCATAGTGCCACTCCCAAACCTGGATAAATAAAGTAGGGTTACGTCAGGGAGTGGATCTGGTGTAAATCCGCCATGTCGAACAAACAGACGTTCTCCGCTGTGGAACCTCCTAATGGGGAAAAGTCAAAAGAAACACAGTGAAAGGATTAAGTTTAAATGATCCCAGTTTAATTCGATCCTAAACTGATTAAGTCAGGATTTAATGGCTTATGAGAGACTCCCGTCGTCAGTCTTCAGCGTCAGTTGTCTCCTGCCCTCAAACAGTAACACACTCGCCGCCATGGCTGAATTCAGACTGTCCACCCCCTGCACCATGGGCACCAGTAACCTCCTCCCGCCGGAGTTCTCGGCTAACTCCATGGCTTGCTGACTCACTCCGTGTGTCTCGCCACCGATTACAATCGCTGTATGGCCACCAACCCAAGTGCTATGAAAACTCTGAGTCTTTAAACCTGAGGCTGCTGGGCTACACGTTCTCTCTGTGTAATCATAATCATCCCCCTCATCCAGAGCAGGGCTCGTCCTGGAGCCATGGCGACCGCTGACCCAGCCGTAGTCGCCTGCTTTTTTGTGCTGCTGAGGTTCCACCGTTGGTTTTGGCTCGCTTAAGCCAAGGCCACGGTTATCAGCTACATGTACGGTCGTGGTGGCGGGAAGGTGAGCGAGAACGTCACTCCAGGTGAGGTTGGGGATGATGGGAAGGAGGAAATGGGAGCACATCGCAGCACGGAGGACCTTGGGATCCCAGACGTCAACACAACCTGAGAAGAAATGATAAATAAATAAATAAATAATAATTTGGAGGGCGGCATGGTGGCTTAGTGGTTAGCATGTTCTCCTCTCAGCACTAGGGATTCCCGGTTGGAATGCCAATCTGGGAGGAGTTTCCATGTTCTCCCCATGTCCGCGTGGGTTTCCTCCGGGTTCTCCGGTTTCCTCCCACAGTCCAAAAACATGGATCAAGTCAATTGAGTTCTCCAAATTGCCCCATATAGAGTGTGTCTGTGTGAGGTGTGCCCAGCGATAGATTGGTGTCCTGTCCTGGGTGTATCTGCCCGGCACCCGAGACGTTCTCCTCTGGATGGGCATGGGGAACCCCCCATGACCCTAATAGAGGATAAAGCGGAAGATAATGAATGAATAATCATTTGATATTATGTTATTGGGGTGGCACGGTGGATTAGTGGTTAGCATGTTCTCCTCTCAGCGCTAGGGATTCCAGGTTCGAATCCCAATCTGGGTGGAGTTTCCATGTTCTCCCCGTGTCCATGTGGGTTTCCTCCGGGTTCTCCGGTTTCCTCCCACAGTCCAAAAACATAGATCAGTTCTCCAAATTTCCCCATATAATGAGTGTGTGCCCAGTGATAGATCGGTGTCCTGTCCTGGGTGTATCTGCCCAGCGCCCGAAACGTTCTCCTCTGGATGGGTATGGGGAACCACCCCCCCGCGACCCTAATAGAGGATAAAGTGGAAGATAGTGGATGGATGGATTATTTTATTGTAAAAATCTATGGCTAAGTGAACATTCATCCTACAGATCATGCATTGCATTAAACGATACACCTGATGACACTTGACCCTACAAACCGAACCGAACCAAACCATACCCCAGGTGGCGCTACTCCTACTACTGCACTAGAACATAGACACAAATGTTTACCATGCGCATTATAATAACAGTTTTAAAAAAACAAGGGGTGGCACGGTAGAATAGTGATCAACATTGTGTTGGGGGTCCAAGGTCGAATTCCAATCTGGTAGGGTTCTCTGGTTTCCTCCCACTGTCCAAAAAACATGGATTTAAGGTGAATTGGCTGCTTCAAAATTGCCCCATATACAGTAGTGTGCATTTTTGTGTGAGTAAGTGTGAGCTCAGCGGATTGGAGCCCTGTCCTTGGTGTGGATGGGTATGGGAACCCCTAGTATACCATTAAGTGGAAGATAATGAGATAAGCTGGGGTAGGATAAAACCAAAAGGGCAAATAGGCCTTAGGGAGCCAACACTTTCCTCTTTATCTGCTAGAAATGAGCACCACCTACAGGGCGGTGCTTGCTTGTTCGTCATACCTGTACTGAGTAGCACACTGTGGCATCCAGCGGCAGCCGCACAGCGCAAAGCTGCCCCCAGGTTCCCAGGGTCCCGCATATTATCACAGATAAGCGTCAGGGGCAATGGCTTTCCAAATTTCTCTTCAGGAAAGCTCAGGCGTGAAGCTAGAGGGCGCCGAAAGACAGCTGGAAAATAAAATAAAACAGAATAAAACTTAAAATCAAAAAAACTTTAAAAATATGACTATAATACAGTTTATTAACACGCTTCTTATCATATTATTATTACTGGTAGTATTTCTTTCCTTTATTCTCTAGATGTGTACTATAAAATGGGGCGTGGTAGCTCAGTGGTTAGGGTGTTGGTTTATCAATCTGAAGGTTGGGGGTTCAAATCCCAGGTCCACTGAAGTTATCAATGTGGGTCCTTGAGCAAGACCCTTAACCCTCATTGCTCCAGGGATGTTGTGATTAACCCTGTGTTCACCTTGTAAGTCAAATGACCAAATGTAACGTAAATGTAATCTAAAAAAAAAAATTAATGCATCTGTAACTGCTGCAAATTCCCCCCAGGGATTAATAAAGTATTCTGATTATGAAAAGTCTTTCAGTTATAATAAAAAGTCCTTTATGCTGGGATATTTTAGAATAAACATTCTAAAATAATGTTTCTATAAAATCTAATAGAGGGTGGCACGGTGGCTTAGTGGTTAGCATGTTCTCCTCTCAGTGCTAGGGATTCCCAGTTGGAATCCCAATCTGGGTGGAGTTTCCATGTTCTCCCCGTGTCCGCGTGGGTTTCCTCTGGGTTCTCCGGTTTCCTCCCACAGTCCAAAAACATGGATCAAGTCAATTGAGTTCTCCAAAAAAAAAAATAAATAAATAAAATTGCCCCGTATAGAGTGTGTCTGTGTGAGTGTGTGCACTGTCCTGGGTCTATCTGCCCAGCGCCCGAGACGTTCTCCCCTGGATGGGCATGGAGAACCCCCCGCGACCCTAATAGAGGATGAAGCGGAAGATAATGGATGGATGGATTTCTAAAATAATGTTTCTATAAAATCTAATAGGGGGCGGCACGGTGGCTTAGTGGTTAGCATGTTCTCCTCTCAGCACTGAGGATCCAGGTTCGAATCCCAATCTGGGTGGAGTTTTCATGTTCTCTCCGTGTCCACATGGGTTTCCTCCGGGTTCTCCGGTTTCCTCCCACAGTCCAAAAACATGGATCATGTCAATTGAATTCTCAAAAATTGCCCCATATAGAGTGTGTCTGTCTGAGTGAGTGTGTGCCCAGTGATAGATTGGCGCCCTGTCCTGGGTCTATCTGCCCAGCGCCCAAAACGTTCTCCCCTGGATGGGCATGGGGAACCCCACCGGGACCCTAATAGAGGATAAAGCGGAAGATAATGAATGAATGAATGAAATGAATAAAATCTAATAGGGGGTGGCACGGTGGCTTAGTGGTTAGCATGTTCCCGGTTCGAATCCCAATCTGGGTGGAGCTTTCATGTTCTCTCCGTGTCCACATGGGTTTCCTCCGGGTTCTCCGGTTTCCTCCCAGTCCAAAAGCATGGATCAAGGTCAACTGAATTCTCCAAATTGCCCCATATAGAGTGTATCAGTGTGAGTGAGTGTATGTGTGCCCAGTGATAGATTGGCGTCCTGTCCTGGGTGTATCTGCCCAGTGCCCAAGACGTTCTTCCCTGGATGGGCATGGGGAACCCCCCCCGACCCTAATACAGGATGAAGTGGAAGATAATGGATGGAAAATCGAATAGAAACATGATATAAAAGCATTTTATGAGATTTGTGTCGCTCACTATAGTCCCCAGATAACATTAAAGCTCATTAAGGACTTATGATTCGATTATAAACGTACCAATCATGTCCACTGGAGCTTCAATGTCCGGCCAGATCCTGACATCCTCCAGTTTGACTTTCACTAAGCTGGCCCGTGTGATCTTGTCCAGCGGAAGCTCCCAAAGTCTCTGCTCTTTACTAAAGAAGATGGACTGAGGCGTGGCCCCCGCTTCCAAAGCAGTCGAAATGAGGTATCTTCCCTCCAGGATGATTTTGTCTTGCTGCTCACGAAGCTTCTTTGATCGAGCCAGATTAACCAAACGCCTGTGAGAATTCAGATAGAATTTATATTTATTAAGAACAGATCAAATATCTGAGAGTCAAAATTATTTTCACACACACACAGTTTCCATGTTCTCCCCGTGTCCTCATGGGTTTCCTCCGGGTTCTCCGGTTTCCTCCAACAGTCCAAAAACATGGCTTCAAGGTAAATTGAATAATAATAATAATAATAATAATAATAATAATTTTATTTGTATAGCGCCTTTCCTAAAAACTCAAAGCACTTAACAGCAAAGACATACATACAAACACAAGAAAAATACAAATAAACAGCAAGTAAAAACAACAACAGCATGGAGTAGAATGTAAGAAAAGTAAAAAATAGAACAAAAACATAAAAGATATGTAAAAGAGATTGTAAATGCCTACAAAAAGATAAAAAAAGAACCCTGGTGATGTACAATAGGAATGCTCTAAATTGCCCCATATACAGTGTGTCTGTATGAGTGTGTGCCCAGTGATGGATTGATACCCTGTCCTGGGTGTGACAGCAATGTTCTACCCTGGATGGACATTATATTCATCCATCATCTTCCGCTTTATCCTCTATTTGGGTCGCGAGGGGGGGGGGTTCCCCATGCCCATCCAGGGGAAAACATTTCAGGTGCTGGGCAGATACAGCCAGGACAGGTCACCAATCTATCACTGGACACACACTCACGCACACAGACACACTCTATATGGGGCAATTTGGAGAATTCAATTGACCTTGATCCATGTCTTTGGACTGTGGGAGGAAACCGGAGGAAACCCACGTGGACACGGGGAGAACATGGAAACTCCACCCAGATTGGGATTCGAACCTGGAATCCCTAGTGCTGAGAGGAGAACATGCAAACCACTAAACCACTGTGTTGCTTAAGAGGAAGATAATGAATGAATGAATAAATGAATGAATGTGGGGGGGGTCCACATGAACCTCCAGGGCCGCCAATCAATCACTTCGCTAACACTCACTCACACTATATGGGGCAATTTGGAGAAGTCAATTCACCTTGATCCATGTTTTTGGACTGTGGGAGGAAACCGAAGAACCTGGAGGAAACCCACGCGGATACGTGGAGAACGTGGAAACTGCACTCAGATTGGGATTCGAACCGGGAATCCCTAGTGCTGAGAGGAGAACATGCAAATCACTAAACCACTGTGTTGCTTAAGAGGAAGATCTGAATGAATGAATAAAGAATCAATGTGGGGGGGGGGGGGTTCCACATGAACCTCCAGGGCCGCCATTCTATGGACACTTCGCAAACTCACGCCATCTTTATGGGGTCAATTTCGAGAAGTCAATCGACCTTGATCCATGTTTTTGGACGTGGGAGGTTTAAAAGAACCTGGAGGTTCCACGCGGCACGTGGAGAACATGGAAACTGCACTCAGATTGGGATTCGAACCGGGAATCCCTAGTGCTGAGAGGAGAACATGCAAATCACTAAACCACTGTGTTGCTTAAGAGGAATATAATGAATGAATGAATAAATGAATGAATGTGGGGTTGGCGGGTTCCACATGAACCTCTAGGGCCGCCAATCTATCACTTCGCAAACACTCACTCACATTATATGGGGCAATTTGGAGAAGTCAATTCACCTTGATCCATGTTTTTGGACTGTGGGAGGAAACCGGAGAACCCGGAGGAAACCCACGCGGAGAACATGGAAACTGCACTCAGATTGGGATTCGAACCGGGAATCCCAAGTGATGAGAGGAGAACATGTTAAACTTCATACTCCTCACTCACAGCAGCGTTCTGTTTGAATCAACAGTCACTTTAACATCAAGCTCCATTAATAATGGACACCGAACTCACGCCAGTCTTTTGTCGTCGGGTCTCGCTCTATCGAACTTCAGCCCGTCGTCGTCGTGCTTCTGGTTTAAATGGACGGTTCTGGGTGCGAGCGGCGGGACTGGGAGTCCGTCCTGTTGTGATGATGGAGAAGCTGAAGTCTGGGTTGAAGGTGAACCTCCATGCTGGGCTTCGTCTTCAGGCTGGACAGTTTCACATCCGGGTTCTGACAGGTTTCCCGCCTGAATCTCAGATGAAGAAGCCGAATGTCGGCGCCTCACCTCCAGGTTTCTGCTGTTTCTGGACAAACTGGGCTGAAGTACCGAACACACTGCCCTCACACGCCGCATGAGCGCCGCCATCTTTACTGCTGCCGCCGACAGGAGCGTCTGAATACAGGCGTTTTATGTTTTCCACCCGCATTCGGACAAACCACGCTTCTATACGGGAGATCATTTTTTAGGCTGGTGGAGAACAACAGCGCCCTCTACCGTAAATAAATAAACAAATAAATAATGTGAAACTGAACAGTTCGTAAACGTCAACACATATTTACAGTATTAATTAACTCCATCCATCCATTATCTTCCGTTTATCCTCTATTAGGGTTGCAGTGGAGTTCCCCATGCCTATCCAGTGGAGAACGTTTCAGGCGCTGGGCAGATACACCCAGGACAGGACGCCAATCTATCGCTGGGCACACCACTCACTGCACACACCACAATTTACACTATATATGGGGCAATTCCAGCATCCATTATCTTCCGTTTATCCTCTATTAGGGTTGCAGTGGGGTTCCCCATGCCTATCCAGTGGAGAACATTTCAGGCGCTGGGCAGATGCACCCAGGACAGGACGCCAATCTATCACTGGGCACACACTCACTCACACAAACACACTCTATATGGGGCAATTTAGAGCATAAAATTGACTTGATCCATGTTTTTGGACTGTGGGAGGAAACCGGAGAACCCGGAGGAAACCCACGCGGACACAGGGAGAACATGGAAACTCCACCCAGATTGTGATTCGAACCGGGAATCCCTAACGCTGAGAGGAGAACATGCTAACCACTAAGCCACCGTGCCGTCCCAGTATTAATTAATGAATTCATTCATTCATTATCTTCCGCTTAATCCTCCACAAGGGTTGAAGGGGGTTCTCCATGTCCACCCAGTGTTGAACGTTGAAGGTGCTGGTCAGATACACCCAGGACAGGACACCAATCTATCACTGGACACACTCATTCACACAGACACAAACACAAACATAATCTATGGGGCAATTTTGAGCATTAGAGCTTTCAATTCACCTTTAATCCATATTTTTGGTACGTGGGAGGAAACCGGAGAACCCGCACGGACCCGGAGAGAACATGGAAACTCCACCCAGATTGGGATTGGATCCCCAGCACTGAAACATTTACATAAAATAATGTAAATAATTTATTGTTACAAAAATGGTAAATGGTTAGTAGAGGTGTGGTACTCTAAATAAACTAGTGTGTGTGTGTGTGTGTGTGTGTGTGTGTGTGTGTGTGTGTGTGTGTGTGTGTGTGTGTGTGTAATATTACGGGTAATCCAGTTTACACGTTCTCATGTGGGGACCTCATGTAACTGGGGAACACAAGCTGGTCCTAATATGAATGATTTATTTGCAAATAAAATCATGTTGTATTGTGTGGGATATTTTGAAAACATATGAAACATAATCTGAAGCTCCTGCAATGCCCTACATGATTGCTTGGCCATGGCGACATGAGAAGCCAGTTTAGGACACTGAATGTGTAGCTTTGTGTAGCCTGGATCTTTTTGTGGAAGTGATTCTGACACTAAAAACAACTGTAGATCATGATTTTACTTTCAACCTCAGTCACCAGCCATTACTGATTCAGAAACAGAACATATTCCACTTTTACCACACAAAGAAACATGTGTCTGTGTACTTCTAATGTACTTCTGATTTGTGTGTTTGCATAAAATGCATGTGATATATGAGATATGTGTGTGTGTGTGTGTGTGTGTGTGTGTGTGTGTGTGTGTGTGTGTGTGTGTGTGTGTGTGTGTGTGTGTGTGTGTAAAACCTATTTGAAGTGAGAATGCATATGTGTTTTTGTGCCTTTTATTTTGTGTGCAACACATTTGTAGCACACGTGTGCATGTATGTATACAATGTATTTCTAGTTTGTGTGTGTGTGTGTGTGTGTGTGTGTGTGTGTGTGTGTGTGGAACATGCATGTGTTATATGGTGTGCGTGTATGTGTGTGTGTTTTTTTGTGTAAAACCTATTTGAAGTGAGAACGCATGTGTTTTTGTGTGTGTAACCCATTTGTAGCTCACGTGTGCATGTGTATACAGTGTTTTGTTTGTAGCGCACATGTATGTAAACAATATATTTCTAGTTTGTGTATGTGTGTGTGTGTGTAACATGCATGTGATGTATGGTGTGTGTGTGTGTGTGTGTGTGTGTGTGTGTATATATGTGTGTAAAACCTATTTGAAGTGAGAATGCATATAAGTGTTTTTGTGTGTGTTTTTTGTGTGTAACACATTTATAGCGCACATGTATTTCTAGTTTGTGTGTGTGTGTGTGTGTGTGTGTGTGTGTGTGTGTGTGTGTGTGTGTGTGTGGAACATGCATGTGTTATATAGTGTGTGTGTGTGTGTGTGTGTGTGTGTGTGTGTGTGTGTGTGTGTGTGTGTGTGTAAAACCTATTTGAAGTGAAAATGCATGTGTTTTTGTGTGTGTAACCCATTTGTAGCTCACGTGTGCATGTGTATACAGTGTCTTTCTAGTTTGTGTGTGAACGTGTGTGTGTGTGATTGCATAACATGCACATGATATACACGGTGTGTGTGTCTCTATATGTGTGTGTGTGTGTGTGTGTGTGTGTGTGTGTGTGTGTAAGCAGATTTATAGTTCATTTACCATTTTATTAGAACTACTAGTATTTTTGATAATAAAATGAATGTAAATCAGATATTTCTTAAAATTCTCTCTCAAATCTTTGTGCATCTCCAGCAATTCATTTTTTATTTTAGTTCCAGGTTTGTAGAGCGTTGTGTTTATAAACCAGTACCAGTACCAGTATTATAATATTATCAGTTTGCTTTTTGTTTGTTAAAACCTGTTAAAACGCAAGCTGGCATTTCTTTCTCTGTATGAGGTGTTAATTTTAGCTTTTAAACTCTCAGCATCTCTTCAGAAACGGAAGTGAAAAAAAATGACTCATTAACCACAGGGCTTGTCCTGCAATAGTTATTTGATCTTTATGAACTTAGAGGTCTAGAACCTACGTAAAATAACACTATAGTGACATTAGGTGTACATTTATTCATTTTTTTTTTTTTGTAAAAAAAAATGATAAAATGATAACGCCCTCTAAACTACTGACAATATTTTGTATATTTAGATATGTAATTAGATATTCAGTATTTAAAGCCTGCATGTTAAGAAACTGAAAAAAAAAAAAAAAAACTAAATAAATAAAAAACCATAACACTAATTTATCAGCAGCATTGTATTCTGTATCTTAGAACCTGATGAAATCGGTTCTGATATGAGATCTTTAAAAGGGTCCTAAGGTCTCAATGCATTTTCGTACAGCAGTCAATAAAGAATCATTGATTAGAAAATCTATTTGCTTTATATGCTAAAATTTAACAGGCTTTGGGAAGAAAGACTGACATAATTACGTAAGGCAGGAAGTCACATGTGGTGAAGTTTGCCTCCGTCAAGTGACAGTGTCTGTGGAATAAGTGAGTGCAGCACATTTCTGTCAGAGGCATAGAGACATGAAGCTGGTCTCCTTTGAGGTTTTGTCCTGGTTGCTTCTCTCCATCATGGGTAAGTGGTAAAACACAAAAATATCCAGATAATTAATACACTTTAAGAACAAATCATTAATTAATGACGTGATGTGATACACCGAATGTAACAAATTTTTCATATGGCTAACATTTTTTTAATTTAATTGTTTATGGGTTAATTATTTGAGTGGATGTGTCGATTAATTAAAAAGTGGTAGCTTAGTAGCTTAGTTTGTGTTTTGGGTTAGCAATCCAAGGGTTGTGGGTTCAAATCCCAGGTCTATTGATGTTACCAGTGTGGGTCCTTGAGCAAGGCCCTTAACCCTAATTAATTCAAGATTCAAAAGTTTTTTTATCATTTATATTGCATGTGGTACATGTGGTTCTATTAAAGTAAAATTTTAAAATGAAATAAGATATGAAATGAGATAGAAATGAGATAGAAATACGATATTGATATGTAAAATATAATATACAATATACAACTATAAACAACTTTAAATATACAGAATACAGAATATACAAAAAACTATATCTATATATCTATATATATATATATATATATATATATATATATATATATATATATATATATATATATATATATATATATATCACTCGGTAAGTCGGTTTCATCTGCTAAATGACCAAATGTAATGTAATTCCATGAAAATGTAATATAATAATTTTTAAAGTTTTTGATGGTTGTGCTTGGTCCTCTTGGGGCAAATATAACCCCTTGTGAAATTAACCCATCATGTGTGCTCACTTCACCAGTGTGTGTACATGTGTGTGTGTGTGTGTGTGTGTGTGTGTGTGTGTGTGTGTGTGTGTGTGTGTGTGTGTCACAGCGCGGATGTTAAATGTAGATAACATTATTTTGTGTGTAAACACTGTAGGCATTGATGTATTATCTGTAATGCATCCATTTAATCCTCTAATGGGAGGGGGGGTTCCCCATGCCCATCCAGGGGAGAATGTTTCGTGCACTGGACAGGATGCCAATCTATCACTGAGCACACACTCACAGACTATACAGGGGCAATTTAGAGCATTCAGTTTACCCCAAATCCATATTTTTGAACTGTGGGAGCCAGTTGGACATGGGGAGAACATGGAAACTCCACCCAGATTGGGATTCAAACCTGGATCCCCAGTGCAGTGCAGAGTAGAACATGTGTAAATCAGTGTGATACTCTAATAATATCAGGTGTATGATTCTCTGAACCTCTAAAAATCTTTCAATTTTCTATTTTAAAATCTATTTTCACTCTTTTTAGTTTCTTCATGCCGGGCGATCACTGTGCAAGGTGTCGTCGGTCAGAATATCACGCTGCCCTGCCTTTATGACTGGAAATACCATGGAAAGTGTGAAATATGCTGGATGAGAGGAGAGATACCATATAACGGATGTGGTGAGGAAATCATTTCCACAAATGGAGACAGAGTAATCAGCAAAAAATCGGACAGATATCAGTTAAGAGGAGAAATCCAGCGAGGGGACGTGACTTTAACCATTATTAACGCAAGTCTAAAGGACACTGGAAAATACGGCTGCCGAGTTCATGTGCCTGGATTGTTTAATGACGAAAAAATTGTCACTAAATTGATAATAACTGAAGGTATGTGATTTAATAATATTACAGAAGGAGAAAATATTTGTTAAATAATGTGTTTTGCTCGTGTTCTGTCTCTTAAACACACATGTGCAAGTTAGAAGGAAAGAGGAAGTGAATGGGATGACTTGCCTTGTGATGGTTTCCTGCAATTGGTGTAAACGCTCATGTAATGATAGGAATTGGTCGCTATTTATTTATTTTTGGATGAAGAACCATTATTTAATTAACTGTGCTGTTTAAATAGCAAACTGCCAAAGCCAGACTGCACCAGACTCTTAAAGGGAATGGCAAGTGTCATGCTAGTGACATTGGTTATTGGCAGTTTGGACATACAGTACCTTCTTTTTGCTCCTTTGATTGTCCACGTTCTCAGTTCCACTTCCGGTAAAGATGGACTTTGTAGTTCTACACTTCCAGACTGTAGTCCATCTAATTGTGTTCTACAGTACATACTGTGTACATCCCCTTTACTCTGTTCTAATGGTCAGGACCCCAATAGTACCCCCACAGAGCAGGGATTATTGGGTTGGTGCATTATTCCTATCCCAGCAGTGTAACTGAGGTGTTTAAATGAAACTCCAGCAGCTCTGCTGCACTAACCCCCCCCCACACACACACACACACACACACAACGGCAGAACTGACAATAAACAATCCACCACCCAAATGATACCAGTTCTGTGATGTGCTGACCAACAGAGAACAGAGAACCAACAGGGGACTAACAACAACAAAGAACACAGATGGACTGTACATCACGTTTGGCTTCCCACAATGTATTCATTAAGTACTGATGAATGTTTTAAGGGTGTGTGGGGTTAACAGTTCTCAGTTCTGTTTAATCCTATAATAGGGTCTAGGATTATAAGGGGGGTTCCATGCCCAAGGAGGGAGAACGTTTAAGGCAATGGGCAGATACACCCAGGACAGGGCACCAATCTATCTCTGGGCACACTCACTCACACAGACACTCAGTATATAGGGGCAATTCAAACAGGGGCAATTTGGAATTAGTGTAAATGTCTTTTTACTTTGTAACTGTATGACTGTATGATGTTGTTATGAAGGTTTATTGTTAATTGTTATTGTTTAGCTTCTTTTTTGTGGAAATGCAACTCAGAATTAAATATGTAACAGTTAAACATTTAATAATGAAATATCTCTCATAACATTTAACACATGCATATTCTGTCAGACACAAAACCTGCATCAGTCACAGAAATAAAGTCGAGTACCCCAGAAATCCAAACAGAGGAATCATGGCATACGGAACCAACGAAAGGTAAAATACATTATATATAAACTCACTGTCAAATCATTAGAAAATATTTGGTAACACTTTACCTAAACCTGGTGTTCATTATGCATTATAAACACATTTCTAAAGCTTTATAAAGTATTTATAATTTTTCATAATGATTTTCATTAGCCTTGGTTAATGTCCATAGATGTACATAACAACACTCATAAAGTGTTGAACATGCCATGAGGCTTGATAACACAAAGTGACATAATGCATTATAAATTCTATATTTGAACTGTTTATTAACTTATTATAGAGACCAGAGAGATAAAACCTTATAACATTTGTGCTTTTGTGGAAAATGGCTTTATACGTGCTCATAACTGTTTATAAAAGTTTATAAGCTTTCTTTATAGACATAATGTAAAGTGTTGTCATTAATTACCTCTTTGAAAAAGACTGCATACATAGCAGTACATAATGACTCATAAAAGCTTATAAATGGTCTTTACAGACTTTAAATAAAATGTAATCATCTTGTTCTAAATAAGAACGTCTAAACATCCAAAGAATCAAACACTGAAATAAATTCATATTATAATGCATTATGTAACTTTGTGTTATAAAGCCTTTGTCGAATTCTTATAACTATTTATGACCGTGATTATGAACATCTATGTACATTAACATAATGCTATAAAGCATTATGAATACATAATAAATGCACTTATAATGCATTATGAATATCAGATTTATAGAATCTATAGAAATCCATCCAGCCATTATCTTCCACTTTATCCTCTATTAGGGTCGTGGGGGGTTCTCCATGTCAATCCAGTGGGCGCTGGGCAGATACATGCCAATCTATCACTGGGCACACAATCACTCACACAAACACTCTATATGGGGCAATTTGGATAATTCAATTGACCTTGATCCATGTTTTTGGACTGTGGGAGGAAACCGGAGAACCCGGAGGAAACCCACGCGGACACGGGGAGAACATGGAAACTCCACCCAGATGGGGATTCGAACCCGGAATCCCTAGCGCTGAGAGGAGAACATGCTAACCACTAAGCCACTGTGCTGAAATGTTTATTTATATATATTTTAACTTTTAGATATGAATGACACAAGCACAGAAACATATTTCAAAACAACTGAACCTGACTTCAAGAAATCTGTAAGTTTACTAGAACTTTACTAGAACATTGTCTTTATATTATGTCGACCTCTGGGATCAAAACTAATTCTGATTTATTTAAAGACAAACGAAACGACGGATGATACAATTCCTATTACTGTCATTTCTATACTGGTGATAGTGCTGGTTTTGGGAACTGCAACTATCTATATGGGATGTAAGTACTTTCTATGTTCTTTCTATTAATTTTCATATTATTAATATAACGTTATACACGGTACAGAATTTAATTTGATGCAAATTTACCTTCACAGGGAAGAGAAAACGAAGAAGCAGGATAAGATCAGACGTGTGAGTAAAAATGAACTACAGATTTACATGAAGTCAAATAAATATGATTAACATACATTTAACTTTCCGTGGGCAGCACGGTGGCTTAGTGGTTAGCATGTTCTCCTCTCAGCACTAGGGATTCCCGGTTCGAATGCCAATCTGGGTGGAGTTTCCATGTTCTCCCTGTGTCTGCGTGGGTTTCTTCCAGGTTCTCCGCTTTCCTCCCACAGTCCAAAAACATGGATCAAGGTCAATTGAATTCTCAAAATTGCCACAAAGAGAGTGTGTCTGTGTGCCCAGCGATAGATGTCTTGGGTGTATCTGCCCAGTGCCCGAAACGTTCTCCCCTGGATGGGCATGGGGAACCCCCCCCGTGACCCTAGTAAAGGATAAAGGGGAAGAATTAAAGGCTAAAAGGGAGGGTCGGGATCATCAAAGAACAGAGAAAACAGAGATTAACAAAATTTGTAATTGTAAGATAAGATGAGATATGATTCATTGCCCCTGAATTACACTATACAAAAATAGAAAATTTCACATCTGCAAATTATATATATATATATATATATATATATATATATATATATATATTATATATATATAGGATATAGAGAGAGAGAGAGAGAGAGAGAGAGAGAGAGAGAGAGAGAGAGAGAGATAGCACAAGTGTTAATATCAGTTATGCGGAACTACAAATATAAATGACCAATATGGTCAGTGGAGGGCGGCACGGTGGCTTAGTGGTTAGCACGTTCGCCTCTCAGCGCTAGGGATTCCCGGTTCGAATGAAGTCAAATAAATATGATTAACATACAGATTAACATACACAGTTTCCATGTTCTCCCCGTGTCTGCGTGGGTTTCCTCCGGGTTCTCCGGTTTCCTCCCACAGTCCATAAACATGGATTCAAATGGAGATTAATTGGATGCTCCAAATTGCCCCATATAGAGTGTGTTTGTGTGAGTGAGTGTATGCCTTGTGATAGATTGACGTCCTGTCCTGGGTGTATCTGCCCAGCACTGAAACATTCTCCCTTGGATGGGTATGAGGAACCCCCCTGCGACCCTAGTAGAGAATTAAGTGTAAGATAATGAATGAATGAATATAAAGGTATTTATTTTTCACATGTTGCTCTTATTCTCTCTTCTCAGACTCCAGGATTCCGCTGTGATTTACAGCAACTCCGAAATCTCCCTGGGTTTAAATAGCCCACCAAGGGCTGCGGAGAACTTCTATCAGATGGATTTAGAGAACGTATATGAACAATGGTCATGATGATGACTCACATACATTTCACTTTTAATGATATGAGATTCATAATTATTAAGAGACCCATTACAGTCCAAAAACGTCCAGTTAGATCAACTTTCTTTGTGTTTGTTGTCTTGAACTTTCACTTTTTGTACTATTCTCCAAGTTATAATGTTAATAAAATTGCCACAACAGACTGACTCAACAATAACCCAGTAACACTACCACATCTGATGCCCTTATAGCAGCACAGACCACTCCAATGACATCATCCATCCATTATCTTCTGCTTTATCCTCTACTAGGGTGGTGGGGGGTTTCCCATGCCCATCCAGGGGAGAACGTTTCGGGCACTGGGCAGATACACTCAGGACAGGACGCCAATCTATCACTGGACACACACTCACTCACACAGACACACTCTATATGGGGCAATTTTGGAGAATTCAATTGACCTGGATCCATGTTTTTGGACTGTGGGAGGAAACCGGAGAACCCGGAGGAAACCCACGTGGACATGGGGAGAACATGGAAACTCCACCCAGATTGGGATTCGAACCAGGAATCCCTAGTGCTGAGAGGAGAACATGCCAACCACTAAGCCACAGTGCCGCCCCATTAGTTATATATATGTACAATATTATTTTTGAATGAATAATGTAAGTCCTTGATTTGTTCTTCTGACTTTTGTTCAATGCGCTTTTAATGTTCTGTTGACTATAAAACCTAGAACACCATAAAATATTGTACATTTGGTCAGCAGTACCTTTTAATCACCTTAACATTATCCTGTTATTGAATTATATCTGATTAAATTCTGGTGCAGCGTTCTTATTCGAAGACTTGTTTGTGTTTTACACATCTGATAACTGTGAATTCTGTCGTAAAGAAATATCGTAAAGAAATCTTTCAATAATAACGTTAATGTCTGTAAATTAGTTCATTGAATAACACTAATTTAATCCTGTGTGATAATGAAAGAAATAAAAATGTATATCTCTGCTTCTCATTTATTGTCTATGTGTCGTGTTGACATGATAAAATCAAAGTGTCATTTCAGTATCTATCCATTATCTTCCACTTTATCCTCTATTAGGGTCGGGCGGGGGGGGGGGGGGTTCCCCCATGCCTATCCAGGGGAGAACGTCTCGGGTGCTGGGCAGATACACCCAGGACAGGACACACTCTATCACTGGATACGCTCACACAGACACACTCTATATAGGGCAATTTGGAGAACTCAATTGACTTGATCCATGTTTTTGGACTGTGGGAGGAAACCGGAGAACCCGGAGGAAACCCACGCAGAAACGGTGAGAACATGGAAACTCCACCCAGATGGGGATTCGAACCGGGAATCCCTAGCGCTGAGAGGAGAACATGCTAATCACTAAGTCACCGTGCCACCCTTCTCACTTCAGTTTATTAACATCTATTTAGTCACGTAGACGCTTTTATCCAAAGCAACTTATAAATAAGAGAACACCACTGGTCAGTAGTTACGTAGAAACCAGCTACTGTTCCGATCCGCCGATGCCTCGGCTGGAGAGGACAGAATACATACTTTTGAAGTAGTCTTTAATGCAGAAGACACCGGGGGAAACACAACCATAGCAGCGTAAGCTTCCTTCGGGTTCTCCGGTTTCCTCCTACAGTCCAAAAAAGGGATTCAAGGTAAATTGAATTCTCCAAATTGCCCCATGTAGTGTGCGTGTGTGAGTGTGTGCGATAGATTGGCATCCTGGGTGTATCTGCCCAGCGTCCGAAATGTTCTCCAGAGTTCTGCAGAGTTTTAAAAGAGCTGTAGAGGTCTGATTGTGCAAGCTGGGAGACCTGCAAGCTGTAGTGTGTGTGTGTTACAATTCAATGGGTTAAATGTGGAGGACCTATTCTTCTGTGTGTGTGTGTGTGTGTGTGTGTGTGTGTGTGTGTGTGCACAATAGGCAAAATAGATCTTTTTATCAGTTTATAAGCATCACAGCTCCAGCAATGTGCACACCGCCGCCACAAGCTGTGCAGCGAGGCGAGAACTAATCTCCAGTCACAATGCCGTTACAAGAACCTCGCTCAAGCTCCCACCACAACCTTCACCACTAACCATCGGGTTCGAAGTCACATCTTCATTGCTGTCTTCTGCACCTCTGAACAAAAATCTGAAATGTCACACCCAGCTGAATAAATCTTCATAGCGTGTTATTTGCCAGAGGAGATCATCTGGAGAACGACAGCGCTTTCCCAAACAATGCCTTTATTTTCCTTCTCAAGTCCATTAGCAGCTAAGGGCCAGTGAAGGGCAGTAGTGCTGTCCTGTTTGGAGATGTCACAGACTGAAGTCTCTAGAACACTGCTGCCTATTCACACACACTCAGCTTCAAACATAAACACAGAGTCGCCCTAATGTCCCACAAGCTACACGACTCTACGAATGGCTGCTCCTTCTCATCTCACGTTGCTCCTCTGGATAGCTGTATTGAACCTTTCAGGCAAGTTTCAAATGATGTATCTGATTTTTACGTAATGCTATATTTACAACTTTATGTCTTTATAGTATAGACTTTTTAAAAGAACTCTTTGAGAATGTTCATATTTGTTTTTACTTAATTATTTTTGAATAATTTTCAACTTCTAATTTCAAAAATCACTTTAAAAATAAGCTAGAACTCGGCTGAATGGTTGATACCATTTTAACTGGTACGAAGCGATCAGCCGGTGACTTCACCAAAAAATCGAATTATCTGAATCCAAACCCTGTTATTATACAAAAGTATTAATTTTATTTTAATTATATGGTGTAATTTATGCATTCTCAGCTAATTCTGTAAGTAGTAATCTAAATTAACTAATTAGCTGTCTTATATATGCATGTTATTTTATTTATATATATATATATATATATATATATATATATATATATATTTGTGTGTGTATTATATATATATATATATTTGTGTGTGTGTATTATATATATATATATATATAGGGTTATATTATATATATATATATATATATATATATATATATATATATATATATATATATATATATATATATATATATATATATATATATATATATATATATATATATATATATATATAGGGTGGCATGGTTCGCCTCTCAGCACTAGGGATTCCCGGGTTCGAATCTCAATCTGGGTGAAGTTTCCATGTTCTCCCTGTGTCTGTGTGGGTTTCCGCCGGGTTCTCCGGTTTCCTCCCACAGTCCAAAAACATGGATCAAGGTCAAGCGAATTCTCCAACTTGCCCCATATAGAGTGTGTGTGTGTGAGTGAGTGTGTGCCCAGTGATAGATTGGCATCCTGTCCTGGGTGTATGTGCCCAGCGCCCGAAACGTTCTCCCCTGGATGGGCATGGGGAACCCCCCCGCGATCCTAGTAGAGGATAAAGTGGAAGATAATGGATGGATGGATTAATATATATATATTCAATCATCAAACATTCACCCCTCAGCGCTGGGGATCCAGTTTCCATGTTCCTCTAAAAGAATGTTCCTCTAATCCCAGTTTGCAGATCATCAGCGAGGATGTTCAGAGTAACTGAGGGCAGCACAGTGATTTTGTCTTGCCACTACTCTGTGAAGCATCACGGCCTGACCCATGTGTGCTGGGGCCGAGACTGCGGAACCTTCTGGTGTAACGACATCGTCGTGCAGACGGATGAAAACGGCCTCATCTCCAAGGTCTCAGACCGGTACAGACTCATCGGAGATGTGCTCTCTGGACAGATGGACCTGGGAATCCACAGACTACAGGTGACAGACAGTGGGCCTTACTGCTGCCGGATAAACATCGACGGGTTATTCAATGACAAGAAGTTCACCTACACGCTGCAGGTCATGAGAGGCAAGTGAGCGGTCAGGTTCTAGCCTTTAATTCTGTTACCCCTTGTTGTTACTCACTGCTGATTCCTAAAACTGACATATATGATTTATTTTAAAGCTCCAACCACGCTGTCCCCAACATCCACAACAATCTATACGTCTACAGAAGCACTGAAAATTCAAACAGGTCAGTATTGTGACAACACGACAGGGAAAAAAGCAGGGGTGTCGTTAGAGCTGGGCTTTTGGGGTTATAGCCCCGGGGGTTTTGTCAGTAGCCCCGGATCAAATGAGAGCAGCTTTCTCTGCAGCCTCTCCTCCAGCAGCGGGACCGAACGATGGAGTCACCGTCAGCTGTTTGTGCTTTCAAGCTCTGTGTGTGTGTGTGTGTGTTTGTGTGTTTGAGGGAGACAGATTTTTTTTTTCGTAAGTATCAGAAGTAAAGTTACCGTAATAACTGTTGGCTGTAAATGTTGGCTGTAAAGAGCAGCTTCTCAGTTTTCAGAAACCGTCAGAATTTTTCTGAAGGCGCAAACTGTCGCAAAGTTACGGTATTTAATGCAAAACCTTAAAACTGTCTCATCTGCGACGGACTCGTAAAACAGATTCATGCTTTTCTGCCGAAGCTCAGGTTCATTTATTCACAATTTTCATCCAAATCCATCATTTATTAGAACTGAATGTGCTCTCCACTGCTGACAGACATATTTCATATGTAATTTAATTTGATCCAATATAACTAATAAATGATCCAACAAAATGAATGTAACAACAGTTTGTAAAATGGATAAATACCCTCATGAAAGAGTAATTTTTAAAGAGGACAGAGTATAGAATAAGGGATCTGGGCTAAAGCCCCTGATGTTTCTAAACCCTAAAAACTGCAACTAATGCAGTGCAAAGTGACAATCTATTAACCCATCCATTATCTTCCGCTTCATCCTCCACTAGGGTCATAGGGGGGGGGTTCCCCATGCCCATCCAGGGGAGAACGTTTCGGGTGCTGGGCAGAAACACCCAGGACAGGACGCCAATCAATCACTGGGCACACATTCACACAGACACACTCTATATGGGGCAATTTGGAGCATTCAATTGACCTTCATCCATATTTTTGGACTGTGGGAGGAAATTGGAGAACGCGGAGGAAACCCAGACGTACACGGGGAGAACATGGAAACTCCACCCAGATTGGGATTCGAACCGGGAATCCCTAGTGCTGAGAGGAGAACATGCTAACCACTAAGCCACCGTGCCGCCATAATAATAATAATAATAATAATAATAATAATAATAATAATAAAAATAATATATATATATATATTCATTCATTCATTATCTTCCGCTTTATCCTCTATAAGGGTAATCTTATTAAGAGTTTATGAAAATGTGCAATCCTCACTGTGTTAGACTTTCTGATGGCAATAGCGTGTTGAAAGCATGTTAAAAAAGCAGTCTCAGAAAGCTGGAGGAACTGGGGGTGAGTCAAACTTAGTTAAACGGAATACGCTGCCCAGTTAAAGAAGGTGATAGAACTTGAAATGATTCGCGATGCTGTGTGGCTTATTACTTTCCGACGAAAATCTAACGTCTTCACCTCATACGTGCTTCCCTCGAGCTCTGAAGCTTGTTTCACTCTCAGCTTTTGCTGTGCACTGAGTCTTAAATGTCATCCCCGCATCATCATCACTGACAACTGAAACCACATGGCAGTTTTGGTGTGACACAGATGGGGGGCTGCCAGGAAAAGGGTCGTCTAGTGCCTAGTCAGCGAAATAACCGTGTTCTCCACAGACTTGTCACCTGCAGATGGGTCACTGCAGACTGAATCACCAACCCCTGACATTTCTGGGCAGAATGGAACGTTCTATCATGATGTGGTGAGTATGAAGCTTTGGGTTCATTCATAGCCACAGATTCACATGAGATCTTTGATAAAAATCTTGGATAAAACATTTGACAACACTTTATATGAATACGGTGTTCATAATGCATTATAAGTGCATTTATAAAGCTTTATGGAGTATTCATAACGCTTAATAACATTTGTCATAAGCCTTTGTTAATGTACATAGATGTTTATAATCACAGTCATAAATTGTTATAACAATTCGACATAAGGCGTCATAACACAAAGTGACATAATGCATTATAATATGAACTTATTTCAACTTTTAATTCTTTGAATGTTTAGCCGTTCTTACTTAAAACATTTATAAGTCATTATGTACTGCTATGTATGCAGTCTCTTTGAAAGAGGTAATGCTAACACTTTTGGTACTAATTACGCATTATTAACATTTATATATTATACATTACATTTATAAAGCTTTATAAAATATTAATAATGCTTTATAATTCTTGTCATAAGCCTTTGTTCATGTTCATAAATGCACCTAATCACACTTATTAAATGTTATAAGAACATGCTATAAGGCTTTATACCACAAAGTGACATAATGCATTATAAATGATATATTATATAACTGTTAATTAACTTATTATAGAGACCAGAGACATAAAAGCTTATGTTTTTGCTTTTCCTAAAAAATTATTTAATAAGTGCTCATAACTGTTTATAAAAGCTTATAAGCTCTCTTTACAGGCATTTTGTGTTAAACACAAATGTTATAAGGCTTTATGTCGCTGATCTCTATACTAAGTTAATTAAAAGTTAAAATATAGAATTTATAATGCATTATGTGACTTTGGTAATAAAGCCTTATGACATGTTCTTATAACACTTTATGAGTGTGGTTACGCACATCTATGGACATTAACAAAGGTTTATGACAAGTGTTATAATACATTATGAATACATTATGAATCTTTATAAACGTGTTAATAATGCATTATGAACACCGGATTTAGGTAAAGTGTTACCAAATGTTTTTCTGTCTTGCAGGCTGAGGAGCCAGTCTCAGGCTTTTCACTGCAGCTCAAACTCACTGTGCTGTCCCTGTCCCTCAGTCTGCTCCTGCTTCTGCTCGGGGCTTTAGTTCTGATCGCCTTCAAACGTGTGTACATCTGTTTAAACATCTGTTTAATTATAGATTTATATAAATGTCTTTAATTAATGTTTTATTGCTTTGTGTTTATTTACAGGTGGCTTTCATATGAAAGTGCTAGATAGTCCATGGTAAGTTATAAGAAGGTTTAAGATCTGTTCACAAAGAGTGAATATATATATATATATATATATATATATATATATATATATTATGGCGGCACGGTGGCTTAGTGGTTAGCATGTTCGCCTCTCAGCACTAGGGATTCCCGGTTCAAATCCCCATCTGGGTGGAGTTTCCATGTTCTCCCTGTGTCTGTGTGGGTTTCCTCCGGGTTCTCCGGTTTCCTCCCACAGTCCAAAAACATGGATCAAGTCAATTGAGTTCTCCAAATTGCCCCATATAGAGTGTGTAGGAGTGTGTGTCTGTGTGAGTGAGTGTGTGCTCAGCGATAGATTGGCGCCCTGTCCTGGGTGTATGTGCCCAGCACCCGAAACTTTCTCCCCTGGATGGGCATGGGGAATCCCACCGCAAACCTTATAGAGGATAAAGCGGAAGATAATGAATGAATGAATATATATATATATTATTATTATTATTATTATTATTATTATTATTATTATGGCGGCACGGTGGCTTAGTGGTCAGCACGTTCGCCTCTCAGCACTAGGGATTCCCAGTTCGAATCCCAATCTGGGTGGAGTTTCCATGTTCTCCCCGTGTCTGCGTGGGTTTCCTCCGGGTTCTCCGGTTTCCTCCCACAGTCCAAAAACATGGATTGAGTCAATTGAATTCTCAAAAAAAATTTAAAAAAAGAAATAAATAAATGCCCCATATAGAGTGTGTGTGTGTGAGTGAGTGTGTGCCCAGCGATGGATTGGCGCCCTGTCCTGGGTCTATCTGCCCAGCGCCTGAGACGTTCTCCCCTGGATGGGCATGGGGAACCCCCCCGCGACCCTAATAGAGGATAAAGCGGGAGATAATGAATGAATGAATGAATTATTATTATTAGGTACAGCTTATTTCTCCACTTACCATATAGATGGACTTTGTAGTTCTACAGTCCCATGTAGTTCTCTGATGATCAGGACCCCCACAGAGCAGGTATTATTAGGGTGGCGGATGATGGTACGACCTCTAATGTTCTAATGGGTGTACTGCTTTCTGTCCAGCAGCCCAGCTATGTCTGATCCACTCGAACCAGCACATAACACACCACCATGTCAGCATCACTGCAGTACTGAGAATCACCCACCACCCTAATACCTCCTTATTGTCAGGGCATAATTATCAGAGAACATACTAAAGCGGACCAACAAAGTATGTAGTGGAATAGATGGACTACAGAATGGAACTGTTGAACTACAAAGTCCATCTTTACAGGAAGTGGAACCTAGAACATGGACAATAAGTGGAGCAGAAAGGAGGGGTATTTAAATTGATTCTGTGTATAGTATATAAAATAATAATATTGCTTGTATTTTATCTTAGTCTTTCAAAGGAGCCAAGGCACATCATTAATGAAATACGAACCAGAAGACCGGTGGAGGAGAATATATACATCCTGGACTGATCAGAGGCTCGGAGGGGATCAGACAGCGATCTGAAGTGGTTCTTCATTCCGAAGTCTTTGTTATGTTCATATTTGGCACTCTGGGTCTTAACAGAATTTTCAATGAAGAAAGTAAATAGGGTTCTCCAGATATTTATAGTGATAAAGGGATCTATTTGCCCACTGTACTTACACACAAAGGAATTTGTCCTTCATGTTTAACACATTTGTGCAGTGACACACACACAAACACACACACACACACACACACACACACACACACTGATGAAGTAAGCACAGGTTCCCGGAGCAGTGGGCAGACTTTTATATAGCGCACAGGGAACAATTGGGTTAGGTACCTTGTCCAAGGACATTTCTGCCATGGTACATGGTGGGACAGGGAATAGAACCGGAGACCTTCATGTCACAAGGCTGCTGTCTTAACCACAAGCCTATTAGGGTCACGGAGGAGTTCCCCATGCCCATCCTGGGAAGAATGTTTCGGGCACTGGGCAGATACACCAAGGACCTGAGCAGAAACACCATCTATTGCTAGGCGCATTCACTCACACAGACACACACACACACATATACACATATACACACTCTATATGGGGCAATTTTGAGAATTCAATTGACCTTGAATACAAGTTTTTGGATTGTGGAAGGAAACTGGAGAACAAGGAGGAAACCCACACGGACACGGGGAGAACATGGAAACTCCACCCAGATTGGGATTTGAACCTGGATCCCCAGGACTGAGAGGAGAACATGCCAACCACTAAGCCACTGTGCAGCCCATCCATGTAGATAATAAAATAAATCAAATAAAATAAAGGGGGGAAATGAAAATGTTAACAAATAAATTAATTCATTCATTATCTTCTGCTTTATCCTCTCTTAGGGTCGGGGGGGGGGGGTTCCCCATGCCCATCCAGGGGAGAACGTCTCGGGTGCTGGGCAGATACACCCAGGACAGGGCACCAAGCCATCGCTGGGCACACACTCACTCACACAGACACACTCTATATGGGGCAATTTTGAGAATTCAATTGACTTGATCCATGTTTTTGGACTGTGGGAGGAAACCGGATAACCCGGAGGAAACCCGCGGGGAGAACATGGAAACTCCACCCAGATTGGGATTCGAACCGGGAATCCCTAGCGCTGAGAGGAGAACATGCCAACCACTAAACCACCGTGCCGCCTTAACAAATAAATGGTAATGTAAATAAATGCAGAAACTTTGTGCAAAGTCAAGGGTAAGTTTTGCCCCACAAATAAGGGAGCGATAGATCAGTGGTTAGGGTGTTGGGCTATCAATCATGAAGGTTGTGGGTTCAAATCCCATGTCTACTGATGTTACCAATGTGGGTCCTTGAGCAAATCCCTTAACTCTCTGGGAGGCCGTAAGACAAACCCTGTGCCCACTTGTAAGTCCATCCATCCACCTATTATCTTCCGCTTTATCCTCTATTAGGGTTGTGGGGGGGTTCCCCATGCCCATCCAGGGGAGAATGTTTCGGGCGCTGGGCAGATACACCCAGGACAGGGCGCCAATTTATCACTGGGCACACACTCACTCACACAGACATGCACATGGAAACACTCTATATGGGGCAATTTGGAGAATTCAGTGGACCTTAACCCATGTTTTTTTTCGACTGGGGGAGGAAACCGGAGAACCCGGAGGAAACCCATGCGGCCAAAGGGAGAACATGGAAACTCCACCCAGATTGGGATTCGAACCGAATCTAGTGCTAAGAGGAGAACATGCTAACCACTAAGCCACCTGCTAAATGTAATGTAATGTAATGTATTATGGAATAATATTCTCTTTTGATTTCTATTCGTGATCAGAAAACTTTTAATCTCACTGTGTTTAATAAATGTTTGTCCTTTTTGGCCCCAATCTAATGTGTGCTTTGAGTTTTGCCCCCCGGGGCAATTGGGTTTGACCCCCCCCCCCCCCTGCTGTAGAATGATCAATAATGCAGAACTCAGGACAGCGACTTTGTGACGTACCTTCGTAGGCGGGGCTTGAGAAGACCGCGCAATACAATTGGATAGAGTGTTATCGCGAACCAATCAGTTGTAGGCCGCGCGTCATCGGTAAAGAAGCTTATCTTGTTTATGTCGCCATAACTTTGATTGCGGTGATTATCTGGCTGTCGATGCCGTCATTATGAAGCGGGTTTGGTGGCTCTTTTTTATTAAATAAGGTGAATCGGGGGTGAAAACCGGGGTGAGTGAGATGTAGCATGTAGGAGTTTGATGACGGAGATGGGCGCCAGCGGCAACAAGAGCATCAAGGTTCGTATCCTCCAGAATCTGAAGTTACAGTGACGCTGATTTACACTAATCATCTATTATAATCTTAATAATGATCTATCATCTAATTAATCTTAATTTAATTTACTCTACTGACCGCTGTGTTCATCAGATTATTCATCCATCCATCCATTATCTTCCGCTTTATCCTCTATTAGGGTTGTGTGTGTGTGGGTGTGTGTGTGTGTTGGGGGGGGGGGGGGTTCCCATGCCCATCCAGGGGAGAACGTCTCGGGTGCTTGGCAGATACACCCAGGACAGGGCGCCAATCTATCACTGGGCACACACTCACTCACACAATCACACAATCCATGTTTTTGGACTGTGGGAGGAAAGCTGAGAACCCGGAGGAAACCCACACGGACACGGGGAGAACATGGTAACTCCACCTAGATTGGGAGTCGAACCGGGAATCCCTAGTGATGAGAGGAGAACCACTAAGCCACCGTGCCGCCTCATTCATTCGTTATTATACGCTTAATCCTCTACTCGGGTCGTGGGGGGTGGGAATCGAACCGAGGACCTTTAGGTTGCATGGCTGGCTTCTTAACCACAAGCCTACGACTGCCCCAAATGTCCTTGCTTTATCCTCTACTAGGGTCGCGGGGGGTTCCCCATGCCCATCCAGGGGAGAACATTTTGGGTGCTGGGCAGATTCACACAGGACAGGACCTTAGTAGAGGATAAAGTGTAAGATAATGCATGGATGGACCAAACTTAAATGTCAAAAAACGAAATCCAGATTTATTAATAATAAATAAATAAAGTATTTCATTGTCTTTCCATGAATTGTCTCAGATTTGGCTTTGTGTCATTTTTATCTGAGGTTTGTTTACAGAAGCCTTTTCGAAAAAAAACTGTAGAGCAGAGGCTTCAAACGCAAGACACGCGGGTCATATCCAGCAATAATTCATCCATCCATCCATTATCTCCCGCTTTATCCTCTATTAGGGTCGCGGGGGGGGGGGGGGTCCCCATGCCCATCCAGAGGAGAACGTCTCGGGCGCTGGGCAGATACACCCAGGGCAGGGTGCCAATCTATTGCTGGGCACACACTTACTCACACAGACACACTCTATATGGGGCAATTTGGAGAAATCAATTGACTTGATCCATGTTTTTGGACTGTGGGAGGAAACCGGAGAACCCAGAGGAAACCCACGAGGACACGGGGAGAACATGGAAACTCCACCCAGATGGGGATTCGAACCGGGAATCCCTAGTGCTGAGAGGAGAACATGCCAACCACTAAGCCACCGTGCCGCCCTCCAGCAATAATATAATACAATAATATACGGCCTGCGAGATCATTATACATTGACCTATTATTATTGTTATTAACGACCCTCTGGATGCTATTTTCAATGGTGTATTAATAATAATGAGTTAAATAGTTACATAACGTTAGACAATAAGTGGAACAAGAAAGAAACGTTTGCCTTTTTATTTATTTATTTTATTATTGAATTGTTTTGATCTTTAACCGCAGCCTTCAAACCGAACAGAAGTCAAGCACTTCTCTTCAAAATGGCGGAGGGTTTTGTCCAGGATGGGCATCTCTGCGTCCGCAGGGCTCCAACATGGTGCACGGCGGATGATTCAGGACAACGGGTCAGCTGTCCCAGAACATCTGTCGTCCTCGGTGCCCAGTCCAGAGAAGCTGTTCATGGAGTGGAGTCTCCCCGCATTCATCAACATGTTCTTACCCGAGTTTCCTCACCGCACGTTTCCTGGACATGAACACTTTCAGGTTAGAATGAATTACACAGCAGGTTAATCCATCCATCCATCCATTATCTTCCTCTTTATCCTCTATTAGGGTCGTGGGGGTTCACTATGCCCATCCAGGGGAGAACGTCTCTGGGGCTGGGCAGATACACCCAGGACAGGGCAATTTGGAGCACTAAATTGACTTGATCCATGTTTTTGGACTGTGGGAGGAAACCGGAGAACCCGGAGGAAACCCACGCGGACACGGGGAGAACATGAAACTCCACCCAGATGGGGATTCGAACTGGGAATCCCTAGTGCTGAGAGGAGAACATGCTAACCACTAAGCCACCGTGCCGCCCCCAGCAGGTTAATGATTCTGAAAAAAAGTCTTTAAAAGCAGTCTCGCCTGTTTTCCCGTGTTCCATCCATCCATTATCTTCAACTTTATCCTCCACTAGGGTCGTGTGGGGGGTTCCCCATGCCCATCCAGGGGAGAACGTTTCAGGCGCTGGGCAGATACACCCAGTACAGGACACCAAACTATCACTGTACACACTCACTCGCACAAACACACTCTATATGGGGCAATTTGGAGAACTCAATTGACTTGAGCCATGTTTTTGGACTGTGGGAGGAAACCGGAGAACCCGGAGGAAACCCACACAGACACGGGGAGAACATGGAAACTCCACCCAGATTGGGATTGGAACCGGGAATCCCTAGTGCTGAGAGGAGAACATGCTAATCACTAAGCCACCGTGCCACCCTTCCTGTGATCCTGTGTTCCATTCATTCATTCATTCATTCATTCATTCATTATCTTCCGCTTTATCCTCTATTAGGGTTGCGGTGGGGTTCCCCATGCCCATCCAGGGGAGAACGTTTCGGGCACTGGGCAGATACACCCAGGACAGGGCGCCAATCCATCGCTGGGCACACACTCACTCACACAGGCACACTCTATATGGGGCAATTTTGAGAATTCAATTGACTTGATCCATGTTTTTGGACTGAAACCCACGTGAACAAGGGGAGAACATGGAAACGCCACCCAGATTGGGATTGGAACCGGGAATCCCTAGTGTGAGGAGAGGAGAACATGCTAACCACTAAGCCACCGTGCCACCCTTCCTGTGTTCCTGTGTTCCACTGATCTATAATACTGACTCTGTTTTTTCGATGTGTTCAGATCCTGGGTTTCATCGCCAAAGGATCATTTGGACCGATCCTAAAGGTGAAGGATGAGTCAAAACAAAAGACCTATGCAGTGAAGGTAATTTATCTTTAAAAACATTTCGATGTTGGATGAATGGGGCTTCTGTCATTACAGCTGTGACTGATCCAGCATTATGTAACGTGTCCATCAGTGAGTAGCTGCGTGATGTAACATCGTTTACACTGAAGTGTAGAATGGGATCTGACTTACATTTACATTTACATTTAGTCATTTAGCAGACACTTTTATCCAAAGCAACTTACAAATGAGAACATTACAAGTCAGAATCCATCCATCCATTATCTTCCGCTTTATCCTCTACTAGGGTCGCAGGGGGGTTCACTATGCCCATCCAGGGGAGAACGTCTTGGGCGCTGGGCAGATACACACAGGACAGGGCGCCAATCTATCACTGAACACACTCACTCACACAAACACACTCTATATGGGGCAATTTGGAAAATTCGGTTGACCTTAATCCAGTGCTTCTCAAATAGTGGGGCGCGCCCCCCTGGGGAGGCGCAGTGCTGTGCCTGGAGGGGTGCATAACAAGAAATCACAGAACAAGTGATATTAAGTGTACTGAACAAACCCTCAAAGAGACAACATGAAGAAATATTTAACAGAGATGGCTGAGAGAAAGGCGGAGAGAGACGAAGATAATGAGAGCAACAAAAATCAACCGAAAGTTAAAACGAGGAAAGTGTATGTAGCACTTGGTTTCACTGTAACGAAGGGGGGAGACGAAGAAAGAGCGGCGTGTCTTCTGTGTCTTTAAATGTTGGCAGCGGACAGCGTGAAATAAATGACATAAAAATAAATGCGTGAATAAATGACAAAAAAGTGAAGTAAGACATTACACCCCGATAACGCTGATAAGCCGCTTAATTTTTTAATCGAAAACGTGACGCGTACAGCCAGCAATTATAACGCGTTATAAAAAGCTACTTCAGAAAAGCAGTGCGCTGCTAAACGAACGCGTTGGAGACATTTGTTCCGACTTCCTAATTTTGATTAAAAAAAACAGCACAAATTGTTGTATTCATTTTTGTTTTGTAGGTTAAAGTGTTAATAAATTGTGTTCCTGAATTAATGTTGCTGATGAATTTGAATTTATTATTATTTATTGATTTTATTTCATTTATTTTTTCCAATTTTTCAGTATCAAATGCCAGTCAGTTCAAAAATGTTTCTAGTTTGAATAAGGATTTCATTCGTTTCTGTTACAAACTAAAAAACAAAGTTAAAATTATTCTTTGTTCTAAGTTGATCTATATTTCTTTCTTTTTTGTTTTCTTTAAACAAAAGAGGGGTACTTATAACAAATTTATAGACAAATCATACTACAGTGGTGTAAAAATACTTCATACTTCATCTCATTTTGTCATGTACGGGGGGGGGGGGGGGGGGGTGAGTGTGTGTGTGTGTGGGGGGGGGGGGGGCGCAAAAAGTTTTCTTCTTCCTAGAGGGGGCTTAACAGAAAATAATTGAGAATCACTGCCTTAATCCATGTTTTTGGACTGTGGGAGGAAACCCACACGGTCACGGGAAGAATATGGAAACTCCACCCAGGTTGGGGTTCGAACCGGGAATCCCTAGTGCTGAGAGGAGAACGTGCCAACCACAAACCCACAGTGCCGCCCACTATTTATATATACAGTAGGGTGAACTTGGACGTTGAAATCAGATCGGATGATGATCAGTTTTGATAATCCTACAGTGTGGCTGTACTGACTTGTCTTGTTCTCTTATTTTTAAGTCGATTCGGATGAAATGACTATATTTAAATGTTTTAACCTGAATGTTGTTGTTCGTTTGGGTATCTAAGGTCATCCCGAAGTCCGAGATTCTTCGGCTGGGTGTTCTGGACCAATCAAAAGAGGAGGTGATAGTACAAGTGAGTATTTGGAATGAACTCGGACATCATTACATGGAGTTTTATTGCTTTTTGTATATGATGCAGCATATCCAATAGTTTATATTATAATATAGATTATTATATACTTTATATATATATACAATATATATATATACAATAGATTATTATAAACATTTTTCTTTCGGCCACCTTTAATGGAAAAGCCATGTTTGTATCAGGAGAACATTGTACTATGCCCTGCAGAGTAAAGACCTTCCATTCATCCATTATCTTCCGCTTTATCCTCTATTAGGGTCGTGGGGGGGGTTCCCCATGCCCATCCAGGGGAGTATGTTTTTGGCACTGGGCAGATACACCCAGGACAGGACGCCAATCTATCACTGGATACACAGACACACAAACACACACTCTACATTATATGGGGCAATTTGGAGAACTCAATTGACCTTGGATCCATGTTTTTATACTATCTTCCGCCTTATCCTCTACTAGGGTCGCAGTGGGGGTTCCCCATGCCCATCCAGTGGAGAACGTTTCAGGAGCTGGGCAGATACTCCCAGGACAGGACACCAATCTATCACTGGACACACACTCACTCACACAGACACACTCTATATGGGAGCAATTTGGAGAATTCAACATGTTTTTGGACTGTGGGAGGAAACCGGATAACCTGGAAGAAACCCACGTGGACACGGGGAGAACATGGAAACTCCACCCCGATGGGGATTCGAAGCGGGAATCCCTAGTGCTCAGAGGAGAACATGCTAATAACTAAACCACATTGCGCCCGCAGTAAAGACCATGTTTTAATTTTTCTTTAGAGCACAGGAAAGCCAGGGGCCTGTAAACAGCTCTGTCCTCAGCCCCTCTGGGGGGAGGGTCCCCATGCCCATCCAGGGGAGAACGTTTCGGGCACTGGGTGGGAATCCCTAGTGCTGAGAGGAGAACATGCTAACCACTAAGCCTTTTCGAATAAAACTCTAGAGTAGAGGCTTCAAATGCAAGACACGCGGGTCATATCCAGCAATAATCCATCCATCCATCCATTATCTCCCGCTTTATCCTCTATTAGGGTTACATGCCCATCCAGGGGAGAACGTCTCGGGCGCTGGTCAGATACACCCAGGACAGGGCGCCAATCTATCACTGGGCACACACTCACTCAAACAGACACACTCTATTTGGGGAAATTTGGAGAACTCAATTGACTTGATCCATGTTTTTGGACTGTGGGAGGAAACGGGAGAACCCGGAGGTTCTCACGAACACCGTGCCATCCCTCAGTAAAGACCAGTGGCAGTGACCGGTTTCAGATTGAACTGTGCTGTTGTTTAACTGTTGCCTTGCAGCGTCAGATACACCACCCCTTCGTCCATGACCTGCAGGACTGCTGGCAGACCCAGCGCCACCTCTATATTAGTGAGTGACTTGGAACACAACCCCTTGGCCCGGTTCTGTTCTCCTCCTCCTGATAATGCCAATCCCCGATACCAACTCCAGCAAACACCCTCCCACTATGAGTTCCAACTCCTTTTTTACCACTGCGGGTCGTTCCACCTTGAGCACCTTTCACTTTAACTTGATTTGCCTAACAGATTTCGAAATATATAAACGGAAGGAGGTGTTATTAGGCACGGCATGTAGCGGAGTTCAGTTTCCCGTGATTTATTCACAAAAATACACAACCTCGAGTGCCTTATTGCTTTTATAAAATGCTGACAAACACAATATAAAAATGTATAATAAAACATCCTTTCATTCATTCATTATCTTCCGCTTTATCCTCTATTAGGGTCGCGGGGGGGGGGGGGGGGGGTTCCCCATGCCCATCCAGGGGAGAACGTTTCGGGCGCTGGGCAGATACACCCAGGACAGGGCGCCAATCTATCGCTGATAATAAAACATTTGATATATAAATGCGTTTATTGAAAGCAAAATCATTAATAATACGCCTTCCATGACGTAAAGTGAATGCTGAAAGCTAAATAACAGGTTTCTGGTTTCTCTTATAAACAAACACTGACATCTAGTGGCCAAATTACTATTTTAGTATCTGTACTCTCCATCCATCCATTATCTTCCGCTTTATCCTCTATTAGGCTCGCGGGGGGTTCCCCATGCCCATCCAGGGGAGAACGTTTCGGGCGCTGGGCAGATACACCCAGGACAGGACGCCAATCTATCACTGGACACTCACTCACACAGACACACTCTATATGGGGCAATTTGGAGAATTCAATTGACCTTGATCCATGTTTTTGGACTGTGGGAGGAAACGGGAGAACCAGGAGGACGCCCACGCGGACACGGGGAGTACATGGGAAATCCACCTAGATTGGGAATCTCTAGCACTGAGAGGAGAACATGCTAACCACTAAACCACCGTGCCAACTTATCTGTACTATATTATGTAAAATAGTGTATGTCGCGCATTAATATCAATGTGAAGTGCTCAGAGGTGTGTGTTATTGTCATTAATGTCATGACTAGACAAATGGCTCAGCCAATCAGATTTAGGGACCAGAACTATCTGTTTTATAGTAAAGCAATAGGGTACGAGAGGGTGCTCATTATTGTGAGTAATAACTTATAAATAATATTAGACCCGACATGTAGTGGAGTACAGTTACACCTCTTTCCCATGATTTATTTACAATAATACACAACCTCGAGTGTCTTATTGCTTTTATAAAACAATTGCGAAACACACTATACTAAAAAATTCATAGAAATTCATAAACGTGTTTATTCAAAGCAAAATAGTTAATAAACTGGTCTTCCGCGACGTGATCTAGTCCAGTTTTTAAAGTGAAAGCTGATCCCTGAGTAACATGTTTTCTTTAACGGCCATCTAGTGGCCAAATTACAGAATGCAGTCTATAAAAACTAGGGGTGAGCTGCAATATTCGCTGATTCGACGATTCGATTCGGAGAACCGTAGTCGACTATGAACCTCATAGTCGAATGTACCATTTTGAGCACATGGGGGTGCCCATGGCTGCTGCTAAGCATTAGTTTTTACATGAAATGTCTTTGTTTTCGTTATATATATAGCTTTTTGTCAAATAAAATCATCCTAATTTCTAGAAAAAAAAAGAAAAAACAAAAACAAAAAAAAAAGGTTTTCTTTTGTTAGAAAAACAAGTAAAATATAAAAAAGAAATAGTTTTCTTGTGGTGAAATTTTAACTGATTCGACTATCAGTCGACTATAGGGAAAATCTGACGAATCAGATTCGACTATGAAAATCTTTAGTTGAATACACCCCTAATAAAAACATTAGGAAAATAATTTATATAACGTGAAGCGGTCAGAGGTGTGTGTTATTGTCAATAATGTCACGGCTGGACAAACTACTCAGCCAATCAGATTTAAGGAGCTGAACTACCTGTTTGATTATTATGCATTGACATGGAGACGGTAATCTTAAAGGTGAAGATAATCCACGGCTGAACCCGATTGTCCTGTAGCACCAAACCCACAGAGGCACATCCCTGATCCAACCTTTTTAATTTCTTGCCCCGCCCTAGCTTTCCACCTTTCCCCTGAGTTAAGTTAAGTTGCCATGTCTGGCTGAATAACCCCCTCGCGGAAGTTTCTGCAGTCTAGCATGCCTTTGTATCACTGATGAGTCCATGTTGAGCTGGATGGGGCAGCGCATGCTCAGACATGTGAGCTCCGTGAGAAGATTGTCTGTTTGTACGTGCAGTGACATCATCGGGATTTGTGTGCACTTAGCAGTATCTAAAGGTAACGCTGGTTAACATGTATCCTCCCTATAGTGTGTGACTACTGCAGTACCGGAGATTTATATACTTACTGGATGATGATTGGTCAGTTTGGGGAGGATGCTGTGAAGGTCTTTGCTGCTGAGCTTGGATCTGCACTGGGTGAGTAGAACATCTAACCTTAGACCTTTTTTTTATTAGAGATATAAGACACAACGAGGCGGCACGGTGGTTTAGTGGTTAGCACGTTCTCCTTTCAGCACTAGGGATTCCCGGTTCGAATCCCCATCTGGGTGGAGTTTCCATGTTCTCCCCGTGTTCGCGTGGGTTTCCTCCGGGTTCTCCGGTTTCCTCCCACAGTCCAAAAACATGGATCAAGTCAATTGAATTCTAAAAATTGCCCCATATAGAGTGTGTCTGTGTGAGTGAGTGTGCCCAGTGATAGATTGGTGTCCTGTCCTGGGTGTATCTGCCCAGCGCCCGAAACGTTCTCCCCTGGATGGGCATGGGGAACCCCCCCGCGACCCTAATAGAGGATAAAGCGGAAGATAATGAATGAATGAATATAAGACACAACATTTATACTGACAAGTGTCAAAAGTTTGGACACGCCCCCGTCTTGCTCCATTCTCTATTTCCTACACTTATCATATAGATGGACTTTGTAGTTTTATTATGACAGACTGTAGTCCATCTGTGGTCTTTGTTTTTGTTAGTCCCCTTTTGGCTCTTGTTCATTCATTCATCATCTCCCGCTTTATCCTCTATTAGGGTTGCGGTGGGGTTCCCCATGCCCATCCAGGGGAGAACGTCTCGGCCACTGGGCAGGCCCAGGACAGGGCGCCAATCCATCGCTGGGCACACACTCACTCACACAGACACACTCTATATGGGGAAATTTTGAGAATTCAATTGACTTGATCCATGTCTTTGGACTGTGGGAGGAAACCGGAGAACCCGGAGGAAACCCACGCAGACACGGGGAGAACATGGAAACTCCACCCAGATTGGGATTCGAACCGGGAATCCCTAGTGCTGAGAGGAGAACGTGCTAACCACTAAGCCACCGTGAAGCCCGGATCTTGTTCAAGTTTAAGTAATTTATTTATAGTGTTTTTTTATAATAGTAAATTGTCACAAAGCAGCTTTACAGAGTTATAAGCCTTTAAACCCCCAAAGAGCAAGCTGAAGAGACAGTGGCAAGACAAAACTCCCTGTTATGTTGATATTTTAAGGAAGAAACCTTGTGAGGACCGAGGCTCAGTGGGGGACTCATCCTCCTTGAGTGCTCAGGCAGCATCAACAGTGTAGGACAATAATGTACATGTGTAGAGATCATGTGACCCGTATTTAACAATTGGAAAATTATATAAGTCCATTGAGGGCGTCCCGCAGGACTGCCAGTCCAATTAATATCCCGGTTCCATCCAGTAATCGTCGTAGACGCAGTGCTTCAGCAGAACCATGTTCTCTGTTCTCTATTTGTCAGCACATCACAGAACAGGTATCATTTGGGTGGTGGATTGTTTATTGTCAGTTCTGCAGTGACACTGATGCAGTGAGGGGGTTTTAGTGCAGCAGTGCTGCTGGAGTTTCATTTAAACACCTCAGTGACACTGCTGGTATAGGACTAATGCACCAACCAAATAACCCCTGCTCTGTGGGGGTACTATTGGGGTCCTGACCATTAGAACAGAGTAAAGGAGACGTACACAAGTACTGTAGAACACACACAGATGGACTACAGAATGGAATTATAGAACTACAAAGCCCATCTTTACAGTATACAATTAGTGGAGCCAAAAGGGGGCGTGTCCAAGCTTTTGCCTGATGTTGTATTTTTTTTGTCCATCACAGATCTTGTATTATTTGGGTGGTTGATGATTCGCAGCACTTTTTATTGTATTCTCATTCCACAGGGTTTCTTCATGACTTCGGGATCATACATCGTGATGTTAAGGTAATTTTATAGATAGTTTAATTCACAATTTTACAGGAAAAGCGATCTTTATAATAATAATAATAGTACATTTTATTTGATGGCGCCTTTCTGGACACTCAAGGTCACCTTACAAAGAAAAAACAATAAAACAACAATAATAAATAAGGCAATCAGTCAATCATAGTAAAATAAATTTAAGTAAAAAATAAATTAAAAGATAGAGGAAATAAAATCAGAGATTATAAGCAATTCTAAAAAGGTGCATTTTGAGACTCGACTTAAACTGTGATATGGAGTCCAATTTCCTTAAGTCGGGAGGCAGAGCATTCCATAGTCTAGGGGCAGAGCTACTGAAGGCTCTACCTCCCATGGTGCTAAGGCGCATAGTGGGAACAGACAGGTGTGTAGAGGCAGAAGATCTCAGTGATCGTGGGTGAGAGGTAACCGTGATAAGATCTGCGATATACGGAGGAGCAAGGTTATGGATGGCTTTGAAAGTGAGGAGTAATATTTTATAATGAATACGTTGAGTAACCGGGAGCCAGTGCAACTGATGTAGAACAGGAGAGATATGATGATGAGAAGGAGTTCTTGTGTGTTTAGGCGAGCCGTCATCCGTGCAGCTTAATTTAAGAGTAAATTTCCTTTAACCCTTTACCAGAGATGTGAATCATTTTATAGAGGACAATATGTGAGAGGGTGGCTTAGTGGTTAGCACGTTCTCCTCTCAGCACTAGGGATTCCCGGTTCGAATCCCCATCTGGTTGGAGTTTTCATGTTCTCCCCGTGTCCGCGTGGGTTTCCTCCGGGTTCTCCGGTTTCCTCCCACAGTCCAAAAACATGGATCAAGTCAATTGAGTTCTCCAAATTGCCCCATATAGAGTGTGTTTGTGTGAGTGAGTGAGTGTGTGCCCAGCGATGGATTGGCGCCCTGTCCTGGGTCTATCTGCCCAGCGCCCGAGACGTTCTCCCCTGGATGGGTATGGGGAACCCCACCGCGACCCTAATAGAGGATAAAGCGGGAGATAATGAATGAATGAATTAAGATGTGAGAGAGTTGCTAAGAATTTGGATTCAATTTGGTACAATAATGTAAAAATCTGTACTGTTTTTGATATTCTTTGTAGATGGAGAATGTGCTTTTAACAGATCAAGGTAAGATCATGTTGTGGTGTTCTCATTTGTAAGTCGCTTTGGATGAAAGCGTCTGCTAAATGTAAATGTAAGAGCAGAATGTAGGGTTCTTTGCACAGGATCTACAAAATCCATCCATCCATCATCAGCTTAATCCTCTATTAGGGTCACGGGGGGGGGTTTCCTATGCCCATCCAGTGGAGAACGTTTCGGGTGCTGGGCAGATACACCCAGGACAGGACACCAATCTGTCACTGGGTACACACTCACTCACACAGACACACTCTATATGGGGCAATTTGGAGAACTCAATTGACCTTGATCCAAGTTTTTGGACTGTGGGAGGAAACCGGAGAACCCGGAGGAAACCAACGCGGACACGGGGAGAACATGGAAACTCCACCCAGATGGGGATTCGAACCGGGAATCCCTAGCGCTGAGAGGAGAACATGCCAACCACTAAGCCAATAAACTTTTAAAAGGAACTGAGATTTAACCTATTTAATTGTTTGATGTAAGTGGATTATTGTCATGTATCATTCATTTATTAACTTCCACTTCCAGGACAGGGTGCCAATCTATCACTGGACACACACAGACACACACACAAACTATATGGGGCAATTTAGAGCGTTTGATTTACCTTCAATCCATGATTTTTGGACTGTGGAAGGATACCAGAGAAACCCACGCGGAAACATCACAGGGAGAACAACACACACATGGGGAGAACATGGAAACTCCACCCAGATTGGGATTTGAACCTGGATCCCTAGTGGTTGCTTAGTGAATAGCATGTTCTCCTCCCAGGGAATACATGTTCGAATCCCAATCTAGGTGGAGTTTCCATGTTCTCCCCGCATCCGCCCGACTTTCTTCTGGGTTCTCTGGTATCTTCCCGCAGTCCAAGAAGCATGAGTTCAAGGTAAAGGAAGGCTCTAAATTGCCCCATATAATGTGTCTGAGTGAGTGTGTGTCCTGTCCTGGGTGTATCTGCCCAGCGCCCAAAACGTTCTTCCCTGGCTGTGCTTGGGGAACCCCACCCCCACGACCCTAATAGAGGATGAAGCGGAAGATAATGAATTATTCTGTGTATTATATGTTATATTTCTACATACAGTGGGTTGCAAAAGTATTCATACCCCTTGAACATTTCCATATTTTGTCACATTACAACCACAAACATAAATATATTTCACTGGAATTTAATGTGAAAGACCAACACAAAGTGGTATACAATTGTGAAGTGGAAGGAAAATTATACATGAATCAACATTTTTTTTACAAATAAAAAACTGAAAAGTGCGACGTGCAAAAGTATTCAGCCCCCCTGAGTCAATACTTTGTGGAGCCACCTTTTGCTGCAATTACAGCTGCAAGTCTTTTAGGGTATGTCTCCACCAGCTTTGCACATCTAGTGACTGAAATTCTTGCCCATTCCTCCTTGCAAAACAGCTCAAGCTCAGTCAGATTGGATGGAGAGCGTTTGTGAACAGCAGTTTTGAGATCTTGCCACAAATTCTCAATTGGGTTTAGGTCTGGACTTTGACTGGGCCATTCTAACACATGAATATTCTTTTTTTTTTAACACTCTACACTCTACACACTCTATATGTTGATTCATGTATAATTTTCCTTCCACTTCACAATTGTATACCACTTTGTGTTGGTCTTTCACATTAAATTCCAGTGAAATATATTTATGTTTGTGGTTGTAATGTGACAAAATATGGAAAAGTTCAAGGGGTATGAATACTTTTGCAACCCACTGTACTGTACATTTCGTATACAGATCAGTGTAATGTGATGTAATAGTGATGTCGTACTGTTGGCCATGTGACAGGTCATTTAAGGCTGGCTGATTTCGGACTGTCCCGCCGACTTGAGCATGGAGGGAGAGCGTTCACTATCTGCGGCACTATTCAATACATGGGTACTGTATCATGAGTGTTGTCTTGTTATGTCACCAACAGGTCATTCATATGTGTAAAGTATCACAGTAAAGAGGTACGGAATAAGAAAATGGAATAACAACGTAATATATTATTATTATTAAGTTATCCATCCATCCATTATCTTCAGCTTTATCCTCTACTAGGGTCGCGGGGGGGTTCCCCATGCCCATCCAGGGGAGAACGTTTCGGGCGCTGGGCAGATACACCCAGAAAAGGACGCCAATCTATCACTGGGCACACACTCACTCACACACACACTCTATATGGGGCAATTTTGAAGATTTAATTGACTTTGAATGCAAGTTTTTGGACTGTGGAAGGAAACTGGGGAACCCGGAGGAAAACCACCTAGACATGGGGAAAACGTGGAAACTCCACCCAGATTGGGATTTGAACCCAGCGCTGAGAGGAGAACATGCCAACCACTAAGCCACCGTGCCACCCATCCATGTAGTAAAATAAAATAAAGGGGGGAAAATGAAAATGACACACACTCACTCTATATGGGGCAATTTGAAGAATTCAATTGCCCTTGAATCCATGTCTTTACACTAGCCCGGAGGAAACCCACACTGACACGGGGAGAACATGGAAACTCCACCCAGATTGGGATTCGAACCTGGATCCCTAGCAGTAAGTTTATTTCTTATTTTTTCTGTTCTCTCACAGCTCCCGAGGTGTTGAGTGGGGGACCGTACAGCCATGCTGCTGATTGGTGGTCACTTGGAATCCTGCTGTTTGCATTGGCCACTGGCAAGGTGAGATCTCATTTATAATACTAATTATAAAGCGAGTAGTTCCGGTCCCTAAATCTGATTGGCTGTGCCGTTTGTCCAGCCGTGACATTACTGACAATAACACACACCTCTGATGGCTTCACATTCGTATCAATGCGTGATATACGATACATTATGTTCCTGATGTTTTAAAAACGGCGTTCCATAATTTGGTCAGTAGATGGCAGCATTTGCTTGTTAGGGAAACCGGAAACCCGTTACTCAAAAATAGTGTTCTCTTTAAAAAACAGACTATATTACGCCACGCAAGACCAATTTATTAATGCTTTTGCTTTCAATAAACACTTTTCTAAAGCAAACCTTGCTTTTTATTATAGTGTGTATGTAACAACTCTTTCCCGGTGAGTAATTCACATTAAGGCCCGCCCTCTCATGCCTTATTGCTTTGTTAACCAACGCAAAACACGGATACACAATGGCAATAAAGGCCAGAAGGGGGCGATAGGGTAGAATATGACAGGACCATATAATCTGTATGAATTTGGCAGTTCTGTTTAATTTTATCCATCCATCCATTATCTTCCGCTTTATCCTCTACTAGGGTCACGTGGGGGGGTTCTCCATGCCCATCCAAGGGAGAACGTTTCGGGCGCTGGGCAGATACACCCAGGACAGGGCACCACTCACTCACTCACTCACTCACTCACAGACACACTCTATATGGGGCAATTTGGAGAATTCAATTGACCTTGATCCATTGTTTTTGGACTGTGGGAGGAAACCGGAGAACCCGGAAGAAACCCATGTGGACACGGGGAGAACATGGAAACTCCACCCAGATTGGGATTCCAACCTGGATCCCCAGCGCTGAGAGGAGAACATGCTAACCACTAAGCCACTGTAATTTTATAATAATTCATAATTGCATTTGAACTTGTGTGTCAACCTTCACGTGTCCGTCTCACCGATGTTCTCTCTCAGTTCCCTGTGCCAGCAGAATCCGATCACTGCTGTATGTTGAGGAAGGTGCGCGGCTTTCCGTACGAGATGCCCCGAAGCTTCTCGCCTCCGTTTGCTCTTCTGCTTACAGAGGTACGCAACATCTCACAGAACATCTCGCACCTTCAGTTTTCTTTACCGGTGCCACAAATGCCACCTTCTGGCTGTTCTCTCTCCGTTCCAGTTGCTATGCAAGACCCCGCTGCGCCGCCTTCGAACCCTGGAACGCTTCAAACGCCAGACCTTTTTCCGTGGCATGCCGTTTGACTCGCACCTGCTGCAGAAGAGCCCCATGCAGATGATCCTGGAGCTGAAAACACACCCTGACCGGCCTGCCAAAGCCTGCAGGGGTCTCACACAGGAGCCCTTTCTGAATTTTGATGCCGAATACATCGGGGATCCTCCATCAACTGCTATAGTATCCCCAACACTGACCAACATGGAACTAGGGGAGATTTTTATTTAAGGCCAGCTACCTTAATCTGTAAACAATGTGGAAATATTGTATTTAGCTGAAGAATTATAACACAGAGCAGATTTGTAATTAATATAGTGCCGGATTTATTTTTACAAATGCATCAATAAAGTGCAGGTTCTACAATATAATGACCAAAACACTGCTGTGATATCCATCCATTATCTTCCGCTCTTGGTGGGGGGGCGGGTTTGGGCACTGGGCAGATACACCCAGGACAGGATACCAATCTATCGCTGGACACACACACTCACTCACACAAACACACTCTGTATGGGGCAATTGACACTGTGGCTTACTCGTTCGCCACTCAGCGCTGGGAATTCAGGTTTGAATCCCAATCTGGGTGGAGTTTCCATGTTCTCCCAGTGTCCCCGTGGATTTCCTCCAAGTTCTCCGGATTCCTCCCACTGTCCAAAAACATGGATTCAAGGCAAATAAATGAATGAATGATGTTCTGAATGTTCAAGGCTGAAGGGCAGATGTGAGAACACACAGGCCTGACTTCTTGGACAGACTAATGGAGTCATAATCATGTAAACATTACATTGCTTTTAAGGGGGTGTGTACTACACTTTACTTTTAATATACCGTATATCGCTGTTTTACACAAAATATTGCGAACAACCTAGGGATTCCCGGTTCGAATCTGTTGGAATTTATTCAACATAAAAAGATATGAATTGCATTGTTTGTAAGTTTTTTGTTAAACTTTGTGATGCTGTTTATTTTTGTAATGACATTTACTCATTCATTCATTATCTTCCGCTTTATCCTCTATTAGGGTCACGGGGGGGTTCCCCATACCCATCCAGGGGAGAACGTTTTGGGCGCTGGGCAGATACACCCAGGACGCCAATCTATTGCTGGGCACACACTCACACACGCACACTACATGGGGCAATTTGGAGAATTCAGTTGACCTTCATCCATGTTTTTGGACTGTGGGAGGAAACCGGAGGACCCGGAGGAAACCCACGTGGACACGGGGAGAACATGGAAACGCCACCCAGATGGGGATTCGAACCGGGAATCCCTAGTGCTGAGAGGAGAACATGCTAACCACTAAGCCACCGTGCCGCCATGACATTACTATTTCACATAATTTAAACAACTGCTGAATGACTGCAGGGAACGGAGGGAATGGTCATTTGGGGGATGAGCGTGTATAATTGTAGGAATGTCCAGTTGCGGGATGAGCATGGGAAAGGGTAGGGATGTCCCATCACAGGGTGAGCTGTGAAAGTGTAGACTTAGGGGGCAGGTAACATTTGTTAAATGTATTAGTGAGACTGAGCGCTCCCACCATATATGGAAGGTCCATTCACATTTACGCACACAGGACAGCCCACCTAAAGATTATATACAGAAGTGGGATCTACATTTACACTTACATATGGTTATTTAGCAGATGCTTTTATCCAAAGTGACTTACAAGGTGAGCACAGGGTTATCACATAACAAATCCCAATCTGGGTGGAGTTTCCATGTTCTCCCCGTGTCTGCGTGGGGTTCCTCCGGGTTCTCCGGTTTCCTCCCACAGTCCAAAAACATGGCGCAAGGTCAAGTGAATGCTCCAAATTGCCTCATAGAGTATGTGTGTGGGTGGCACGGTGGCTTAGTGGTTAGCATGTTCTCCTCTCAGCGCTAGGGATTCCAGGGTCGAATCCCCATCTGGGTGGAGTTTCCATGTTCTCCCCGTGTCTGCGTGGGGTTCCCTCCGGGTTCTCCGGTTTCCTCCCACAGTCCAAAAACATGGCGCAAGGTCAAGTGAATGCTCCAAATTGCCTCATAGAGTATGTGTGTGGGTGGCTTAGTGGTTAGCACGTTCGCCTCTCAGCGCTAGGGATTCCAGGGTCGAATCCCCATCTGGGTGGAGTTTCCATGTTCTCCCCGTGTCTGTGGGGTTTTCCTCCGGGTTCTCCGGTTTCCTCCCAGTCCAAAAACATGGATCAAGTCAATTGAGTTCTCCAAATTGCCCCATATAGAGTGTGTCTGTGTGAGTGAGTGTGTGCCCAGCGATGGATTGTTGGCCTGTCTTGGGTCTATCTGCCCAGCGCCCGAGACGTTCTCCCCTGGATGGGCATGGGGAACCCCACTGCGACCCTAATAAGAGGATAAAGCGGATAATGAATGAATGAATGAATGAGTATATGTGTGTCTGTGTGAGTGAGTCTGAGCCCAGTGATAGATTGATGCCCTGTTCTGGGTCTATCTGCCCAGCGCCCGAGACGTTCTCCACTGGATGGACATGGAGAACCCCCTCCACCCCTGTAGAACCCTAGTAGAGGATAAATTGGGTCTATCTGCCCAGCGCCCGAGACGTTCTCCCCTGAATGGGCATGGGGAACCCCACCGCGACCCTAATAAGAGGATAAAGCGGATAATAATGAATGAATGAATGAGTATATGTGTGTCTGTGTGAGTGAGTCTGAGCCCAGTGATAGATTGACGCCCTGTTCTGGGTGTATCTGCCCAGCGCCTAGAACGTTCTCCCCTGGATGGACATGGAGAACCCCCTCCACCCCTGTAGAACCCTAGTAGAGGATAAATCGGAAGTTAATGGGTGAATGGATGGATATTCCGTACAACGTGTCGGTTCTGTGTGATTCAGCAGTGTCTACGTGCCGGAGCGACATGCCTCTAAGGGCGCAAACCGAGGAAGTTGGCGTGAGGGGGCGTGACGTCGTGACGTTTCAGCCGACGCCTCATTAATATTCAGTAGGGCTTTTTAGTCGGCGGTCACGTTGCTTTGCGGCATCACAGCAGAAGAGACCCCGAGACGTCGAGCAGCATCCTCCAGCCAGCTCTTAATTCTCATTTTAACATCACCAAGGTCAGTATCTGTGGTTTCTACATACAATCTCTAATTAATATGCAAAACCTGAAGTGTCCTTAGTTGAATGCTACCCATTTGCATCATTTGAAATCAATCCAATGAGAAGAATGCTACTAATTTCATTCGTTTGAGATGAATTCAACCAATCAAATTAATTGCCTTTAATTAATTAGGTGTCATTGCTTCATTTTGTGGCGTTTCAGTCAGACTTATCCACTTTGTGGCTCGCTACACCATCAACAAAAACCGTTTCTAAAGACAACGTTGCACGATGTAAAGTGGATCTGTGGACGTGATCGTGGGTAAACTCGCGTTTCGGGGGCTTTAAAGGCGTGTTTGTGGTAAACGGTTTAGTGGAAGGACGAAGGAAGCATCATGAAAATGTGGCGTCATCATCCCGTCAACCTTGATCGCGAGTGAGGACATGTTCCTCCTCCTCTTCCTCCTGCTTCTTCTTCCGCGTTGGCTTAAAGCAAACTATCAACATATAAACGAAGTGTCAGGAGGATTTGATGCCGCATTTGAAGTATATAATTGTTCCCCAGTTGAGGCGATTCGATGGTGTGGTGTCGGTGGAGGGCGTGTGTCCCTCTGCACGTACGCATTTCCATCAGTTAGCTTTAGCTCCACCGGAAAAACTGATGCAAGCAGGTTGAGTAATCAACAATCATCGTGATTGTCGTTTTTTAAACGTTTAAAAAAAAAAAAAAAAAAAAAAAAAAACGCCCCATTAAACGACGCAAATATTTTTTTCGTGACTTATTTCTAGTTCTTTATTTTCGATTAAAATCCTAAAATACGCAGAGAAATGGATCAGCAGTAATAAGCCTCAGCAGTTGTGAGGATGCAAAAATTGTACGTGTTAATTAATAGATGATCTGTATTTATTTATATTGACGGTGGAAATTGATTTATAGCCGTGACGTCACAGGGCGGTCACGTGTTAGGCGAGTCGTCGCCGAGCACGTCATTACCTGCACTGTTTACATGGCCACGTTAAGCCGCTGATCCAGATTTGACCTTCATCCATCCCTCCATTATCTTCCGCTTTATCCTCTATTAGGGTTGCGGGGCCCATCCACATCCAGTGGAGAACGTCTCGGGTGCTGGGCAGATACACCCAGGACAGGACGCCAATCTATCACTGGACAGACTTACTCACACATACACACTCTATATGGGGCAATTTGGAGAATACATTTGACCTTGATCCACGTTTTTGGACTGTGGGAGGAAACCGGAGAACCCGGAGGAAACCCACGCGGACACGGGGAGAACATGGAAACTCCACCCAGATGGGGATTCGAACCGGGAATCCCTAGTGCTGAGAGGAGAACATGCTAACCACTAAGTCACCGTGCCGCCCAGATTTGACCTTCAGATTAAAAAAGGAGGTTTAATGGACCCAGGGGTGTCGTTAGAGCTGGGCTTTCGGGGTTATAGCCCCGGGGGTTTTGTCAGTAGCCCCGGATCAAATGAGAGCAGCTTTCTCTGCAGCCTCTCCTCCAGCAGGGGGACCGAACGATGGAGTCACCGTCATCTGTTTGTGCTTCCAAGCTCTGTGTGTGTGTGTGTGTGTGTGTGTGTGTGTGTGTGTGTGTGTGTGTGTGAGGGGGAGAGATTTTTTTTTTTTCGAGTACCTGGAGTAAAGTTACCGTAATAACTGTATGTTGGCTGTAAATGGCAGCATCTCAGTTTTCAGAAACCGAGATTTTTTCTGAAGGCGCAAACTGTTGCAAAGTTACGGTATTTAACGCAAAACCTTAAATTAAAACTGTCTGATCTGCGACGGACTCGTAAAACAGATTTATGCTTTTCTGCCGAAACTCAGGTTCATTTATTCAAAATTTTCAGCCAAAACCATCATTTATTAGAACTGAAAGTGCTCTCCACTGCTGACAGACATATTTCATATGTAATTTAATTTTATCCAATATAACTAATAAATGATCAAACAAAATGAATGTAACAACAGTTTGAAAAATGGATAAATACCCTCATGAAAGGGCAATTTTTAAAGAAGACAGAGGGGGAATAAGGGATCTGGGCTAAAGCCCCTAATATTTCTAAACCCTGAAAACGCCCCTGATCTGTATATATTTATATTGACGGTGGGATTGATTTATAACCGTGACGTCACAGGGCGGTCACGTGTTGGGAGAGTCGTCTCTGTCACTGTTTACATGGCCACGTTAAGCCGCTGATCCAGATTTGACCTTCAGATTAAAAAAGGAACGCGTTTACACACCGCAGAGAGGTTTAATGCACCCAAACTCGATGCTAAAAATATTTTATAATAAACCTATGTGAGCAGATTATATTTAAATTGTTTTAAAATATATTTAAATTGTATTTTATATTTTCTGCTCCTTTAAGAACATTGACTATGTTAATTTCCAAGGTTACAAGGCTTCAACGGTTCCAAAGTTAGAATTAAGGGTTATAGCGTTTATTAAGGAGCTGAGGAGTGACAAGAAGCCATAAGCTCTCTTTGATATTTAGTGCAGCCAGTGAGGTTTGTGTTCTGTTGGTATGCTAATTGTGTTTACGTAAAGTTTATTACATTTTCTATTATTAATTAATGAATTGATGTGTAATTGTGGTTCTAAGTCAAAATGTAAATTCTAAGTCAAAATTTCAGGTGTCTCCAGGCCTTCTCTAAAGGACTAAAATATCGGAATCACAGACTGATGTTAATTATATTTTGTCCATGAAAATTGATTAAATAAATGTATAATTTTATAGCGGTTTTCCGCTTCCAGAAAAGTATTTTAAGCATTTAACCAATCACATTTCAGCATCTTTGGTTGCCAGGTTTGAAAGATTTCTGCCTAGGCTTTTAGAATTCGTGGGCCCAATAGTATTAAAGCATATATCATCAACCTGTTGCTTCAGCCAATCAGATTTGGAGATGGCAAAGTTCCAAAAATAGGACTCAGCATTTGCCTTGATGGCAATAAAAAATGACTTCTTAATGGAATTAAGAATTAATCTCTTTTAATGGAAAAAGTAAAGGATGGCTTTTGTACAAATAATCAGGATTTCAAGTAGTTTATTTATATAGCGCTTTTTACAACAATACATTGTCACAATGCAGCTTTACAGAGTTAAAGCCTTCAAACCCCCAACGAGCAAGCCGAAGCGACAGCGTTTTAAGTTTTTAAGTTTAAGTTTTTTCTTAAGGAAGAAAAAACCCGTTATATTATTTTAAGGAAGAAACCTTGGGAGGACCAAGACTCAGTGGGGGACTCCTCCTCCTTGAGGGGCCAACTCCTCTTTATTCTGCATGATAAAATGTTTTTATAGCTGTTAAATAGTTATTGTCGGGTGGATTAATTCAGACGGAGCATTATTGAAGGGCACAGCCCATCACTGGTATCTGCCTAGCGTCCGAAATGTCCTATTTATGAATGGGCATGTGAATGACCTACAAATGACCTTGCCATGATTAAAGACATGGCTCACCAGACTGAAAGCAGTTTCCCAGTGCCGTTTTTAGCACCAGTGCATCACTGAGTAACTGTTATACTTTATCATCATCAGCATCATCATAATTACTGTAATTAACTGTGATAGGTCAGTGCAAAGTCTTTCCCACTGAATGCATCTCATTGTCCTCTACAGGTATCTATAAATAGACAATACCCAATACAATTTCCTAAATAAATTCATAGTCAATTTATCTGACCGTCATATGTATTCTATGTATAAAATTTTCTAAGCATTTTTTAAAGCATAAACCATCGCATTTTACATTTAGGGACACTTATCCAAATGGATGGTTGGGGTCAGAGCACAATGTCAACCATAATGCAGTCGCATTGTATTGCATATTGATCCTTGTACTCAGGATCCTCTTACGGTGTGTCCAGCATGCTAACCACTTAAAATGGACTGTTGCTGAAACACAGCCACTTGATGGTGTGTCTTTTGTGATTTCTTTTGAAAGCCTTGGGGGGTTCTGTTGGCAGGGATACCGAATGGGTTCTCATACAGCCTTTGTGTGTCCTGGAGATAAACGAGATCAGGTTACTTGAACTATGGCTTTGTTTTTTAATGAGAACTTTAGAGAGCAGAGGTTCTCATTTTCATGGTGCTGCATCAGAATTAAACCCAGTTAAAAATAAATACATAAATTACATTATTTATATATATATATATATATATTGCCATTCCCTTTAAGAGCCATTCCCCCCTTGCCATTCCCTTTATCAGCCTAATGCAGTCTGACTTTGGCGGCTTGCTATTTCTTTTATTCATTCATTCATTCATTATCTTCCGCTTTATCCTATATTAGGGTCACCGGGGGGTTCCCCATGCCCATCTAGGGGAGAACGTTTCGGGCACTGGATACACCCAGGACAGGGCGCCAATCTATCGCTGGGCACACACTCACTCACTCACACAGACACACTCTATATGGGGCAATTTGGAGAACTCAATTGACTTGATCCATGTTTTTGGACTGTGGGAGGAAACCGGAGAACCCGGAGGAAACCCACGCAGACACGGGGAGAACATGGAAACTCCACCCAGATGGGGTTTTGAACCAGAATCCCTAGTGCTGAGATGCAAACGCTAACCACTAAAGGGGTTTGCATGTTCTCCTCTCAGCACTAGGGATTCCTGGTTTGAATCCCAATCTGGGTGGGATTTCCAAGTTTCCATGTTCTCCCCGTGTCCGCTTGGGTTTCCTCCGGGTTCTCCGGTTTCCTCCCACAGTCCAAAAACATGGATCAAGGTAAATTGAGTTCTCCAAATTGCCCCATATAGAGTGTGTCTGTGTGAGTGAGTGTGTGCCCAGCGATAGATTGGTGTCCTGTCCTGGGTGTATCTGCCCAGCGCCCGAAACGTTCTCCCCTGGATGGGCACCACCGCAACCCAATAGAGGATAAAGCAGAAGATAATGGACCATCCGTCCATTATCTTCTGCTTTATCCTCTATTAGGGTCGCGGTGGTGCCCATCCAGGGGAGAACGATGTATTCTGTCACCATGCTGTCATGTGCTTGACATTTTAAACATGGTGGGATGTTAATTGTCCTCATTGATGTTTCCTGTCTGTTCCGGTTTGGGTCACTGTGCATCTGTGTCTGGGTTGGGGGAGGGGGGGGGTGGTTAATTATCACTATGACCCAGACATGATGAAGGAAAATTTCCACCGTGATGCAGCAACCTCGCTTCTTTTTTTTTTTCTCCAATGTCGTGCAAATATAATGTTTGTATTTTTTTTTTTAATCTCGTTAAATTAAAGTGAGCTAGTAATATAGTTTTAGAATGGTGTTTGGTAATATGGTGTTTGGTAATGATCTGTGTAGCTCAGTACATTGACTTTGCCGGTGCATTTTGTTTTACAGTTGATTTGAGTTTTGTGAGCGATGAAACCGGAACTGACAGCCATGTTTATACAGGTTTAAAAACAAAACCCTGCTGATTTAGTCTCTGAGCCTCCGTCCTGCAGAGGGATTGATGGGGTCTTTTGTAATCTGGTCTTTGTTAGGGGCTGTGAAAGCAGACGAGGAATTCTAACTAAGCTCTTCTGCTTCTCTGGCACATTTTCTTGGGCCAGGAGTCCCTGACTCTTTGTCTCGGGCCTGGACCCTTGGACCTTTTTTCCTTGGCAGGCATCCAGCATCAAGCTTTAATTAAGATTAAGCTGTTTAAGTAGATTTCTGGTTGGCTTAGTGGTTAGCATGTTCTCCTCTCAGCGCTAGGGATTTCCGGTTCGAATCCCAATCTGGGTGGAGTTTCAATGTTCTCCCCATATCCATGGGTTTCCTCCAGGTTCCCCGGTTTCCTCCCACAGTCCAAAACATGGATCAAGGTCAATTGAATTCTCCAAATTGCCCCATATAGAGTGCGTCTGTGTGTGCCAGTGATGGATTGGCGCCCTGTCCTGGGTGTATCTGCCCAGTGCCCGAAACTTTCTCCCCTGGATGGGCATGGGGAACCCCCTCGTGACCCTAATAGAAGATGAAGTGGAAGATGATGGAAGTAAATCTCTTTCTTTTGAAAATTTGTTATGAGATGATCTGATTGTCAATCAGGTAATAACTTTATCAACCTGATAGAATTGACCTGCGATGGTGACTTCCAATAAAGTTTACTTCAAGTAAAGACTTCAACAGTCTTTAAAGAGTTTGTTTGCTCGTCTGAAGGCCATCTGGGCTGTTGCCCTCCATGAGTTGTATGCAAGTTTGTACAAACTGTAATCATTCATTCATTCATTATCTCCCGCTTTTATCCTCTATTAGGGTCGCGGTGGGGTTCCCCATGCCCATCCAGGGGAGAACGTCTCGGGCGCTGGGCAGATAGACCCAGGACAGGGCGCCAATCCATCGCTGGGCACACACTCACCCACACAGACACACTCTATATGGGGCAATTTGGAGAATTCAATTGACTTGATCCATGTTTTTGGATTGTGGGAGGAAACCGGAGAACCAGGAGGAAACCCACGCGGGCACGGGGAGAACATGGAAACTCCACCCAGATGGGGATTCGAACCGGGAATCCCTAGCGCTGAGAGGCGAACGTGCTAACCACTAAGCCACCGTGCCGCCCCCCCAGTCATCATGGATCCTCTTAATTGTATTGGAACTGGACCCTGTCATAAACTAACCAGATTATATTTCACGAGTAGTGCTTTTTATGAGTTTAGTTCCACTTCACTCTCTCCATCTCTGCAGGTTAAAGTTCTGAAGGCATCATGACGCATCAGTACCCAGCACTTTCAGCTGAACAGAAGAAGGAGCTGCAGGAAATTGCCCTGCGTATCGTCGCACCCGGAAAGGGCATCCTCGCCGCTGATGAGTCCACAGGTCTGTTTTTTTTTATTATTATTTATTTTTGTATCGTACAGGATTGATAGTCCATTCTCATCATCATTGGTACTTGTGTGTTTTGGGAACAGGAAGCATGGCCAAGCGCCTGAACCCCATTGGCGTTGAGAACACCGAGGAGAACCGGCGTCTGTACCGGCAGCTCCTCTTCACAGCTGACAAGCGCATTGACAGCTGCATTGGTGGAGTCATTTTCTTCCACGAAACTCTCTACCAGAAGGCCGATGATGGCACACCTTTCGCTCAGATGATCAAGGACCGAGGCATTGTAGTGGGCATTAAGGTACCAGCTCCCTGTTTTATTAAAGCACCCACAGCAACCACTTGGGGTTCACATCCCTTATTTCTACACAGATTGGGTATTTTACAGTCATCCATCCATCCATTATATTCCGCTTTATCCTCTATTAGGGTCGCGGGGGGGTTCCCCATGCCCATCCAGGGGAGAACGTCTCTGGGCAGATACACCCAGGACAGGACACCAATCTATCACTGTGCACACTCACTCACACAAACACACTCATGTCACTCCATTACTCACTTCCCTCCATTGGCTCCCTGTAGCTGCTCGCATTCAGTACAAGTCACTGACTCTGGCCTACAGAACCATTTCTGGATCTTCCCCCTCCTACCTTCACTCTATCTTTTCAAAATCCACTCCGAAGGGGGAGGGGCCACAGCATCGAATAATAATCAGGTTTGATGAATTTACAGTATAGTTGGTTTTCTCCGTGGCTTCTGACTTGTGATATTTAGTAGACGCTTTTATCCAAAGCGACTTACAAATGAGAATGACTAAATGTCATGTAAATATGGGGCAATTTGGAGAACTCAATTGACTTGATCCATGTTCCATGTTTTTGGACTGTGGAATGTGGAGGATCCATGTTTTTGAACCTGGAGCAAACCCACACGGACACGGGGAGAACATGGAAACTCCACCCAGATGGGGATTCAAACCTGGAATACCTAGAGGAGAACATGCTAACCACTAAGCCACTGTGCCACTCTTGCTCACACACACTATATAGGTTGTATGTTCTATGCTGGTATGATGGATCAGACACAGCAGTGCTCCTGATTACTGTGCACTCTGTTAGAACACATCGGGAACACATCCCGTAGCTCATATTTGGACATATTAATATCACTGTGGTGCTGAGTTTTGTGTTTAATCTCCTTCATAGGTCGACAAGGGTGTGGTTCCTCTAGCAGGAACCAACGGTGAAACCACAACACAGGGTGAGGATTGTTATTAATATGAAAATGTTATTTGTATGATGTTTATCTTCAGTTTAAAGGTTTATTTTTGGTGTTTGTGTGTACAGGACTGGACGGTCTGTCTGAACGCTGTGCTCAGTATAAGAAGGATGGTGCTGACTTCGCTAAATGGCGTAGCGTCCTGAAAATCAGTGAGACCACGCCCTCAGAGTTGGCGATCATGGAGAACGCCAATGTCCTGGCGCGTTATGCCAGTATCTGCCAGCAGGTGAGCGCACCCCAACCCCACACACGCTTATCCAACAGCCCCTGATCTCACCTCTGCCGGGCAGTCAGACAGTTTCTAACCCCGTTGTTCTTTTAGAACGGCATTGTTCCCATCGTGGAGCCGGAGATCCTTCCTGACGGTGATCACGATCTGAAGCGTTGCCAGTATGTCACGGAAAAGGTCATTTTAATGAGATTAATTAATTGTGCTCATCGTTTATATAATTTTAGCCTTTTGATTTATTTATTTTTTTGCCTAATCTAATGTTTCTCCTGCATCAGGTCCTCGCTGCCTGCTACAAGGCTCTGTCCGACCACCACGTCTACCTGGAGGGCACCCTGCTCAAACCCAACATGGTGACCGCCGGACACTCCTGCCCCACTAAGTTCTCCAACCAGGAGATTGCCATGGCAACTGTCACTGCCCTGCGCCGCACCGTTCCCCCTGCAGTCACCGGTAAACCCCCCCCCCCCCCCCCCCCCACTGCATCAGTGTCACTGCAGAACTCACAAACAATCCACCACCCAAATGATACCTGTTCTGTGATGTGCTGACCAACAGAGAACATAGAACCAACAGGGGACCAACAGCAACAAAGAACACAGATATAGGAATAAAGCAATTTATTAAATAATAAATGATGCGGGCGGCACGGTGCCTTAGTGGTTACCATGTTCTCCTCTGAGTACTAGGGATTCTAGTTCTAATCCCAATCTGAGTGGGGTTTTCATGTTCTCCCCGTGTCCGCGTGGGTTTCCTCCGGGTTCTCCGGTTTCCTCCCACAGTCCAAAAACATGGATCGTCAATTGAATTCTCCAAATTGCCCCATATAGAGTGTTTGAGTGTGTGTACAGTGATAAATTAGCGTTCTGTCCTGGGTGTATCTGCCCAGCGCCCGAAACGTTCTCCCCTAAATGGGCATGGGGAACCCCCCCCCCCACACACACACACACACACACGACCCTAGTAGAGGATAAAGCAGAGGAAAATGGATGGATGGAATAAATAGTTGGGGCGGCACGGTGGCTTAGTGGTTAGCATGTTCTCCTCTCAGCACTAGTGATTCCCGGTTCGAATCCCAATCTGGGTGGAGTTGCATGTTCTCGTGTCCATGTGGGTTTCCTCCAGGTTCTCCAGTTTCTCCCCCACAGTCCAAAAACATGGATCAAGGTCAATTGAATTCTCCAAATTGCCCCATATAGAGTGTGTCTGTGTGAGTGAGTGTTTTCAGTAATAGATTGGTGTCCTGTCCTGGGTGTATCTCTACCCAGCGCCCGAAACGTTCTCCCCTGGATGGGGAACCCCCCCACGACCCTAATAGAGGATAAAGAGTAAGATAATGGATGGATGGGTGAAAAATTGAGTTATGGTTTAATTGGTGTCTCTCAGCATGATGTGTTTTAATCCTTACTAATAGATAGACCTATGTATGTTCTTTAGGGATGCACAAAAAGTTGTATGAAGAACATACCAACATCACTCTTTTATTTATTTACTTTTTTAAACATTAATTCAGACTTAAATTTATCTCTGTGGGCTGTCCAGGATTAATTTCGCCATATGAAAATTCAAAGTGGAGAATCCCTATAATGCAATACAATTAAATAAATCTTGACGTGTTGTAACTATGGTTACAAAAAACATTATTGTGTGTTTGATGCTCCACTTGCTTTTGTGTATTATTATTTTTTATAGTCTTTTCTCTTGTGTCTGCTATACTTTAATGTCATTTATGAAATTTTCTATTCCAGGAGTGACCTTCCTTTCCGGAGGCCAAAGCGAGGATGAGGCTTCCATTAACCTGAACGCCATCAACACCTGCCCCCTGACCAAGCCGTGGGCACTGACCTTCTCCTACGGCCGCGCCCTGCAGGCCTCGGCTCTCGGCGCCTGGAGAGGAGCTAAAGAAAACGAGAAGGCTGCGACTGAGGAGTTCATCAAGCGTGCAGAGGTGAGTTACTCAAATTCAGTTTTTATTTATTTATTTATTTTTTTACAAAGGCTGCCTTATAAATTTTTCTGCTGTGTAAAGAAAACCTCAGGATGTTATTTAATCATCAATACTTGCCTTTAATGTGCCGTATTAAAGCAATAAAGGCTGCAACACCGCATTTCTGTGACTTATTCACAATAATGCACAACCTCAAATGCCTAATTTAGTAAAAGGGTAATTCTGGTCTTTAGATCTGATTGGCCGATCTGTTTGTCCAGCTGTGACATTATTGATGACAATGCACACCTTTGATCGCCTCACATTCATATATATATATGTGTGGTTAGCATGTTCTCCTCTCAGCGCTAGGGATTCCAGGTTCAAATCCCAATCTGTGTTGAGATTCCACGTTCTCTCCGTGTCCGCGTGGGTTTCCTCCAGGTTCTCCGGTTTCCTCCCACAGTCCAAAAACATGGATCAAGGTGGATTGAATTCTCCAAATTACCCCATATAGAGTGTGTCTGTGTGAGTGAGTGTGTGCCCAGCGATAGATTGGCGCCCTGTCCTGGGTGTATCTGCCCAGCGTCCGAAACGTTCTCCCCTGGATGGGCATGGGGAACCCCACTGCGACCCTAATAGAGGATAAAGTGGGAGATGAATGAATGAATGAATATATATAGGGTGGCACGGAGGCTTAGTGGTTAGCATGTTCTCCTCTCAGTGCTAAGGATTCCCGGTTTGTATCCCAATCTGTGTGGAGATTCCACGTTCTCTCCGTGTCCGCGTGGGTTTCCTCCGGGTTCTCCGATTTCCTCCCACAGTCCAAAAACATGGATCAAGGTGAATTGAATTCTCCAAATTGCCCCATATAGAGTGTGTCTGTGTGAGTGAGTATGCCCAGCGATAGATTGGCGCTCTGTCCTGGGTGTATCTGCCCAGTGCCCGAAACATTCTCCCCTGGATGGGCTTGGGGAACCCCCCCTGCGACCCTGATGTAGGATAAAACGGAAGATAATGGATGGATGGAGATATCTAATATATATATATATATATATATATATATACAGTTGTGATCAAATTTATTCAACCCCCACTGAAATAAAGTGTTTTGTCCAGTTTGACATTGATTTGGATCATTTCAGTCATCTTATTTACAATTATATCAAAGAGGCACTTATAAATTAGACAAATCTAACATAATATTTATGATGGAATAACCACAAATGTCTTTACTGTGCTCACATCATTATCAGTTTTATTCAACCCCCTAGTGACATTATTTTTTAGTACTTAGTACAAAGAACATCCTTTTCCGTTATGACAGCTTTCAAGCGTGAAGCATAGCTTGACACAAGTGTCTCTGCAGCGACCTATGGGTATCTTAGCCCATTCTTCATGGGCAAAAGCCTCCAGTTCAGTCACATTCTTAGGCTTGCGCACTGCAACTGCCTTCTTTAGGTCCCACCAAGGTTGCTCAATTGGATTTAAGTCTGGTGATTGCGATGGCCACTCTAGAATGTTCCAGCCTTTCATGTTCAACCATGCTCTAGTGGACTTGGATGTGTGCTTCGGATCATTGTCCTGTTGGAAAGTCCAACGTCTCCCCAAGCCGCAGGTTTGTGACTGACTCCATCACATTTTCCTCCAAGATCTCCTGGTACTGAAGGGAATTCATGGTACCCTGCACACGTTGAAGCTTTCCTGTACCATTAGAAGCAAAAAGCCCCAAAGCATAATGGACCCCCCGCCATGCTTCACAGTAGGCAAGGTGTTCTTTTGTTCATAAGCCTGGTTCTTCCTCCTCCAAACATAGCGCTGGTCCATTTCCCAAACAGTTCTAATTTAGTTTCATCTGACCACAGTACACTGTCCCAAAACCTTTGTGGCTTGTCCAGATGACTTTTGGCATACTGCAGTCGACTTTTCTTGTTCTTTGGAGTCAGCAAGGGGGTGCGCCTGGGAGTTCTGGCATGGAGGTCTTCGTTATGCAGTGCGCGCCTTATTGTCTGAGCTGAAACTTCAGTGCCCACATCTGACAGGTCTTTTTTCAGTTCCTTAGCAGTCACGCGGGGATTTTTCTCCACATTACGCTTCAGGTAGCACACAGCAGTCGCGGTCAGGATCTTCTTTCTGCCACGACCAGGTAACGTTTTCACTGTGCCCTTTAACTTGAACTTGCGAATGATACTTCCGATAGTGTCTCTTGGAATATTTAACAACTTCGCAATCTTTTTATATCCATTGCCATTCTTGTGAAGAGCAATAACCTCTTCTCTTGTCTTTCTGGGACCATTCTCTTGCCTTCACCATGCTTGTAAACACACCAGTAGATGTCTAGAAGGAGCTGAGTATCACGGTCCTTTTAAATCTGCCTAATTGGTGCTTATCATGCTTGATTGCTGCTCGTTGACATCCACAGGTGTTTTCAATACCTGATTGAAAACACTGGAATGAACCTCTGTTCTTATGAGTGGTAGTTGTAAAGGGGTTGAATAATTGTGTCAATGAAGAAATCACAAAAAGGCCATTTAATACTTTATGACAAAAACAATTGATGCTATCTTAGTTGCATTTAGTTCTTTAACAAGTCCTTGTAAGATTTCATTATGAACACAATTACAAATGTGCACTGAATTCCATAAAACCCTTCGCAGCATTGGGGGTTGAATAAATTTGATCACAACTGTATATATATATATATATTATTTATTTATTTATTACCCCCCCCCATTTGTTCTTCTGACTTGGTGGTTAATTATTTAGACCACAGTCTTTATTTTTTTGCTGGTTTTAAATTTATCATCTCCCCATGTATTATAGTAATTAAGTAGCTTTTCTTTTATTCTATTTAATTTTGTATATACTGAGCTCTATTTCTATAACATTTTATTTTTTTCCACAAGTACAGTATTTCTTGTAATGGACACATTAGATGTATCTATAACTTTCCCAATTACTGTCACGTCTGCTGCTGAATTTCCCCTACTGTGGGACCAATAAAGGATTATCTTCTCGTATCTTATAATTGCTGAAATTGTAATAATTGCTCCTGTGTTTGTGTTTTCAGGCTAACGGTCTGGCCTCACTGGGGAAATACGTGTCCAGTGGAACTGGCGGCGCCGCAGCCCAGTCTCTGTATGTGGCCAACCACGCCTACTAAATACCCCGTCGCCCACATTCCTCCAGCTTCAGTCCAGCTGTAGTATCTTCCACCGCTACCCTCCATGTCACTGACCAATCACAGGCCCGCGCTGTCGTCCGTGCAAAAGTTGTCTTTTGAAATGTCTTCTAGTGTATTTAGGTAAATAAAATTTAAAAAATTGCGATATGATGGTGAAGGCTGGCACACAGACGCTTTAAGGGCGTTATGTGAAACCGGCTGGAAAATAATCACTAAACTAACTGTCGCCTGCATGGCCAAGTATTAACACCTGGGTAACGCTCTGCTGTTTCAATTCCGATTTAGTTGGTTTTGTTTTTTTCCAGCAAGGTTTCTAACACGAGTTTGAGTCCTACATTCCGGAAACAGTTTTGGCCGATGCAGAATTACTAAATGTGGACCTGTTAGGTTTAGTGGCTTTACATGTTGAGTTCAAACGAAGTGAGGGAGTAAGAAAGTAGGAGCGGTGCATCCAGTTCCGTTGCATCAGCTCTTCTAATGACCAAATAGCTTCCACCTGCTCTAAATCATCATTGGGTTCCGTCTACATTAGTATTATTGGTTCTTTGGACTGATGTCTGTTATGAGAAATACTAACTTTATTGGTATGAATGACGCAATTAAATGTGCCGTGTCGTGTCGTGTGCTTGAATGTATCGCGCTCCCCGTCGTGTATCTGTGACAGTGGTACATAGAGTCTAACACAGTCTATGAGGCAGGGGACCACACTATGAGACTTTTGGGCTGGGGTGGTCAGTGCAGCAGGTGTTCGATGGGTACAACTGTAACATTGTGGTGTTATTCTTTAAGCACTTAGTGTGTTCAGGAATAAACTGAAATAAAAGTGTTTAAATCACACTTGTGTCTTGTGAATAAAGCCCCGTGCTTTGAATTTGCTTTGTCGCTGAAGACGTTTCCTGAGAATGGCGGGAATATTGGTCTGAATTTAAAAAGCCTGCATGGTGGAGGATTAACGTCTGGCTAAAGCACTGAGTCTGAGTTATTCATTCAATCGTTATCTTCCACTTTATCCTATATATTAGGGTTGTGGGGGGGGTTCCCCATGCCCATCCAGGGGAGAACGTTTCAGGCACTGGGCGGATACACCCAGGACAGGGCGCCAATCTATTGCTGGGCACAGACACTCACTCAGACACACTCTATATGGGGCAATTTGGAGAACTGACTTGATCAATTGACTTGATCCATGTTTTTGGACTGGGAGGAAACCCACGCGGACACGGGGAGAACATGGAAACTCCACCCGGATGGGGATTCAAACCGGGAATCCCTAGTGCTGAAAGGAGAACTTGCTAACCACTAAGCCACCATATTTGGAGAACATACTAAAGCACACTGACATGTATGTAGAGGAACAGATGGACTACAGAATTGAACTGTAGAACTACAATGTCCATCTATATGATCAGTGCAACTGAAAAAAACGGTAGAACTGAGGAGGTGGACCTAATAAAATGGCCGATTGGTGTATATCAGAAATGTTTCAGTATGAAGAAAACGCGACCTCTAGCGGACACTGTTTAAAGAACAGTCCTCCCTTTACCCCGCCCCGTTGCGTTTTATTGGACAGCCGTGTGTCTTTCTCTCTTCCTATTGGTCGAACACTATAATCGTAGAACATACTAAAGTGGACTACAGAATGGAACTGTAGAACTACAATGTCCATCTATATGATCAGTCAGTGCAACTGAAAAACCGGTAGAACTGAGGAGGTGTACCTAATAAAATGGCCGATTGGTGTATGCCAGAAATGTTTCAGTATGAAGAAAACGCGACCTCTAGCGGACACTGTTTAAAGAACAGTCCTCCCTTTACCCCGCCCCGTTGCGTTTTATTGGACAGCCGTATGTCCTTCGCTATTCCTATTGGTCGAACACTATAATCGCAGAACATACTAAAGTGGACGACAGACTGGAACTGTAGAACTACAAAGTCCATCTATATGATCAGTACAACTGAAAAAAACATATCGTGAGGGTAGAACTACGGTATATAACTGAGGAGGTGGACCTAATAAAATGGCCGATGGGGGTATATCAGAAATGTTTCAGTATGAAGAAAACGCGACCTCTAGCGGACACTGTTTAAAGAACAGTCCTCCCTTTACCCCGCCCCGTTGCGTTTTATTGGACAGCCGTATGTCCTTCGCTATTCCTATTGGTCGAACACTATAATCGCAGAACATAACTAAAGTGGACTACATAATGGAACTGTAGAACTACAATGTCCATCTATATGATCAGTGCAACAAAAAAACATATCGTGAGGGTAGAACTGAGGTGGACCTAATAAAATGGCCGATTGGTGTATATCGGAAATGTTTCAGTATGAAGAAAACGCGACCTCTAGCGGACGCTGTTTAAAGAACAGCCTTCTCTTTACCCCGCCCCGTTGCGTTTTATTGGACAGCCGTGTGTCTTTCTCTCTTCCTATTGATCGAACACTATAATCGCAGAACATACTAAAGTGGACTACAGAATGGAACTGTAGAACTACAAAGTCCATCTATATAATCAGTGCACCTGAAAAAACAGACATTGAGGGTAGAACTGAGGAGGTGTACCTAATAAAATGGCCGGGGGGTATTTCATAAATTTTTGAGTATGAAGAAAACGCGACCTCTAGCGGACGCTGTTTAAAGAACAGCCTTCCCTTTACCCCGCCCCGGCTACGTTTTATTGGACAGCCGTATGGCTTTCTCTCTTCCTATTGGTGGAACACTCTTACAGCGTCAGATGCGGTAGGGATTTGGTGTAATGGCAGCGATGGAGACAGGTGAGTGAGTGTGTTCTGTGTGTTTTTATGTTTATTCGATTTAAATAAATAATAAATAATAAATAATTTAAAACATGCAGTTTAGACTTTATTGGACTTTATTTAAACCGTCTGTAGATAATGCGTTTAAATTGCGGGATTAAACTGTTTGTAGCAGGACTGAGTTAGCAAATGGTTTAACATCTGATTTTAATAGATAATTTAGTTTAATTTATAATAAATATAGTTATATAATCGTGTTACAGCGAGTTCTGTGCTATGTGTTTAAAATCTGATCCCATTAATGCGTTAATTGGTCGGCCACTTTATTAGGTACACCTCATTGTTTCAGCCCTCATTAACAGTTTTCTCAGTTTTATTTACGATATAAATGTAATATGGCGTTTTATATGTCAGTGTGTGGTCTGTAATCTGTTTCTCTACATTAATTTTTGTGTAACGTGACTTATAAGTATCCCAATTCCATGGTTGAGTTGAAACAATGAGGTTTAAGGTTCTAACCCACATTACTAACTTTAGCAGACCTGGGATTCGAACCCGGGGCGGCACGGTGGCTTAGTGGTTAGCATGTTCTCCTCTCAGCGCTAGGGATTCCCGGTTCGAATCCCAATCTGGGTGGAGTTTCCATGTTCTCCACGTGTCCGCATGGGTTTCTCCGGTTTCCTCCCACAGTCCAAAAACATGGATCAGTTCTCCAAATTGCCCCATATAGAGTGTGTGTGTGAGTGAGCGTGTGTCCAGCGATAGATTGGCACCCTGTCCTGGGTCTATCTGCCCAGCGCCCGAGACGTTCTCCCCTGGATGGGCATGGGGAACCTCCCCCGCGACACTAATAGAGGATAAAAGCGGAAGATAATGGATGGATGGACCAAACTTTCATTCATTCATTCATTCATCACCCGCTTTATTCTCTATTAGGGTCGTGGGGGTGGGGTTCCCCATGCCCATCCAGGGGAGAACGCTTCGGGCGCTGGGCAGATACACCCAGGACAGGACGCCAATCTATAGCTGGGCACACGCTCCCTCACACAGACACACTCTATATGGGGCAATTTGGAGAACTCAATTAACTTGATCCATGTTTTTGGAATGTGGGAGGAAACCGGAGAACCCGGATAAAAACCCACGCGGACACGGAGAGAACATGGAAACTTCACCCGGATGGGGATTCGAACCGGGAATCCCTAGCGCTGAGAGGAGAACATGCTAACCACTAAGCCACTGTGCCACCCTGGACCAAACTTAAATGTCAAAAAACAAAATCCAGGTTTATTAATAATAAATAAAGTCTTTCCTTGAATTGTCCCAGATTTGTGTAAATTTTATCTGAGGTTTGTTTACAGAAGCAGTTTCGAATAAAACTCTAGAGCAGAGGCTTCAAACGCCAGACAAGCGGGTCATATCCAACCCGTAATACAATAATATACGGCCTGCGAGATCATTATACATTAATCTATTATAATTGTTATTAACGAACCTCTGGATGCTGTTTTAAATGGTGTATTAATAATCAATGGATGGATGGGATTCAAACTCACAACCTTCAGATCAGGGGTGGTGTAGTGGTTAGCAGTTTTGCCTCTCAGTGCTTGGTGCCCAGATTTGAATCCCGATCTGGGTGGAGTTTCCATGCGAAGGTTTCAGGCGCTGGGCAGATACACCCTGAACAGGGCGCCAATCTATCACTGGGCACACACTCGCACACACAATATATGGGGCAATTTACCTTGAATGGAATTCAATTTACCTGGAAACTCCATAATATCACATTAATTACACTAATTGTACCATTACAATCTGTAATCCTCTCATCCCTCATTTACATTTTTGTATTTTGTATGTATACAATCTGCTTAGTCGCATGTTCTTTTAGTTTAATGTTGTCTTCCGCAGAAAAGCAGCGTGGCAGGAATGCTGCACTGGCCATAGCTGCGGTGGTCGTCGTGTTTGGGGTTCCACTCTGGTGGAAAACCACTGAAACCTACAGAGCCTGGCTTCCCTACTCCCAAATCAACGATCTCGATGCTTTACAGGTAAATGAACTCTTTAATTATTGTTTCATTAAGGGCTCACTCAGGTGCTGAATTCTATCCCAGCGATGCTAGGGGGTGATGAGGTGGAGTCAACAATAAAGGACGGTGATTAGGTTATTATAAAACGGATAGTTGCGGTGCTTAAATCTGATTGGCTGAGCCGTTTGTCCAGCTGTGACATTATTGACAACACAGACCTCTGAGCGCTTCACATTCTTATCAATGCGTGATACATACACCCTTTATCTTCTACTTTATCCTCTACTAGGGTCGCGGTGGGGGGGTTCCCAATGGGCAGATAAACCCAGGACAGGATGCCAATCTATCACTGGACACACTCACTCACACAGACACACTCTATATGGGGCAATTTTGGAGAATCCAACTGACCTGATCCATGTTTTTGGACTGTGGGAGGAAACCGGAGAACCCGGAGGAAACCCAAGGGCTGAGAGGCAAATGGGTGATAATTTTCCCCAATGTTTTTATAATTGAGTTCTGTAATTTGGCCACAAGATGGCAGTCTTTGACCGTTTAAGAAACCGGAATCCTGTAACCAAGGGTCAGTGTTCACTTTCAAAACTGGACTAGAACATGTCATGGAAGACCAGTTTATTAACGAGGCCGAGGGTCACTGACGGACTCGTCCTCCTTGAGCGGCCGGGCAGCATCAACAGTGTAGAACAGCCATGTACAGATTGTGTGATGACCATGTGACCCGTATTTAACATTCGAAAACTATATAAGTCCATTGAGGGCGTCCTGCAGGACCAACAGTCCAATAAAAATCCAGGTTCCATCCAGTAATCATCGTAGACGCAGAGCTTCAGCAGAACCATGAATGAAGAGCTGACGACTCCTCCAGGAAAATAGCAACACCTCAAAACCCAAGATTTTAATAAAAGAGTTCAAATAATTTAATTATATAACACTTTTTACAATAGTACATTGTAATAAAGCAGCTTTACAGAGTTATAAGTCTTTAAACCCCCAAAGAGCAAGCTGAAGAGACAGTGGCAAGACAAAACTCCCTACTATGTTGTTATTTTAAGGAAGAAACCTTGTGAGGACCGAGGCTCAGTGGGGCACTCCTCCTCCTTGAGCGGTCGGGCAGCATCAACAGTGTAGGACAGCCATGTACAGATTGTGTAGAGATCATGTGACCTGTATTTAACAATTGTAAAACTATTTAAGTCCATTGAGGGCGTCCTGCAGGACCAACAGTCCAATAAAACTCCAGGTTCCATCCAGTAATCATCATAGACACAGAGCATCAGCAGAACCCTGAATGAAGATGTGACGACTCCTCCAGGAAATTAGCAACACCTCAAAACCCTAGATTTGTGGGGTTCAAATAATTAATTTATATAACACTTTTTTACAATAGTACATTGTTATTAAGCAGCTTTACGGAGTTATAAGCCTTTAAACCCCCAAAGAGCAAGCTGAAGAGACAGTGGCAAGACAAAACTCCCTGCTATGTCGTTACCTTAAGGAAGAAACCTTGTGAGGACCGAGGCTCAGTGGGGGACTCCTCCTCCTTGTGCAGCCGGGCAGCATCAACAGTGTAGGACAGCCAAGTACAGATTGTGTAGAGATCATGTGACCCATATTTAACATTCGAAAACTATAGAAGTCCATTGAGGGCGCCCTGCAGGACCAACAGTCCAATAAAAATCCAGGTTCCATCCAGTAATCATCGTAGACGCAGAGCTTCAGAAGAACCATGAATGAAGAGCTGACGACACCTCAAGGAAAATAGCAACACCTCAAAACCCAAGATTTGTGGGGTTCAAATAATTTATTTATATAACATTTTTTAATATAGTACATTGTCATAAAGCAGCTTTACAGAGTTATAAGCCTTTAAACCCCCAAAGAGCAAGCTGAAGAGACAGTGGCAAGACAAAACTCCCTGTTATGTTGTTATCTTAAGGAAGAAACCTTGTGAGGACCGAGGCTCAGTGGGGCACTCCTCCTCCTTGAGCGGTCGGGCAGCATCAACAGTGTAGGACAGCCATGTACAGATTGTGTAGAGATCATGTGACCTGTATTTAACAATCGAAAACTATAGAAGTCCATTGAGGGCGTCCTGCAGGACCGCCAGTCCAATAAAAATCCAGGTTCCATCCAGTAATCGTCGTAGACACAGTGATTCAGCAGAACCATGGATAAAGATTTTCCTCCAGGAAAATAGCAACACCTCAAAACCCTAGATTTGTGGGGTTCTAGTAATTAACAGTGGCAAGACAAAACTCCCTGCTATGTTGTTATCTTAAGGAAGAAACCTTGTGAGGACCGAGGCTCAGTGGGGGACTCCTCCTCCTTGTGCAGCCGGGCAGCATCAACAGTGTAGGACAGCCATGTACAGATTGTGTAGAGATCATGTGACCTGTATTTAACATTCGAAAGCTACATATGTCCATTGAGGACGTCCTGTAGGGCTGCCAGTAGAATAAAAATCCACGTTCCATCCAGTACTCGTCACAGTTGAAGGTGCTTCAGCAGAACTCAGTAGTTTGATCTTTGTTCCTTTGTCTGTCAAGATCCAGCTGAGTGTCGAGGTCGAGGTGGTCTTCTCGCGAGGGACCCTCAGTCCGGAGCAACAAACGAGGTTCCCCCTCAGCCAGACTAGAGAACAGGAGCACAATGTCGATGGTGAGTGGCTGAACATTAACCGGTTCCTGTTACATAAACACGTATTCGTCATGCTTGCTTAGGTCCTTTTGGTCTTTCATTTTAGCCAAGACGGGGCTGCGGTACAAATACGAAACCAAATATCGCACCGCCAACATTATGGAAGAGGATGCCTTGAATCAGCCCACACCGCAAGGTTCGGTTCTAATTCTCCATATTAAACTGTTTTATTAGTATGTTATTATTGGTGTGTGATGTCATCACTGTCTGCACACAGAGGCAGATCTCAGTCTGCACATGCTCAGTGAGAGTGCTTGTGGATCTCTGGTCGTGTACGTCATACCGGAAACTTCCACCTTGCTGCCAAATGTAAGTTGTGGTTTTATCACGTACGACACCTTCTCAGCGGGGCGGCACGGTGGCTTAGTGGTTAGCATGTTCTCCTCTCAGCACTGTGTGAGTGAGTGTGTGTCCAGTGATAGATTGGCCCCCTGTCCTGGGTGTATCTGCCCAGTGCCCGAAACGTTCTCCCCTGGATGGGCATGGGGAACCCCCCCCCTTTCACTTTTCTAAGCTGGTCCCTGTTTTATGGTTATAACATTCATCCATCCATTATCTTCTGCTTTATCCTCTATTAGAGTCGCGGGGGGGGGGGTTCCCCCATGCCCATCCAGGGGAGAACGTTTCGGGCGCTGGGCAGATACACCCAGGACAGGACGCCAATCTATCACTGGCACATACTCATTCACACAGACACACTCTATATGGGGCAATTTGGAGAACTCAATTGACTTGATCCATGTTTTTGGACTGTCGGAGGAAACCCCCGGAGGAAACCCACATGGACACGGGGAGAACATGGAAACTCCACCCAGATTGGGATGCAAACCTAAATCCTCAGCGTTGAGAGGAGAACATGCTAACCACTAAGCCACCATAATCCATCCATTATCTTCCACTTTATCCTCTACTAGGTTCGCGGGGGGGTTCCCCATACCCATCCAGGGGAGAATGTTTCGGGCGCTGGGCAGGTACACCCAGGACGAGACGCCAATCTATCGCTGGGCACACACTCACTCACACAGACACACTCTATATGGGGCAATTGGAGAACTCAATTGACCTTGATCCATGTTTTTGGATTGTGGGAGGAAACCGGAGAACCCGGCGGAAACCCACACGGACATGGGGAGAACATGGAAACTCTACCCAGATTTGGATACGAACCTGGAATCCCTAGCACTGAGAGGAGAACATGCTAAACACTAAACCACTAAGCAGTATGAAAGTTTTTTTTTTACAGTCATCTCACCTCATTGACTTTCAGGACGTGAAGGTGTATGTCGGCCAGTGGCGCACCGCGTTGCTGCGGGCTGCTTCGTCTGCCGCGAGTCTGCTGGAATTGCTGTCTGCGCTGGAACCGCACGTGAAGCAGGTGGTGGACACCATGTCCTTTAGCCACCGCGACATCTTGGCTGCTCTGAGTGACCGCATCCGCATCAGGCAGCTCAGCAAAGAGAGCCTGGTGGACAGCATGAGGGCCATCAAGTCCAGTCCAGGTTAGCTCAGTTTGTTACTTGGTATGTACTATAGTCCACTCAGGCACAGAGATGACAACCAGACTCCACACAGGACCATAGAACCTTTTTCTACCCTTTCACAGAACCTAAATTGCTTATATGGGGCAATTGAATGCATTCAATTTACCTTGAACTGCTGGGCACATTTACTTACTCAGACACACACACACACACACACACACACTTTTGGGGCACTTTTTTTTTAGAGCACTCAGTTTGCATTGAACCCATGTTTTTGGACTGTGGGAGGAAACTGGAGAACCCGGAGGAAACCCACGTCGACACAGGGAGAACATGGACACTCCCCTCAGATTGGGATTCGAACCTGGATCCCCAGCGTTGAGAGGAGAACATGTTATTATAGTATTGGAATGGTGCTAATTATTTATATATATATATATATATATATATATATATATATATATATATATATATATATATATATATATATATATATATATATATATATATATATATATGTGTGTGTGTATATATATATATATATATATATATATCTATATATATATATATATATATATATATATATATAGGATAAAAAATTATATACACTGTATATATACATCCGCCCAGCGATGGATTGGCGTCCTGTCCTGGGTCTATCTGCCCAGCGCCCGAGACGTTCTCCCCTGGATGGGCATGGGTGCTGGGCAGATACACCCAGGACAGGACGTCAATCTAGCACTGGGCACACACACAGACACACTCTATATGGGGCAATTTGGAGAATTCAATTGACATTGATTCATGTTTTTGGACTGTGGGAGGAAACCGGAGAACCAGGAGGAAACCCACGCGGACAGAACATGGAAACTCCACCCAGATTGGGATTCGAACTGGGAATCCCTAGCGCTGAGAGGAGAACATGCTAACCACTAATCCACCATGCCGCCCTATATATATAATTAATTATAAGACTGAAGTTGCGGGCCGTTTGGGATCCAACCGTGGGTCGGACTTTGGAATTGCTTGAGCCATTGCATCCGACCATTGTTCCTGTTTTATTTTGGTTCTCAGGTTATGAAATCACCTTCAGCCTTCTGAACCCTGACCCCAAGTCTCACAGGCTGCACTGGGACATCGAGAACGCCGTTCACAGCTACATTCAGCCTCTTCTGAACAAACTCGCTCCACTGGCCAACTTCTCGGTGGACTCCCAGGTCACGCCGAATAGATTTAATAAACATTCCGAAGGATATCACTCTTTTCTGAATCACTGTATCGTGTTTTCCTATATAGATCCTGTACTATGCAATGTTGGGGTCAACCCTCGTTTTGACAGCAGTGTTGCAGCGTACACACTCAGTGCGGACAGTCTGGCACATGTGATCAACCCTGTAGAGGCCAGGCTGGGTAAGAAAACCATCCATCCATCCATTATCTTCCACTTTATCCTCTATTAGGGTCACGGGGGGGTTCCCCATGCCCATCCAGTGGAGAATGTCTCGGGCACTGGGCAGATACACCCAGGACAGGGCGTCAATCTATCACTGGACACACACTCACACAGATACATACACACTCTATATGGGGCAATATTGATCACTCAGTTAACTTGATCCATGTTTTTGGACTGTGGGAGGAAACCGGAGAACCCGGAGGAAACCCACGCAGACACGGGGCCGCAGCATCGAATAACAATCAGGTTTGATAAATTTACAGTATAGTTGGTTTTCTCCATGGCTTCTGACTTGTGATCTCATTTGTAAGTCGCTTTGGATAAAAGCGTCTACTAAATGACTAAATGTAATGTAAATTTGGGGCAATTTGGAGAACTCAATTGACTTGATCCATGTTCCATGTTTTTGGACTGTGGAGGATCCATGTTTTTGAACCTGGAGCAAACCCACACGGACACGGGGAGAACATGGAAACTCCACCCAGATGGGGATTTGAACCGGGAATCCCTAGCACTAAGAGGAGAACATGCAAACCACTAAACCACCCGGTCCACAAATTATTCTTTGCAAATTTTCTGATGATCAGGACCCCACAGAGCAGGTATTAGGGTGGTGGATGATTCTCAGTACTGCAGTAATACTGCCATGGTGGTGTGTTAGTGTGTGTTGTGCTGGTATGAGTGGATCAGACACAGCAGTGCTGCTGGACAGAGAACAGTACACTCATCAGAACATATCATCATCCACCACCCGAATAATACCTGCTCTGTGGTGGTTCTGATTATCAGAGAACAGAGTAAAGAAACTAACAAAGTATGTAGAGAAACAGATGGACTGCAGAATGGATCTATAGAACTACAAAGTCCATCTATATGGTAAGTGGAGGAACAATGAGCTGTACCTAATAAATTGGCCGGTGACTGTAGATTATGATAAGTTAAGATACTTGATTTAATATTAAAGCATTAAATCTGAATGCTGTGACTGAATGCTTATTGTAATGCTCTCTGTCATCTGTTTAGGTTCTAATGCCGCATCTTCGAACCCTGTGCTGAATTTCCTTCTTTATGTGCCTGACGCTCACCACTCTCCACTGTTCATCAAAGACCACAGCAAGAAAGAAGTGCCCTCCAACGCCTTCCACAGTCCCCGCTGGGGCGGCATAATGGTATGCTTCATTGTTGCGTTCATTTGATTGAAGTCTTTTATAGGCAGTGTTCTCGGTTCTCCGTTTTTAGCCCTCATCATATCCCAACTCCACTATTATAATGCATGGCTTGTCGGTCTCCCAGCTTGCACCGTCAGGTCTCTACAACTGATTCAAAAATCTGCAGCCCGTCTTTTTTTCCACCAGACCAACCAATCCCAGACTGGGATTCGAACCTGGATCCAACAAATTTTTTATTTTTATTTTTTTATATTAGTATTTTTTTTAATGACAGATTACTTATATTTAAGGAGACTTCATTTATGTAACATGTGGTACATGAAACGAAAATAATTTATTTATATATATATATATATATATATATATATATATATATATATATATATATATATATATATATATATATATATATATATATATAATTTTATTAGAATAATATTAAGGGGGGCACGGTGGCTTAGTGATTAGCATGTTCACCTCTCAGCACTTGGGATTCCTGGTTTGAATCCCAATCTGGGTGGAGTTTCCATGTTCTCCCCGTGTCTGCGTGGGTTTCCTCCAGGTTCTCCGGTTTCCTCCCACAGTCCAAAAACATGGATCAAGGTCAATTGAGTTCTCCAAATTGCCCCATATAGAGTGTGTCTGTGTGAGTGAGTGTGTGCCCAGCGATAGATTGGCGTCCTGTCCTGGGTGTATCTGCCCGAAACGTTCTCCCCTGGATGGGCATGGGGAACCCCACCATGACCCTAATAGAGGATGAAGTGGAAGACAACAGATGGATGGATAATAATATTAATCATAAAAATGAATTAAAATTAAATATAGCAGCACTGTTTATTATAAAAATTTTAATATAAAATATAATAGCAATAAAAAATGTATATAAAATATAGTAGCCATGAGATATTGTCTGTTTGAAAAGACAATATAACACTATATTTGGCTTTATTTTTTGCTCCAGAGTTATTAATGTATTGACTTCCATGAATCTATGAGTTTAGAATGTTCTCCTTGGCAGCTTGAAGGAAGAACTGTGGTACTTTGTGTGATTTTGCAGTTTTAAAACTTCTCTGGTTTCTAGTTGTGCCTCACGCTTGTTTTTCTGTTATAGGTGTACAATGTGAATGACCTGTATGGTCCCGAGGTGAAATTTCCTGTGGATATCAGTATCAACATGCCCAAAGTAATGGGTGTTTTCTTGGCACAATTAAGGTTTGTATTTAAATATTCATTGAGGTTTGGAGGAGTCGCCATCCTAATATAATAGTGACTTAGTGGTTAGCATGTTCTCCTCTCAGCACTAGGGATTCCCGGTTCAAATCCCAATCTGGGTGGAGTTTCCATGTTCTCCCCGTGTCCGTGTGAGTTTCCTCCGGGTTCTCCGGTTTCCTCCCACAGTCCAAAAACATGGATCAAGTCAATTGAATTCTCCAAATTGCCCCATATAGGTTGTGTCTGTGAGTGTGTGCCCAGCGATAGATTGGCACCCTGTCCTGGGTGTATATGCTCAGCGCCTGAGACGTTCTCACCCGGATGGGCATGGGAATCCCCCCCCCCATGACCCTAATAGAGGATAATTCGTAAGATGATGGTTGGATATACTGCTAATGTACATGTAATTATGTGTTTAATTATTATTTGTTGCTAATCATGTTTTATTAGGTTGCTGCTGGGAGTCCAGAAGACGCAGCCATCTCCCGGTTTCATCCTGCAGAGTGCAGGTAGTGCAGGTCTGACCGACTGGGAGCTGGACCGGCTGCTGTGGAGTCGCAGTGTGGAGAATGTGGCTACAGCCAGCACTACCATCACCTCACTCGCACAGCTTCTCGACCAGATCAGTAATATCGTCATTAACGACAACATTGCGCAGCAGGTGGGAGCGCAACGACAGTACACTCAAAAATCAAATCAAATTTTCTGCCCAAATTATTTTTTACTATATTATACAGGATTTAGGGACGGCATGGTGGCTTAGTGGTTAGCACGTTCTCCTCTCAGCACTAGGGATTCCCAGTTCGAATCCCCATCTGGGTGGAGTTTCCATGTTCTCCCCGTGTCCATGTGGGTTTCCTCTGGGTTCTCCGGTTTCCTCCCACAGTCCAAAAACATGGACCAAGTCAATTGAATTCTCCAAATTGCCCCATATAGAGTGTGTCTGTGTGTGCCCAGCGATAGGTCCTGTCCTGGGTGTATCTGCCCAGCGCCCAAGGCGTTCTCCACTGAATGAGCCTGAGGAACCCCCCCGCGACCCTAATAGAGGATAAAGTGGAAGATAATGGATGGATGGATGGATTTATGTATCCTTATTTTTGCCCTCTTTATTCCTTGCAGGTTTCAAGTGCAGTGACATCACTCCAAGCTGCCTTGGCTGAGCTGGAGGCTGGGAACTTGGCCTTCGCCCTGCAGTACAGCAGGGAAGCGATTTTGGCTTCGGAGCGGGCGTTCTTCGATCCTTCTCTATTACATCTTTTGTATTTTCCCGATGACCAGAAGTTTGCCATCTACATCCCTCTGTTCCTGCCAATGTGTGTACCCATCGTGCTCTCACTGCTAAAGATTGCGAAGGAGCTGAAGCAAAAACGGGCAGACAAACTGGCTAAAAAAGACTGAAAGCTGCTTGTGTTGAACACAACCAAGACTGTCGGCTTCTCTGCACTGCCTTTTTTTTATTGATTTTTTTCTTATTTTAAGGGCTTACACGTTCTGACTGTTTTCTGCTCTTGAATGGATTTTTCTGATGGTTTCTTTAAACTGGACCTTGGGAAAGTTTTCGAACACGTGGATTTTTATTTCTTCAAGGTTTAAGATTGTTCTCACCTCTTCAGTATTCAGCAGCCCATTTCCGATATTTCATGATGTCACAAAACAACTGACCGATTACTCATAATTTCTAGTCTAAGGGAGTAAAATTGGGTCTTGATGCAGTCACCCAAATTGAGGGTTTGAATGGTTCTCTTAATGACTGCTGAGGTTTTTACACAACGTGAAACCAGTCAGTTACTTGACTTACCATCTGTTCTGTACCAATATACTCCTTATAATCACAGTATGGTTAAAAATATTCTGTGATTGTTAATTGGTTACAAAGGGAAAGATAATATAAGTGAAATGGTATCCTATATTACTATTAAGACACTAAGCTTTGAAATAGGGACATGCCAGTGAAAGTGTTACCTCTATCACTTCAAAAAAGAAAGAAGACAGACCAGGCTTGGTGGTAAAAAAAATATATATATACATAATATTTATATATAATACATTTAATAATATAAGTGAAATGGTATCCTAGATTACTATAAGTGTATTTAAACCTAAATATAAATGTTTTATTATATATATATATATATATATATATATATATATATATATATATATATATATATATATGATGACTTTTAATTAAACAAAAGACACAGGATTTCTATTAAGACACTAAGCTTTGAAATAGGGACATGCCAGTGAAAGTGTTACCTCTGTCACTTCAAAAAAGAAAGAAGACAGACCAGGCTTGGTGGTAAAATTTTATATATATATATATAGAGAGAGAGAGAGAGCTCTGAGTTGATTCATTTTAGGTTTGATTGTATAAAACTATAAAACTCCCTTTAATCGCTGATGTAGGCTTCAGCACTATCACAACCCTGATCTGAAAAAACGGCATTAATGTGAGCATGTGGCTGCTTTTAAAATTAAACTTGGGACATTTTATCTGTAACAATAGTGATTGTAAATGTGATTAACTTGCTATGGAAAGTTAATTTCTTACCTTTATTTACTTTAAACGCCATCACGTGATCTTGACTTGCTTGGATCAAGTTACTTCAATTAAATGAGTGGACAAAACAAGCCACAAACAACTACTGATTATTTATTTCTGGTTAGAATAAAAAACAATTGTTTGGAATGCTCTGAGAATGTTCTTTGGAATGTTCTGGGGATGGGTTTACAATAAACTTTTGTAATGTGTAATACAACACGTCATGTGTTCCAAAATACAGTAAGTTGTTTGCTTTTATATATATGAGGATTAAGTGCAGCACAGTGGCTTAGTGGTTAGCATGTTCTCCTCTCAGCGCTAGAGATTCCTGGTTTGAATCCCTATCTGGGTGGAGTTTCCATGTTCTCCCCGCGTAGGTTTCCCCTGGGTTCTCCGGTTTCCTCCCACAGTCCAAAAACATGGATCAAAGTCAATTGAATTCTCCAAATTGCCCCATATAGAGTGTGTTTGTGTGAATGACTGTGTGCCCAGCGATAGATTGGCGCCTAAAACGTTCTCCCCTGGATGGGCATGGAGAACCCCCCCACGGCCCTAGTAGAGGATAAAGCGGAAGATAATGGATGGATGAGGATTGAGAGAAACCTGCATTTACTAAAATTTTGGCCTTAATTTTTTATTTTTTTTAATTGTTTTATTTTTTTTTAGTAAAACATTTGGTTCTTAAAGTGCAATTGTGACATATCCATTCGATTTTCTTCCTATATGGTGAAACTAATCAATTAATTAACGCATAAATAAATAATTAACACTGTTAATAATAATGAACTTTTCAGGAGTTCCTTCGATCCTCTGCTTAAAACCAAAAGCTGATTCTGGCCGAGTGTTCAAAAGAGTACATTCTAAACACAAGGGCACTAGATAGGGCACTCGGAAAGGTGATTTTAGCTTAGAGGAAGTAGGCAGTGCAGTGCGGTTTGTGCGTTGTTTGATTGGCCGCGCAGCCGTTATCGGAGCAGCAGGACGACGCCGGGCGCCATTTTGGGGGTAGCGTTTTTGTTCTTTCTTGTCGAACGCGGCGCGGTAATTCACTTTTCACATTTTCATTCGCGTGTCTCGCGTGTTCGTAATCTGCAATAATCCCGTCACAGAGTGTCGGAGTATCTAAAAGTTGTGTTTACTCGCGCAGAGTCATGTCGAGTGGAGGTGTAATCCGAGGTCCCGCAGGAAACAACGACTGTCGGATCTACGTGGGGAATCTGCCTCCTGATATCCGAACCAAGGACGTCGAGGACGTGTTCTACAAATACGGAGCCATCCGTGATATCGACCTGAAGAACCGTAGAGGAGGGCCACCTTTCGCTTTCGTCGAGTTTGAGGACCCCAGGTAAATATAATACATAAATAAAATAAATAACGGGTTTGTGCGTTAACCTAACGGCAAGATAAACACCGACGCCACGACGGATTACAAGAATGAACCTCAATTTGGATAGATAGTTACTATAGCTATTATTACACTATTAATAATAATACTATTACTACTATTATTATTATCATCCGTCCAGGGCGACACGGTGGTTTAGTGGTTGGCATGTTCTCCTCTCAGCGCTACGGATTCCCGCTTCGAATCCCAATCTGGGTGGAGTTTCCATGTTCTCCCCGTGTCCGCGTGGGTTTCCTCCGGGTTCTCCGGTTTCCTCCCACAGTCCAAAACACATGGATCGAGGTCAATTGAATTCTCCAAATTTCCCCATATAGAGTGTGTGAGTGTGTGACCAGCGATAGATACTGGTTGTATCTGCCCAGCGCCCGAATTGGTCTCCCCTGGATGGGCATGGGGAACACCCCCCCCCACCCGCGCGCGCGACCCCAGTAGAGGATAAAGAGGAAGATAATGGATGGATGGATTATCCATCCATTATCTTCCGCTTAATCCACTACTTGGGTCACACACAAACACTCTATATGGGCCAATTTACCTTGGATCTTTTTGGACTGTGAGAGGAAAACGGAGAACCCGGAGGAAACCCACTCGGACAAGGGGAGAACATGGACACTGTTAATGGAATCCCCAGTGCTAAGAGGAGAACGTGCAAACTACTAAGCCACGGTGCCACCTATTATTATTATTATTATTATTATTATTATTATGCGAAATACATGTCACAAAAAGCTTTTTTTTTTTTTTTTTTTTTTTTTTTAATGAAATGGACACCTGTAGGTTGCACACTTATTTCAGAGAGACAGGTGTTTAATACCCATTGTGTTAAGCAATTTTAGTTGATGTTATGGCTTAATGATCATTGGGATGAACCTGTAGTCAGAAAGTAAATTGTGTGTGTTTGTTAATTTTAAACATTATATAATGTGTGTGTATATGTATATATATTATAAATTTTAATTGATTTAAACAGTTTAGCTGCATCTATGGATCAGTTTTTAAATGTATGTTTTATGTTGTATGTAAGGAGTCCTGCAGTGTTGAATCACACTTTGTCAGTTTACTGACCTGCACTTGAGTGATTAGTGACACACATGCACACTGAGTGAAGCAAGCACATGTACTCAGAGCGGTCGGCTGTCCTTAACTACTGACTTGTGGTGTTCTTGTTTGTAAGACGCTTTGGATAAAAGCGTCTGCTAAATGTATATGGCACCCGGAGAGCAATTGGGGTTAGGTGTCTTGCCCAAGGACTAGATTGCAAGGGCAATTTGTTAATCACAAGCCTTGTACAGAATGTATTCAGTCTGTTGTAACTTTGCAGTCTTGGCCTCGATCCAGCTACTTCGAACCGTGGGTTAAGTTCCTACTGATGGTCTAATATGTAAACACTTTAACCCACATACTCTAAAATAATTTTTCTTACATGTTAATTGCATTTATAGTAGCGTTTAGGACATGAATGCATGGTTTATTGAATTAAATAATTCACTGTGTTGCTCTGTATTGAGAGATGGCTCTCTTGTGGTGTTTTTTTATTTTGGACAGTATGACTAAAAGTACATTAAAATCAGAAGCAAACTCTTATCTCAAATCATATTACCAGATCTGATCAACTTTGCATATTTAGTTTAACACGATATGAATGACTCTAACAGTGTTTTGTTCAGTGCCATAGGCGCAGGTCTGTATAATAGTAATAATAGCTGTGTTATCCTCTCTTACGAAGTGTTGTACTGTAATATGATGCTGCCACATGGAATCAGATGAGCTGCAAGAAAACTTCCCTGAGAATGTGTCCTCTCCTTTTCCTCTCTGTAGGGATGCAGAGGATGCGGTTTATGGACGAGATGGCTATGATTATGATGGCTATCGTTTGCGAGTGGAGTTCCCCAGGAGTGGCCGAGGTGGAGGAAGAGGTGGTGGTGGTGGCGGCGGCGGCGGCGGTGGTGGTGGTGGTGGTGGCGGCGGAGGGGGAGGAGGAGCTGGAGCCCCCAGAGGCAGATATGGCCCTCCTTCCAGGCGCTCAGAGTACAGGGTCATAGTTTCAGGTTGGTGGCTTTGACTCTTTAAGCTCCATTTTATCTCTTATTTTTATTGTTCTTATTTTGTTGCCATTATTTGCTGGTGTGTCCAGTCCAGGCACTTTGCTCACGTATTTCCCATCATGTGCACAGGACTCCCTCCTAGCGGCAGCTGGCAGGACCTGAAGGATCACATGCGTGAAGCAGGTGATGTATGTTACGCTGATGTTTTCCGAGATGGCACCGGTGTTGTGGAGTTTGTGCGCAAAGAAGATATGACCTACGCTGTCCGAAAGCTGGATAACACTAAGTTCCGGTCCCACGAGGTAGGTTTGAGTTTTTGAACAGGTCACGCCATTGGGAAGGACAGGAACTGAAAAAGGACAGGACAGGGAATAGCTTATTTGGATTAACCGAGGTAAGGCCAAAAACCCATGGTGGAGCCACATGGACTAGGAGGATCCAAGGAATGTCTTATGATGCTCGTTTGAATGTAAGTGATTCCGCCTTCAGGCTGTGCATTCGACACACAGACTTGAGTTGCAGTCACACTAGACTTTGGCAGCATATTTTTGGACATGCAAATGAGATACAGAGATTTTGGTTTTGAGCAGTTTTTCCATCACACGTGGCATCAATAAGAGTCCCAAATTTTGGTTCGGTGAACTTTTGACACACATTTCTGTCTTTGACCGGTCACACTACTGTTGAGACAACTGACCTGAAGGTTTTGGGTGTTGGATAGCAGTACTGTAGATCCAAATTAAAGGACATGGTAATTATAAACCTATATATACTGATACAAGTGTATGATTACTGTTAAAAATTTTAACTCATGGTACCAAAATATGACACACTGCAGTGCAATTTTTTTTCTTCCCTGCCTGTTTCAGTAAACAACACAACTGTAAATGTCTAGTGTGATTGTGGCTGTAAAATTCTTTGGTTATTTTTTCATTACTCTTCTTGTTTTGAGCTACGTAGACTTTTGTTAATGTGACTGGGGCTTTTTAAAAAAAAAAAAAAAAATATATATATATATATATATGTGTATATGTATGTATGATTTAAAAGGTTAAATAATTTCTCCCAGGCCAACTAGTGGTAAGTAGTTCCAGAATTAGTAAGTTTATGCCGGTAACATGTTAGAAAGTGGTCTGTTATGTGTTCCCTAGGGTGAGACTTCTTACATTCGTGTAAAGGTGGACGGTCCCCGCAGCCCAAGCTATGGGCGCTCGCGCTCTCGTAGCCACAGCAGAAGCCGCAGCCGGAGCAACAGCCGTAGCCGCAGCTACTCTCCACGCCACAGCCGAGGATCTCCTCGTTACTCGCCCCGCCACAGCCGCTCTCGTTCCCGCACCTAAATGTCCCACCACACGTCCTGTGTCACCCTCCTCCGGATCCGTCGTAGTACTTTATCGACCTAAAACATGTCTCCGAGGCCCCCCCACTTCATCTTGTCTTTGGTTTGCCGTCAAGTTTCCAAAATAAGTGTTTTCCTTTTAATTCTTTGGCATCCGATCTGGAAGAGAAGCCACATGGATATTCTCGTCTTCCTCTCCCCCTCGTCATGTCCCGTCTTTGCATAACCTGTCTGCCCCCCCCCCCCCGTGTCTTTTGTTCTGCATCCAAAGCTCAATTGGATTCTGCACCGTAATCAATAAATGGTAGGCAAAGGAATTGGTAATTGCTTCAAAAAAAAAAAAAATTCAAGGTTTTACCACCTCTTTCGGTTTGTATTTCAACATGGTGGGTGGGGTTTTAAGTTTATTGGCTAGGAATTTTTTGTTGCAAAACTGTTCTGTGTTTACTGTCTCATGTGTCTTTCTATAGACATCAGAGGAGCAGGATTAAAGAATGCTTTGGAATAAAGGAATTTCAAGGACAGTTCATTCATAGTAGGATAAAGCGTTTTTGGAGGAGGAGGAGCAGGCATTTCAATTTTGGCAATGGTATGATGACAAGCACCCTGAGTTAACATTTACAATGCAGGATTTTATCTCAGAATTTCAATAATCTACATCTCGTACTGAAATAACCTTTTGCGTTTACCATTTTTCCAACCTTCCATTTTTTTCCCCCTGAAACGTGCATGTGTCCTTTCCTTTATGCTTTTATAAAAAATAATTGCTTTATAGTTCTCTTAACTTTGCTCCAATATGCGAAACAAAAGTCATCTGAACTGGACCTGGACCTCTGCCAGTAGAGATCAACAGCTCGTGTAGCTGTGTAGCTGCTGAGGGTGAAGGTTTTGCTTTGTGCATTTGTGTCAGTGTAATTTGAAAGGCAATGTAAACTGGTTTGTACAATGATCACCATGTAATGTTATCCATATAGTTGACTCGTTTTTCTTTAGTTTATACTTGAAAACAAAAGCGAGCTCCTGTAATCATCTCTTAAAAGCATTTGATATAGCTGTGATTCTAACTTGTTGCCTCCCTCTTTTTGATTTTGCTGGTATTTGAAGGTTTGGATTGGAGGATGGCTCACTGTTTCCCGATCCTTGGAGCCGGATCAGTTCAGGATCAGGAGCAGGATTAGGATTAGGATAAGGATGGATACATGGAGCGGGATGAAATTACCGGGAGCGGGAATCATAGGAGAGGATCCCAACCCCAAACCGCACCATCAGCAAACCACACTTAATGGAGAAAACAAAAAGCAGAAACTTTGCAATTGGCTTTTCTAAAACCAAAAAAAAAAGTTTTCCTTTTTTTTCTCTCTCTTTTTCTTTTTTGTGGAGCCTAACAAGAGATGCGCACGTTGAAGGAATCCAGCAGTTTTTTTCTTTTGAGAGATGAGCATTTGGTTTAAAGTGGAGCAGAGCCAGGAACCGGGAGTCCGGATCATTTGCTTTGGATGGAATCCACATGAGGAGCTTGGTAAATAGGGGAGATTTTGATTTTGGGTGGGACAGGGTGGGGGGGTGGAGTTGTCGTTTGTTGAGGGCTTTATAAATATAACTAGAGCTCATTTAACATATTAAATGTTTAAAGTGGTAAGATTCTTTTTCAATTGGCTTCTATTTTCTAATTTGTTTTTCTCTCCCTTTAAATAAAATTTTGAAAGTACTAAGAGTGGTGTTGTGGTGGTGATTTATATTAAATCATGTTTAATAATTTGTACTTAAACCTGATGATGAAAAAATGTTTTTGACGCTGAATTCATGGTGAAAGCACAGTGTTCTACACCTGTTATAACCAACAGACAGAGTTTTAAATATTGCTGCAGAACTGCATATAATCATCTTTAATTTATAACTAATGAACAAATTGCTAAAATTTCTGACATGGGTGATGGTGCAATGTATAATGAGACAAGATTTTATTATAGAAATCAATAAATAAAATAGTAATACGCTATATCCTCTATTAGAGTTGGGGGGGGGGGGGGGGGTTCTTCATGCCCATCCAGGGGAGAGCATCTCAGGCGCTTGGCAAATGCACCCAGTACAGGGTGCCAAATTATCACTGGCCACACACAATCTATATGGGGCAATTTAGAGAATTCAATTGACTTTGATCCATGTTCCCCATGCCAATCCAGGAGAGAACGTTTCAGGTGCTGGGCAGATACACCCAATCTATATATGCCAACCTATAGCTGGGTACCCACTCACTCACACAGACGCACTCTATATGGGGCAATTTGGAGAATTGACCTTAATCGACCTTGATCCATGTTTTTGGACTGTGGGAGGAAACCCACGGGGAGAACATGAAAACTCCACCCAGATTGGGATTCGAACCGGGAATCCCCAGCGCTGAGAGGAGAACATGCAAACACTAAGCCACTGTGCTGCTTATGTATAATATATAATAATTATTAATAATTATAATTTAAAAATCGATTATTATATAGCTATTTTTGTTAAATTAGGAAATAAATCCGTGCATTAACTTGTTTTAAATTATAATATTTAAAAGGTTTTCAAATATTTAAATACTAGTGTTTGGGTCAGTGGTCCGGCCGTTTCGCCCGTGAAGCATTGTGGGATGAAATAAAACGCGGACAGTGGTCGCTAGCGGAAATCGCTTATAACCGGCGGCTGCGGGCTGCGGCTCGGCCAATCAGGGAGCAGGTGCAGTGGCGTGGGCGTGGCTAGGCTGGTGTCACGCAGTTGAACGGGAGGGAGGCGCGCACGCGCCGCATGGACATCAGAAGCGTTTAGTGAAGCCGTCGGCGGCGGCAGCAGCGTGGAGTCTGACTCGAACCCGCACCACCAGCTCCAACCGGTGAGAACAACCGCCTTTAATAACGCAACCACCTTAAAACGACGTGGACAGCGCGTTAGTGATTCACGACGCCACGTAGTTGTAACTCTCAGGACAATGAACTGAACGCGGACCTGCAGCTCTGACGTCGAGCCCTCAGTCACCTCAGCTCGTCTCATTCACACCGTCACAGCTTTTATCTTTTAAATTAATTATTTAATTAATTATATTTTTATTATTTTTGCAATTGTCAGTCGTTTGTTTATTCGTTAGAGGTCCGAACAATAAGCTGCAGTCCTGTCCGTTCAAACCTCGAGCACTTTTGGCGAGTTTTTTTGGGGGTTTGGCAGAATTATACGACCCCAGGCTCGAATTAGTGGACTGGTGTGATTTTTTTAGGCCTTTAAATAGACCACGTTCTCTCAGCGCTGGGGATTCCAGGTTCGAATCCCAATCTGGGTGGAGTTTCCACGTTTCCTTCGAGTTCTCCCGCTCCCCCCCACAGTCCAAAACGTGGCTTCAAGGTAAATTGAATCCAGAACCATGTAATCAATATGAATTGAGTGCTCTAAATTGCCCCATTTATTGTGCTTTTTGTGTGTGAGTGTGCCCAGTGATGGATTGGCGCCCTGTCCTGGGTGTATCTGCCCAGCACCTGAAACGTTCTCTGCTAGGTGGGCTTGGGGAACCCACCCGCGACCCTAGTGACCCCTAGAATGAAGTGGAAGATAAAGGAGTTCATTTATTTAGCTTCTTTATTTATTTATTTTAATTATATATATATATAAAGCTGTCACTTAGCAGCCTCTCAGTAGTTATAGCCTTAACAAATAGTGAACCGTAGCTAGCTATCAAATTGTGCAAAGTAATTTAGACTAAACTCATCTCAAGAATAATACTAATTCAATCAATCAAAAATTAAAGGTAGAACTTGAAAGTTAAGACACAAATCATAATTGACTTGGTGATTTATTATTAAAATGTGCCAAAAATGTTTGGGATTTTGCAAGGTTATTAACGTTAAGCCATTAATGTCTAAAACACTGGCTGCAATTTTTTTTATAGTGGAAACAGGGAAAATGCTTTACTATTTGTGTCTACCAACTTTTACTTTAAGTTTCAGTGTAATTTTAAGTTTCAAGTTTATTTGTCATTTGTGCTCCATGTTGGTATATGTGCTCATGGAGATTCTTGAGATGAGGCATCAGGATATAACTCTACATAGAACATAAAATTAAATGCACAATATTTACATATGCATGTGCCATATAATATATATATAATATATATATATATATATATAATATATATGGCACATGCATATGTAAATATTGTGCATGTGCCATATATACACACACACACACAATATATATAATATATATATATAATATATATAATATATATATATATATATATATATATATATGGCACATGCAGAATATTTACATATGCATGTGCCATATATATATATATATATATATATATATATATGGCACATGCAGAATATTTACATATGCATGTGCCATATATATATATATATATATATATATATATATATATATATATATATATATATATATATACACACACACACAATTTAAAGTGACTGGTGTAAAGTGACAGTAAAAAGCAGGAGTGTGGGAGTTTTTAACTGTTCATTTTGTTTAGTAGCCTGGTGGCTTGCGGGTAAAAACTGTTTTTTTTACCCGCAACTTTAAGTGTCATAAGTTTATGCTGTATACAAGTATTCACTTATCAATTCCTGCAGCATGACTGTGATGTCTGCCTCAGGGGGAAATGAAATGTAGAAATGAATAATTCAGTGACTGGTGGTGGGGGGGGAGCTTTGTGCTGGTCACTGTTGAAATAAAGTATTTGTATTACTATTTACATCAGGTATTGGTTGATTGAAGCAGGGTGTATAAACATGCAGGTAATGGGGGGGGGGGGGGGAGTTTCCTTTTTTTGTTTCGTTAAACCTTTAAGTTTGGACTTGTTCCTTTGTGTCAAACATTAGGGTGTCTGGGATGGTTGATTTAAGCTGTCCTCCTTTTTTTTTTTGGCAAGTCATTAGCGTTTCTTTTTTTGTACCTGCACTAGATTCTTAAATTAATGCTGAGGAAGGTAACCGCAAACTCCAGACCTTAAGCATCTCTTCCTCACCTTGTTAAACGTTTGATGGGCAACTTGTTAATTTTAGCAGTTGTTCTGATCTGTATATTGTGCTAATGATGCTCTAACGATGGTTAGGAAACATTTTAATCAATTAACCAACATTAAAATGAGGTATGGTTTAACAGTAAGAAACACCCAGGACAGGTTTATAAGACTTATTCTTAACAGAAATTAAAGTGTTTATTCCCCCCCCCCCCCTGCTGTTTTTAGAAATCATGACTGACAGAAAGGCTGTGATAAAGAATGCTGACATGTCTGAGGACATGCAGCAGGATGCCGTGGACTGTGCTACACAGGCCATGGAGAAATACAACATCGAGAAGGACATTGCTGCCTACATCAAAAAGGTGACCGACTCAAGTCCTTTAAATGGTTTTCCCCAGTTACAATATCAAGAGTAGATGTTGAATTTGCTTTAATCCCTTAAAGGAAAAACTCCAGCTAATGTACTTTTGATTCCACCTTAAGTGACATATTTCACATATGTGAAAAGCCGGGAGGATTAAATAAAGAACTCCGACCGCTGGACATTGGCGTAAACAGGGCGTTTAAAGTAAAGTTGCGGGCGGTGTGGGAGTGATGGATGATAGATGGCGAACACACGTTTACTAAAACTCGGGAGGCGGCGGTGGGCGAGTTACGCCACCGTCTGTGAATGGATTGTGGATGCCTGGGTTGAGGTTTCTGCTGTAACCGTCGTCCGAGCTTTCGCAAAAGCCGGCATCATCGCTGAACAGCCGCCTGGTGACGAGACAGACTCAGACATTCCACCTTAAGTGACACATTTCAATACTTTTGCGTTATCTAGGTTTCTAGTAATCTAGTAGGTGTCTAGTAATGTCTAGGTTTCATAAGTTGTTTGGTAATGTAAGAATCATTCATTATCTTCCACTTTATCCTCTATTAGGGTGACTGGGGTTCCCCATGCCCATCCAGTGGAGAACGTTTCAGCTGCTGGGCAGATACACCTAGGACAGGGACACTATTGGGCAATTTCAAGCATTCAATTTACCTTAAATCCATGTTCGTGTTCACCAACCCAAGTGAACTTGTGTCCCTTCCTCTCTCTCGCTTCCCCCCCCCCCCCATTGGCTCCCTGTAGCTGCTGCATTCAGTAAAAGACACTGACTGATCTACAGGACAATCTCTGGATCTGCCCCCCTCTTTTGTGATGTCCTGAATGTCACTTGGTGATTCAACCTCACCATGGTTCTAATTCTTACTCCATATCGTTCAGCACTGCTAACGATTGTATGTTCTTCCCAACTCTGTTCACAAGATGGAGTTATTTAGCATAAAAACAAAGCTCAACTTATCTCTTCCACAAAATAATGCATGATTAAATAATCAGGTCTTTTTATTATACTGCAGTATAGCTGAGATTTTCCATAACTAATGACTTGTGTTGGATGAAAGTGTCTGCTAAATTAATGAATGTAACCAAGTTGAGATACCTGTAAGTCGCTTTGGGGAAAAAAGCCTATGCTAAAACGACCCGATGTAATGATTTACATAAATGATTAGGGCGGCACGGTGGCTTAGTGGTTAGCATGTTCTCTCAGCACTAGGGATTCCCGGTTCGAATCCCCATCTGGGTGGAGTTTCCATGTTCTCCCCGTGTCTGCGTGGGTTTCCTCTGGGTTCTCTGGTTTCCTCCCACAGTCCAAAAACATGGATCAAGTCAATTGAATATTCCAAATTGCCCCATATAGAGTGTGTATGCGTGCACGAGTGTGTGCCCAGCGATGGATTGGCGCCCTGTCCTGGGTCTATCTGCCCGTTCTCCCCTGGATGGGCATGGGGAACCCCACCGCACCCCTAATAGAGGATAAAGTGGGAGATAATGAATGAATAAATGATTAGGACTAACTAAACTTTAATGACTTGAAGCTGATCTGCTTTAATAAATTTGGATATTTGTTTCTTTGCTCCACAGGAGTTCGATAAAAAGTACAACCCCACATGGCACTGCATCGTGGGACGGAACTTTGGCAGCTACGTGACGCACGAAACCAAGCACTTCATTTACTTCTACCTTGGACAAGTGGCAATTCTGCTTTTCAAGTCGGGCTAAGGGCCAACCTCTGCTGTCCATCGCATTGATTCTGGGCTATGGCTCCAAATCTGGACTGTGAAGCACTGAGACGAAGGCCGAGAGTCCCACACAAACCATACACATACTCATGAGAATAGCTATGGAGGCTGTGCATATGTGCATGGACCGTGTACAATATTTATTTTGTATATGTTGCAATACAATTGCTTTCCTGTAGTTGCTCCTGATTTAAAGCAACTGTTTTTGCTAAGTATTTTTCCAAAGTTGAGTTTTGTTTTTGCACTCAAGTTGTACAAAATGCTTTAACTGCTGCCTTTAAGTAATATTAAAAGAATAGTTCATCATCGATCGAGTCCTGAGTTTGATTTGTGTGTGAATGTTTTATGAGACTTCCAAGACTGTCAATCTGAAGGTAGTGGGTTTAAATCCCAGCTCTATGGAAATAACCCATGTGTGTCCTTGAGCAAGACCCTTAACCCTCATTGCTCCAGTATGACCAACCCTGTGTCCTGACCCCAACCAATTGGGATACTTACCGGACTGGACTATAAGGTGAACCTAAAAGCCTAAAATTTTCCCAGAGATTGGACGTGTGCCTTATAGTGCGCCTTATACGTGTACTGAGATCCAAATTCTATAAAAGTATAGTTTTGCGACCGGGTGGTTTTGTGAAAAGCTGGGAGGATTAAATAAAGAAATCCGACCGCTGGACATTGGCGTAAACGGGGCGTTTAAAGTAAAGTTGCGGGCGGCGTGGGAGCGATGGAGGATAGACGGTGAACACATGTTTACTAAAACTCGGGAGGCGGCGGCGGGGCGAGTTACGCCACCGTCTGTGAATGGATTGTGGATGCCTGGGCTGAGGTTTCTGCTGGAACCGTCGTCCGAGCTTTCGCAAAAGCCGGCATCGTCGCCGAACGGCCGCCTGGTGACGAGAGTTCTCAGATTTCCTCCCACAGTCCAAAAACTTGGGTTTGAGGTGAATTAGGTGCTCTAAATTGCCCCCCTATTGTGTGAGTGTGATGGTTTGCCACCCTGCCCCTCTGTCAAGCCGCATGGGTTTCCCCGGGTTCTCCGGTTTCCTTCTACAGTTCCGACTGCTCTAAATCATGCCTTTATTATGTGTGTGCCCAGCGATAGGCTGACACTCGGTCCTGAGTCTATGTGCCCAGTGTCCGAAATGTTCTCTGGATGGACAAATTCCCCCCCCCCCAGTAGAGAATTAACTGGAAGATAATAGCTAGATGGAAATATTGTTATAACTATCCATCCATCCATTATCTTCCACTTCATCCTCTATTAGGGTTGCGGGGGGTTCCCCATGCCCATCCAGGGGAGAACGTCTCAGGCGATGGGTAGATAGACCCAGGACAGGACGCCAATCTATCGCTGGGCACACACTCACTCACACAGACACACTCTATATGGGGCAATTTGGAGAACTCAATTGACTTGATCCATGTTTTTGGACTGTGGGAGGAAACCGGAGAACCCGGAGGAAACCCACGCGGACACGGGGAGAACATGGAAACTCCACCCAGATGGGGATTCGAACTGGGAATCCCTAGCGCTGAGAGGGGAACGTGCCAACCACTAAGCCACCGTCCCGCCCGTGTTATAACTATATAAACCATAATAGAACAAAATCGAAAATGCAATTGTCAAAAAATGGAGTACGGTGGCACGTTGGCATGTTCTCCTCTCAGCGCTCCTCTCACCCAATCCGGGTGGAGTTTCCATGTTCTCCCCGCGTCCGCGTGAGTTTCCTCCGGGTTCTCCGGTTTCCTCCCACAGTCCAAAAACATGGATCAAGTCAATTGAGTTCTCAAAATTGCCCCATATAGAGTGTGTCTGTGTGATTGAGTGTGTGCCCAGCGATGGATTGGCGCTCTGTCCTTGGTATATCTGCCCAGCGCCCGAAACGTTGGCTCAAGGTTAATTAAATGCTCTAAATTGCCCCATATAGAGTGTTTGTGTGAGTGAGTGTGTGCCCCAGTATCTTCCCAGCGTTCTCCCCTGGATGGGCATGGGGAACCCCACCACCCCCCGCGACCCTAGTAGAGGATAAAGCGGAGATAATGGATGGATGTGAGTTAAAGACTTTTATTTTGGAACAGTGTGACAGGACGTGGCACGCCGTCACCATAACAAAGCCGCTCTTTTGCGTTTTCAGCATGGCGGCTCGGGGTTCATGTGATTCCGACTCTTATCTCGTCAGCTGTAATGAAACTGTTCAAGCGGCCGAACAGTTCCGCCATTGTTTTAATAAACTCAAAGCCTTTAAAAGTGCTGAGTGTGCGGCTCTGAGGACCGAACTGAACCTGCTGCTGGACCTGCTGATCTCCCAGAACTACTGCAGCAGCGAGCAGCTGATCCCAGACCAGGTCTGCACCCTCACACCTGCACCGCTCTGTTTAAACTACTGCTTCCACAGACTGATTCACCTCTATACATCATCCATCTATTATGGAGAGGGGGGTTCTCCATGCCCATCCAGGGGAGAACGTCTTGGGCGCTGGGCAGATACACCCAGAACAGGACACCAATCCATCACTGGGCTCAGACTCACTCTCACAGACACACTCTATATGGGGCAATTTGGAGCATTCAATTGACCTTGATCCATGTTTTTGGACTGTTGGAGGAAATTGGAGAACCCGGAGGAAACACCATGCGGTACATGGAAGCTCCACCCAGTTTGGGATTTGAACCCCCAGCATTGAGAGGCGAACGTGCTAACCACTAAGCCAGCGTGCTGCCTATATATATATCTCCATCCATTATCTTCCGCTTTATCCTCTATTAGGTTCCCCATGCCCATCCAGGGGAGAACGTTTCAGGCGCTGGGCAGATACACCCAGGACAGGACACCAATCCATCGCTGGGCACACACTCACTCACACAGACACACTCTATATGGGGCAATTTAGAGCATTCCGTTGACCTTGAGCCATGTTTTTGGACTGTCGGAGGAAACCGGGGAACCTGGAGGAAACCCATGCGGACACGGGGAGAACCTTGCCCATCCAGGGGAGAACGTTTCAGGCGCTGGGCAGATAGACCCAGAACAGGATGCCATTCTATCGCTGGGCACACACTCACACACACAGAGACACTCTATATGGGGCAATTTGGAGAATTCAATTGACCTTGAGCCATGTTTTTGGACTGTGGGAGGAAACCGGAGAACCCGGAGGAAACCCATGCCGTACATGGAAGCTCCACCCAGATTGGGAGTCGAATCCCCAGCATTGAGAGGCGAACATGCTAACCACTAAGCCAGCGTGCCGCCTATATATATATATATATATATATATATATATATATATATATATATATATATATATATATATATATCTCCATCCATTATCTTCCACTTTATCCTCTATTAGGATCGTGGGGGGGGTGTTCCCCATGCCCATCCAGGGGAGAACGTTTCAGGCGCTGGGCAGATACACCCAGGACAGAGCGCCAATCTATCACTGGAAACACACACTCACTTACACAGACACACTCTATATGGGGCAATTTGGACCAGTCAATTTACCTTGAGCCATGTTTTTGGACTGTGGAAGGAAATTGGAGAACCCGGAGGAAACCTATGCGGTACATGGAAGCTCCACCCAGATTGGGAGTTGAATCCCCAGCATTGAGAGGCGAACATGCTAACCACTAAGCCAGCGTGACGCCTATATATATATATATATCTCCATCCATTATCTTCCACTTTATCCTCTATTAGGGTTACGGGGGGGGGGGGGGGTCGGGGTGTTCCCCATGCCCATCCAGGGGAGAACGTCTTGGGTGCTGGGCAGATACACCCAGGACTGGACACCAATCTATCACTGGAAACACTTAATCACACAGACATACTCTATATGGGGCAATTTAGAGCATTCCGTTGACCTTGAGCCATGTTTTTGGACTGTCGGAGGAAACCGGAGAACCCGGAGGAAACCCATGCGGACACGGGGAGAACCTTGCCCATCCAGGGGAGAACGTTTCAGGCGCTGGGCAGATAGACCCAGGACAGGATGCCATTCTATCGCTGGGCACACACTCACACACACAGAGACACTCTATATGGGGCAATTTGGAGAATTCAATTGACCTTGATCCATGTTTTTGGACTGTTGGAGGAAACCGGAGAAACCGGAGGAAACCCATGCGGTACATGGAAGCTCCACCCAGATTGGGAGTCGAATCCCCAGCATTTAGAGGCGAACATGCTAATCACTAAGCCAGCGTGCCGCCTATATATATATATATATATATATATATATATATATATATATATCTCCATCCATTATCTTCCACTTTATCCTCTATTAGGGTCGTGGGGGGGTTCCCCATGCCCATCCAGGGGAGAATGTTTCAGGCGCTGGGCAGATACACCCAGGACAGAGCGCCAATCTAAAACTGGGCTCAGACTCACTCACAGACACACTCTATATGGGGCAATTTGGAGCATTCAGTTGACCTTGAGCCATGTTTTTGGACTGTCGGAGGAAACCGGAGAACCCGGAGGAAACCCATGCGGTACATGGAAGCTCCACCCAGATTGGGAGTTGAATCCCCAGCATTGAGAGGCGAACATGCTAACCACTAAGCCAGCGTGCCGCCTATATATATATATCTCCATCCATTATCTTCCACTTTATCCTCTATTAGGGTCGTGGGGGGGTTTTCCACATGCCCATCCAGGGGAGAACGTCTTGGGCGCTGGGCAGATACACCCAGGACAGGACACCAATCTATCACTGGAAACACTTAATCACACAGACACACTCTATATGGGGCAATTTAGAGCATTCCGTTGACCTTGAGCCATGTTTTTGGACTGTCGGAGGAAACCGGGAAACCTGGAGGAAACCCATGCGGACACGGGGAGAACCCTCCCCTTGCCCATCCAGGGTAGAATGTTTCAGGCGCTGGGCAGACATCCAGGACAGGACGCCATTCTATCACTGGGCACACACTCACTCACACAGACACACTCTATATGGAGCAATTTGGACCAGTCAATTTACCTTGAGCCATGTTTTTGGACTGTCGGAGGAAATTGGAGAACCCGGAGGAAACCCATGCGGTACATGGAAGCTCCACCCAGATTGGGATTTGAACCCCCAGCATTGAGAGGCGAACGTGCTAACCACTAAGCCAGCGTGCTGCCTATATATATATATATATATATATATATATATATATATATATATATATATATATATATATATATATCTCCATCCATTATCTTCCACTTTAGCCTCTATTAGGTTCCCCATGCCCCTCCAGGGGAGAACGTTTCAGGCGCTGGGCAGATACACCCAGGACAGGGCGCCAATCTATCACTGGGCACACACTCACTCACACAGACATACTCTATATGGGGCAATTTGGAGAATTCAATTGACTTGATCCATGATTTTGGACTGTGGGAGGAAACCAGAGAACCCGGAGGAAACCCAGGCGGACACGGGGAGAACATGGAAACTCCACTCAGATTGGGATTAGAACCGGGAACCCCTAGCGCTGAGAGGAGAACATGCTAACCACTAAGCCAGCGTGCTGCCTATTTACATATATATCCATCCATCTTCCACTTCATCCTCTATTAGGGTCGTGGTGGGGTTCCCCATGCCCATCCAGGGGAGAACGTTTTGAGCGCTGGGCAGATACACCCAGGACAGGACGCCAATCCATCGCTGGGCACACACTCACTCACACAGACACACTCTTTATGGGGCAATTTGGAGAACTCAATTGACTTCCATGATCCATGTTTTTGGACTGTGGAAGGAAACCGGAGAACCCGGAGGAAACCCAATGCAGACACAGGGAGAACATGGAAACTCCACCCAGATGGGGATTCGAACCGGGAATCCCTAGTGCTGAGAGGAGAACATGATAACCACTAAGTACGGTGGCTGTATTATTTATTACTCATATGGATGTGTCTGTTTTTTAAACGTTCTTTGCTCACCGATGTCGTAGGACGTCTGCGTGCTGCTTGTGCACGTGGGCCGACTGGTACCTCACAGCCAGGAACACCTGGTCGTGAAGCTGGGACAGCTGATCCACCAGCTGCTCAATCAGCTGCAGGTAAATGTTTCCTACCGAATGAGACGAAGGCAACCGGGTCCGTTTTACAAAACCTCTTTAATGTTCAGGTGATCGTGGACGAGCAGGCGCTGGACGTCCTCGTGTCCTACTGCACGCATGCTTTACGCGTGTGCAGCCCCTGGACACACACCGAGCTGCTGCTTGCCCTCTCTTCAGTGCTATACAGCAACGGGTCGAGGTGCCAGCAGGTGAGACATGTCCTGAGACCTGTCCTGATGAGAGTTGGGTCTCAGCACTGTTATGGGTCTGTTTTTTTTAAAAATATTTTTTATTTTCTGTGGTTGCATACTAGGGGTGAGCTGCAATATTCGCTGATTCGACGATTCGATTCGGAGAACCGTAGTCGACTATGAACCTCATAGTCGAATGTACCATTTTGACCACATGGGGGAGCCCATGGCTGCTGCTAAGCATTAGTTTTTACATGAAATGTCTTTGTTTTCGTTATATATATAGCCTTTTGTCAAATAGAATCATCCGAATTTTTAGGTTTTTAGGATTTTTTTTAGGTTTTTCCTTTGAAGTGGAAAAAAGTCCAGAACGGGGATCTCATTTACGGTGCTCTAGAAAAACGAGTAAAATATAAAAAAAAATCTTTTTTAAAAACCACACTTATAGCGCCATCTTGTGGTGAAATTTTAACTGATTTGACTATCAGTCGACTATAGGGAAAATCTGACGAATCAGATTCGACTATGAAAATCCTTAGTTGAATACACCCCTATTGCATACAGACATTAAATACGACGATAGCACGCTCACACACGGTCGCATCCGTAAAATACAAAAACAATAACACATAGTCTCTGAGGGGTTCTACCTTAGATTTTCCAAATAAGTCCAGAGCGCGGACCAAAGCCGCCAAAAGTTTTTAGACCTCTGACGAAGGTCATAAGTCAGTTTCTCAAGAGCCATAAGCTCAATGATGGGGCTTGTTTGGATGACCAGAGTAACAAAATACACTTTTTTGCTATAAAAACCAACAAAATAAAAATCTTATTTGGTGCCAGCAGGTGAGACATGTCCTGAGACCTGTCCTGATGAGAGTTGGGTCTCAGCACTGTTATGGGTCTGTTTTTTTAAAAATATTTTTATTTTTATTTTCTGTGGTTGCATACAGACATTAAATACAACGATAGCACGCTCACACACGGTCGCATCCGTAAAATACAAAAACAATAACACATAGTCTCTGAGGGGTTCTACCTTAGATTTTCCAAATAAGTCCAGAGCGGGGACCAAAGCTGCCAAAAGTTTTTAGACCTCTGACGAAGGTCATAAGTCAGTTTCTCAAGAGCCATAAGCTCAATGATGGGGCTTGTTTGGATGACCAGAGTAACAAAATACACTTTTTTGCTATAAAAACCAACAAAATAAAAATCTTATTTGGTGCCAGCAGGTGAGACATGTCCTGAGACCTGTCCTGATGAAAGTTGGGTCTCAGCACTGTTATGGGTCTGTTTTTTAAAAAAATATTTTTTATTTTCTGTGGTTGCATACAGACATTAAATACGATGATAGCACGCTCACACACGGTCGCATCCGTAAAATACAAAAACAATAAAACATAGTCTCTGAGGGGTTCTACCTTAGATTTTCCAAATAAGTCCAGAGCGCGGACCAAAGCTGCCAAAAGTTTTTAGACCTCTGACGAAGGTCATACGTCAGTTTCTCAAGAGCCATAAGCTCAATGATGGGGCTTGTTTGGATGACCAGAGCAACAAAATACACTTTTTTACTATAAAAACCAACAAAATAAAAATCTTATTTGGTGCCAGCAGGTGAGACATGTCCTGAGACCTGTCCTGATGAAAGTTGGGTCTCAGCACTGTTATGGGTCTGTTTTTTAAAAAAATATTTTTTATTTTCTGTGGTTGCATACAGACATTAAATACGATGATAGCACGCTCACATCCGTAAAATACAAAAACAATAAAACATAGTCTCTGAGGGGTTCTACCTTAGATTTTCCAAATAAGTCCAGAGCGCGGACCAAAGCTGCCAAAAGTTTTTAGACCTCTGACGAAGGTCATAAGTCAGTTTCTCAAGAGCCATAAGCTCAATGATGGGGCTTGTTTGGATGACCAGAGTAACAAAATACACTTTTTTACTACAAAATGAGAGTTGGGTCTCAGCATTGTTATGGGTCTGTTTTTTTTTTAATATTTTTTATTTTCTGTGGTTGCATACAGACATTAAATACGATGATAGCACGCTCACACACGGTCGCATCCGTAAAATACAAAAACAATAACACATAGTCTCTGAGGGGTTCTACCTTAGATTTTCCAAATAAGTCCAGAGCGCGGACCAAAGCTGCCAAAAGTTTTTAAACCTCTGACGAAGGCCATAAGTCAGTTTCTCAAGAGGAAGGAGAGAAGTCAGCTGAGAGAACAATAAGCTCAATAATGGGGCTTGTTTGGATGACCAGAGTAACAAAATACACTTTTTTGCTATAAAAACCAACAAAATAAAAATCCGTCTAAACTGGAAATCAAAAATATCATTCAATTTAGCATTCAGCAGATACACTGAAGGGCACATAGCAAACTTTATGCCGAAGATGTACTCAATTGCTATGGGTCTGTTTTTAAAGGCTGTGTATGTGTGTAGTATCTTCCAGAGCTTCTTGGGTTAAATGGTGTACTTCTGAAGTGCAGTGACCACAGCGAGAGTGATGTGGAACTCAGACGGGCCGCTGTTCACTGCATGGCCAACCTTTGCATTGGGTGAGTGCTTAAAATGATGGGGGGGGGGGGGGGCGCGACTTTTCAGGCTCTGGGCAGATACACCCAGGACAGGACGCCAATCTATCACTAGGCACACCCTCATACAGAGACACACACAAAACACACTGCATGGGGCAATTTAGAGCATTTAATTGACCTTGAATCCAAGTTTTTGGACTGTGGGAAGAACGTTTTGGGTGCTGGGCAGATACACCCAGGACAGGACGCCAATCTATCACTGGGCACACCCTCATACAGTGACACACACAAAACACACTGCATGGGGCAATTTAGAGCATTTAATTGACCTTGAATCCAAGTTTTTGGACTGTGGGAAGAACGTTTTGGGTGCTGGGCAGATACACCCAGGACAGGACGCCAATCTATCACTGGGCACACCCTCATACAGAGACACACACAAAACACACTTCATGGGGCAATTTGGAGCATTTAATTGACCTTGAATCCATGGTTTTGGACTTTGGGAGGAAACTGGAGAACATAGAGGAAACCTACGTTGACACGGGGAGAACATGGACACTCCACCCAGATTTTACCACACACTCACGCATACAAAAACACACTGCATGGGGCAATTTGAAGCATTTAATTGACCTTGAATCCACGTTTTTGGACTGTGGGAGGAAACTGAAGAACCCAGAAGAAACCTACACGGACACCGGGAGAACATGGACACTGCCCCCAGATTTAACCACACACAGACACACACACAAAAACACACTGCATGGGGCAATTTAGAGCATTTGATTGACCTTGAATCCATGGCTTTGAACTGTGGGAGGAAACTGGAGAACCCAGAGGGAACCCACGCATACACGGGGAGAACATGGAAACTCCACCCAGATTGGCATTCGAACCTGAATCCCAAGTGCTGAGAGGAGAACATGCTAACCACTAAGCCACCCATGTGTAAACAGTATCAGTCAAAAGTTTGGACACGCCCTCTTTCTGGGATCCAGGTTCGAATCCCAATCTGGGTGGAGTTTCCATGTTCTCCCCGTGTCCGCGTGGGTTTCCTCCGGGTTCTCCGGTTTCCTCCCACAGTCCAAAAACATGGATCCAGTCAATTGAATGCTCCAAATTGCCCCATATAGAGTGTGTCTGTGTGAGTGAGTGTGTGTCCAACTATAGATTGGCGCTCTGTCCTGGGTCTATCTGCCCAGCGACGAAACGTTCTCCCCTGGATGGGCATGGGGAACCCCCCCCCGACCCTAATAGAGGATAAAGTAGAAGATAATGAATGGATGGATATATTAATTAAAGGTTATTTTTTTATCACAGTGTTCCTGGTCATCCATATTTAGAGGAACCGTATAAGGCAGTGTGCTACAGAGTTTTTCTCCAGACCCTTCAATCTTCAAAATCACCCAACGCCGACGACCTGATCTTCTGTACTGTAAGTTCTTTCCATGCAGCGTGGTTCCTCTGGTTCTCCGTGGTTCTCTAAATTATTCTGTTTTATATTTCTCTCTTGCTTTGTGCTGAACAGTTAATCCAGACTGCCTTGAAAGGCATGCAGTATTTCTTGAATGGGGGCAAATGGAAAGCTAATTCTGACCAGGATCTTGGTTCCCTATTGGCTGTTCTCAAGGTATCTCTTTTGTTTTCATGAAACAATGTTCAGTTTAGGGCGGCATGGTGGCTTAGTGGTTAGCATGTTCTCCTCTCAGCGCTAGGGGTTCCCGGTTCGAATCCCCATCTGGGTGGAGTTTCCATGTTCTCCCCGTGTCCGCGTGGGTTTCCTACGGGTTCTACTGTTTCCTCCCACAGTCCAAAAACATGGATCAAGTCAATTGAGTTCTCCAAATTGCCCCATATAGAGTGTGTTTTTGTGCGTGTCTTGGTGTGTATCTGCCCAGCGCCCGAAACGTTCTCCCCTGGATGGGCATGGGGAACCCCCCCCCCCCAACCCCAATAGAGGATAAAGTGGAACATAATGAATGAATGTTCAGTTTAATAATCATGTTTTTTTTTTATCCTGTATGGACCAAAGTCTTGAGACATGTAACAGCGTCCAATTTCAGGACAGGGTGCCAATCCACTGCTGGGCACAGACAATATAGGGGCAATTTAGAGCATTCAATTCACCTTTAATCCATGTTTCTAAAGTTTTCAGGTTGAATGTTTTCATGTGTATACATTCCATCCATCCATTATCTTCCCCTTTATCCTCTACTAGGGTTGCAAATGGGTTCTCTATGCCCTCCCAGGGGAGAACGTTTCAGCCACTGGGCAGATACACCCAGGACAGGGTGCCAGTCTATCGCTGGGCACACACTCACACACAGACACACTCTATATGGGGCAATTTGGAGAATTCAATTGACTGGATCCATGTTTTTGGACTGTGGGGGGAAACCGGAGAATCCGGAGGAAACCCACACAGACACGGGGAGAACATGGAAACTGCACCCAGATTGGGATTCGAATCGGGAATCCCTAGCACTGAGAGGAGAACATGCCAACCACTAAGCCATTTCCATTCATTCATAATCATTCACATCTCTACTAGGGATTCAGATGGGTTCCCCATGCCCATCCAGGGGAGAACGTTTCGGGCTCTGGGCAGATACACCCAGGACAGGACACACACACACACACACACACACACACAAACACACTATATATGGGGCAATTTGGAGAATTCAATTGAGCTTGATCCATGTTTTTGGACTGTGGGAGGAAACTGGAGAACCCGGAGGAAACCCATGTGGACACGGGGAGAACATGGAAACTCCACTCAGATTGGAATTCGAACCGGGAATCCCTAGAGCTGAGAGGAGAACATGCCAACCACTAAGCCTTCGAACAGTTTTATTTTTTATTTTTTTTTTTTTTTGATCAAAGGTCTTTTTATTGTTTTTTTGCAAAAATTTTAACAATGAAAAAAAAGGAAGAAAAACCCACCCACTCCCCACTGCACATATGAATTTCTCTTAGCACTAATAAATAAACAAATGTTGTCCAGTAATGGTAGCTGTAACAGTCACAGTGTACACAACATGGCCGATAATGGTAGTACATACAAACGGTCTTATGCATCAATATCCATTTGTTCCACATATGTAATGACAGGCTGCCAGATAGCATAGAATTTCAAGCTGTCTCCTCTCGTCGTATACCGAATTTTTTCTAAATTCAAAAAGTACATTAGTTCCTTAATCCAATGTTTAAAGGTAGGAGGACGTGTATCTTTCCAATTAAGTAAAATTAGTCGCCTTGCCAACAAAGTTGAAAAAGCAATTACATTCTTTGTTGATTTACCTATGTAAAGATCCTGTGATGTCACCCCAAATATGGCCTCATATGGTGAAGGTGGGATAGTAATATCTAGAACATTTGAGAGAAAGGAAAATATTGATTGCCAGAATGTAGTTAATTTAGAACAGGCCCAATACATGTGTGTAAGAGTGGCTAAGTCCGTATTACATCTCTCACATACAGGATCAATATTGGGTAAAAAGGTTTTTAGCTTAGTTTTAGACCAATGTAAACGATGAACAACCTTGAACTGTATCACAGTATGTCTCATGCATATTGATGAAGAATGAATTCTGTCCAAGGCTTCCTCCCAGATCTTTTCGGATATCTGCATACCTAGTTCCTCCTCCCATCGTTGTTTCAGTGATAGTAGAGATTCAGATTTTTCTGAGTTAATTAAAGCATATACTATACCAATTTTTAGTGGGGCTCTAGTAGTATCTAAGATAGTATCCAAAAGATTTTTCGGTGGTAAGGTGGGGAAGTGGGGGTAATGTGATGAGATAAAACTTCGCAGTTGTAAGTACCTATAAAAATGTGAATGAGGAATATTTCCTATGCTCCTGAGCTGTTCAAATGTTCCAAATTTGTTATCAACAAAGAGATCCTTAATGGTAGAGAAACCCATGTCCCTCCATTTAATGAAGGCTACATCAGTTACTGAAGGAGTAAACATATTATTACCCATTACAGGAGCCAAACTGGAGGGGGTTTTAAGTAAGAACACCTTTCTAAACTGTATCCAAATTTTAAGTGAACATTTCACAATCGGGTTAGATGTATAGCTGGACAAAGGCTCAGGCATGGGAACAACAGAACAAATCAATGCCTGCAGTGATATTGGAGCACATGACACTTTTTCCAATTGCACCCACTTAGGGTCACTTAGTCCTCCCACATTGTTGATCCAATAAGATAATATCCGTGCATTACAGGCCCAATAATAATATGAAAAGTTTGGTAATGATAAACCGCCTTGTGTACGATGCCTTGTCAAAATACTCAGACGTGCTCTGGGCCTTTTATTATACCAAATAAACTCAACAATCATCCTATTAACATTTTTAAAAAAGTTCTTGTTAAAAAAATTGGAATGTTTTGAAACAAGAATAGAAATTTAGGAGCCACGTTCATTTTAATGATATTTATCCTGCCCCCTAGGGACAGAGAAAGTAAATTCCATCGTTCAAGATCTTGTTTCACTTTTGATACAAGAGGGGGAAAATTAGCATCGTAAAGGTCTCTGAATTTATGCGTCACCCATAATCCCAAATATTTAAACTTATCAGTATTAATTTTAAATGGGAACTGATTTAATTCGGCCGCTTTGTCCATATTGTTTATGGGCATAAGCTCACTCTTTCCTAAATTAATTTTATATCCTGACACTAAACTAAAGCTATTTAATGCATTAAGTAATTCCGGTATACTAGATAGTGGGTCAGATATATATAAAAGCATGTCGTCTGCGTATAAAGAAACCTTATGCAATAGACCTCCTCTACATATCCCTTTGATTGCCTCCTTGTTGCGTAATAATATTGCTAATGGTTCAATAGCTAAGGAAAAAAGGAGGGGCGAGAGGGGGCAGCCCTGTCTAGTGCCTCTGCCTAGCTTAAAAAAAGAGGATAAAGTATTATTTGTACGGACTGCTGCCAGAGGTGAGGCATAAAGAACTTCAATCCATCTAATAAAATTTTGACTAAATCCAAACCTTTTCATTGTATAAAAAAGATAAGGCCACTCCACACGATCAAATGCTTTTTCAGCATCTAATGATAACAATATTTCTGTGTCTTCTGATGGGGTGGGATCATATAGAATATTAAATAATCGGCGTGTGTTAAAAAATAATTGTCTGTGTTTAATAAATCCGGTTTGATCATCTGAGACTATAGATGGCAAAATAATTTCTAATCTCTGAGCAAGAATCTTGGCTAATAATTTACAATCTACATTGAGAAGCGAGATTGGACGATAAGAACCACATTCCCTAGGATCTTTATCTTTCTTGAGAATTAATGATATAACTGCCTGACGCATAGTCAAAGGTAGTGAGCCGGAGGTATATGATTCTCCATAAACGGAGAGCAAAAGTGGAGTGAGCTCCACAGCAAACTTCTTAAAGAATTCACTGGGGAACCCATCTGGACCTGGGCTCTTGCCACTTTGCAGAGATTTTACTGCTGCAAGAAACTCTTCTTTAGTCAGTGGCTCATCAAGCTTATTTAAAGCCTCCGCATCGACTATTGGTAGATCAATTTGTTCAAAAAATGTTGTCAATATGGCTTCATCCCCGGGTGATTCTGATCCATATAATTTAGAGTAAAACTTGAGGAAAGAGTTATTAATCTGTAAGTGGTCTATATGTCTGATATCTTGATCATCTTTTATTTCAGAAATAGTTTGATTAGCTGTCTTCTGACGTATCTGTTGGGCAAGGATCTTCCCCGTCTTCTCCCCATGCTCATATGTCCTACAATTAATTTTATTAATCATGTTTTCGGCATATTTTGTGGACAAAAGATTATATTCCGTCTGTGCCAACAGTCTTTTCTTATATACCTCAGGAGAAGGAGAACAGGCCATTAAAGCGTCTAAATCTAAGATATCCTTTGTTAATTCCTCCAGGCGTCTCATCTGATTTCTCCTCACAAAAGCCGTATAAGATATTATTTGACCTCTTAGATATGCCTTCAGCGCCTCCCAAATAACTAAAGGAGACATTCCTGGGGTTGTGTTATCTGATAGAAAGGAATTAATTTCGCTCGAAATCATTTTAACAAAATTTTTGTCAGCCAATAATAGCGTGTTCAACCGCCAAGGACGGTATTCATTATGTGTTGTGGGTATTTTTAGGTCCATCACCATTGGAGCATGGTCCGATATCACAATAGCCTGATATTCACAATCGGTAACTAAAGGCAAAAGACGCTTATCAAGAAATATATAATCTATTCGGGAGTATGTTTTATGAACATGAGAAAAGAAAGAGTAAGCCCTGGAGTTTGGATTACGAAAGCGCCATATATCAATCATTTTGTATGTGTCCATAAAGACTTTAAGAGCCTGAGCAGATTTTGAAAGGGAATGATGTGAGGATGAACTACGATCTAAATATGATAGGTTGCAGTTCATGTCCCCTCCCATAATAAGATAATGCGTGTCCATATAAGGCAATCGAGTGAAAAGAGCATTAAAGAAGGAACTGTCATCCCAATTTGGTGCATATACGTTTAAAAGTATCACAGAGATATTATATAATCTACCCGTTACCAATATATATCTACCCGCTGGATCAGCATCCACACTTGACATAATAAATGGAACTGATTTGCTAATTAGTATAGCAGCTCCCCTTGATTTTGAGTTAAATTTGGAGTGATAAGCCTGTCCCACCCAACCTCCCTTTAATCTAGAATGATCACAGATCCGTAGGTGAGTTTCCTGTAGAAAAGCAATTCCTGCCCCAATCCGCCTCAAATGTGAGAATACTTTACTACGCTTTACTGGATGATTCAAAGATTTAACGTTCCAACTAACCAGCTTTATCTGGCAGCCTGCCACTTTACTCTTTAAATATGCATTGGCCATATATCAATCATAGTGAAATATTGACAATAGTACCCCATAAAGGCCTCTAATACTTCAGCATACCTTAAACAAACAATAACAATAAGAAATAGTGCAGTTAACCCCCAACCCATGTCACCTAACATAACAAGGTGCTCTAAAACCCCCCTGCTGCAAAACACACACTTTAAAGTGTTAACTGGGGTAACTTAGTAGTACAAGCAACCCAGCACCGCTGACACATAAAAAAAAATATATATATACATATACATATATATATATACATATACACATACATACACTAAAAACAGTTTAAGTGGCTAATAAACAGATTAAACATTAAGCCTCTAGGTTATATGAAAAATAAATCGTAGTTCACTCCTCATTTTTAGTTTCTTATAGAGACTCCTGCATCATTTATAAAGTCCAAATATAGTCCCATAATAGGATAAAGTTTCCCTCATTTCTCGTTACTCACCAACAATCCCGATTGTATCTAATTAACTATCTGCACTACCCAGACTGTGTGATGTTGGCCTTCACATAAGCCATAGCCTCCGCTGGATCTCTGAACTCTTTCTCAGTCCCGTTATGCGTAATGCGGAGCTTAGCTGGGTAGAAGATGCCAAAACGAATTCCTTTATGCCCGCGAAGGATGTTCTTTACGTCATTAAAAGCTGATCTGGCGCGGGCTACACTAGGTGGGTAGTCGGGAAAGATGAAAATCTTAGTACCGTTGAACTGCAGAGAGCCAGCCTCTCTAGCTCGACGAAGAATATCCACACAGTCCTGATAATAATGAAGTTTGGCCACGATAGCACGAGGTTTGCCACCTTCCTGTCTCAATTGCAGGCTGCGATGTGACCTATCCACTATGACCTCCTTCTCCAGATGTAAGACCTCCTTCAATAACTTTGAGATCGCAGCGGGAGAGCTCGATCCAGAGCTCTCAGGCACATTAAGAATTCGAATATTTGACCTCCTCATACGTCCCTCCATGTCGACACACTTCTCCTGCAGACCAGCTACATCCTTACTAAGCTTGTGCACGATCGTTTGCAGAGCAGTAATATCATCTGAGCATGTAGAGAGGCCATGTTCCATTCCCGTAACAGTCTGTTTCATACTGTCCATGTCCGCTCGCAGCGCAGCCACGTTGTTAATCACTTCCTCTTTAACAGCCCGTAGCTCCGACCTCATTCCCGCAAATTCGTCTGCGAGTACACTCTTCAGCTCAGACCTTAGAATCGTGGTGATGTCGTCCTTTAAAGACGCGAGAATCTCGGCCTTCAACTCTGCCATTTTATCTTTGGATATCGGTGGGGTATCGCCCGAGGCAGTAGGCCTGTTAGCGATGTTCTTACCCGTAAACGTGAATTGACGTAAATTCTTGGCCATTTACTCGCCCAGTTCGTCAGTAAATTAAACGAGTGTATTGAATACACATTCAGATACCTAACCTATGACTTTATTTTATAAAACAAATGCCACAAACTATATTTATCAAGAAAAGTCAGCGGAGCTCGAAAAAATCCAACCTACGCCATTGCCTGTTCACTAGCGCCCCCCCTTATTTTTTATTTTTTATAATTTTATGATGAATTGTTTGGTTTTTTGTGACTGTATTTTGTCTCTACTTCAGAAATTCATGTTTCATGGAATGCCAGGGCTAAATGTGGAAATGCCCCAAGTTCTGTATCCAGCCCCTCTTCCTCAGTTTGACACGGTTCCTGTAAGCCGAGCTGCCCCGGACCCTCCTGCACACAGCAAGGCTGCGGGGGTACGAGAACGTCTTTGTTATTTAATAATGGACACTTTATAAGCTCAGAGTCTCTGATCAGGAAACGTCTTTCAGTCTCAGCAGAACAAGAAGCGAAAGGTCCGGGGCAAAGGGAGGAAAACCAGAGGAGAGGGCAACCCGGACGGAGAGGCAGACCGGGGTGAGGACGAGGAGCTGTCTGTGAGGCCTGGCAGGACCGAAGGACGCGACGGAGCGCGACAGGAACCGGGAAAGAACGCCTGGCCTTCTACCTCCGCTGACTTCAGTTTGCCTCGTCAGCCTGGAAGTGCCCACCTGCCCCCCTGCTGGAAGAGAGGCAGCTCCGATTCCGAGTTCTCCGACCCGGAAGGAGGACTGCAGTCCAAACTCAGGTGTGTTCAGAGTTTTATCACCATCAGGTTTAAAACTTATCTGCCCCTGCCTCTCTATATGGCTCGATATCTGCCCCTTCCTCTCTCTGTCTTCCCCTGCCTCTCTATCTGCCTCTCTGCCTCTGTCTCTCTGTGCTTCTCTCTATATGCCCCTTCCCTCTCTCTATATGCCCCTTCCTCTTTCTATCTGCCCCTGCCTCTTTCTACCCGCCTCTCTCTACTTGCCTCTGTCTACCCGCCTCTGTTTACCCGCCTCTGTCTATCTGCCTCTATCTGCCACTGTCTATCTGCCTCTGTTTCTGCCCCTGTCTCCATCTCTATCTCCATATCTTCGCCTCTGTATGTGCCCCTGTCTCTGTCTCTGCCTCTACCACTGTCTCTGCCTCTACCACTGTCTCTGCCTCTACCACTGTCTCTGCCCCTGTCTCTGTCTCTGCCCCTGTCTCTGTCTCTGCCCCTGTCTCTGCCCCTGTCTCTGTCTCTTCCTCTGCCTCTGCCCCTGTCTCTGTCTCTGCCTCTGCCTCTGCCCCTGTCTCTGTCTCTGCCCCTGTCTCTGTCTCTGCCCCTGTCTCTGTCTCTGCCCCTGTCTCTGCCTCTGCCCCTGTCTCTGTCTCTGCCCCTGTCTCTGCCCCTGTCTCTGTCTCTGCCCCTGTCTCTGCCCCTGTCTCTGCCCCTGCCCCTGCCCCTGTCTCTGCCCCTGTCTCTGCCCCTGTCTCTGCCCCTGTCTCTGTATCTACCCCTGTCTCAGTTTGAATTCAGTCCCCTGCTTGCTGACTCAGCAGCTCTGGTGCAGTTCCGTGTTGTTGAGATGACTCGGTTCTGGTCCTCGGTTCTCGTGCAGACTCTATCAGGCTCGTGTGAGGCAGAGCTCGCTGCACTGTTTCTCAGCTCTGGTTAAATGTGTGGAGAAGAGGGTCCTGTACGGCTACTGGTCCTCCTTCATACCGGACGCCCCAGCCGTCGGAAGCCCCCCCCCCCTCACGCTGGTCACCGTCGCCCTCAAAGACCCGTCTCCTAAGGTACGACCCGCTGCCCCACCGGATTTTGGGAATTGGGATGTGAATGAAGCGTCGGTCTCGTTCGTCAGGTCCGCGCAGCGTCTCTGCAGGTGCTCTCCGCTCTGCTGGAAGGTTCTCGTCAGTTCCTCTCGGCGGCTGAAGACACCAGCGCCCCCCGGCAAGCCTTCACCCCGTTCTCTGCCACGCTGGCTGCCAGCTTGAGGGAGTTGCACCGCTGCCTCCTCCTCGCCTTATTGGCTGAATCCTCATCCCAGACCCTCACACAGGTCATAAAGGTGGGGTCACACGTCCCCTCTCTCTCTCTCTCTCTCTCTCTCTCTCTCTCTCTCTCTCTCTCTCTCACACACACTCACTGATGTGTATGATTGCATGCTGTGTTTCAGTGCTTCGCCCACTTGGTGTCCAATGTCCCCTATAAGCGCTTGAGACCCGGTTTGCTGAGTCCGGTGTGGAAACAGATCCGCCCCTACATTCGACACAGAGGTGAGATGTGGTTCTCTCACAGTGTGGTTCTCTCACAGTTTCCATCCATTATCTTCCACTTTATCCTCTATTAGGGTCGCGGGGTTCCCCAATATCAATCCAGGGCCGAACGTTTCGGGCGTGGAAAACAGATGCCAATCTATCCTACATCACTCACACAGACACACTCTAGGGGGCAATTTGGAGTATTCAATAGTTTGAGAGGCTCTGACACAGCTGTAATCCTCTACTACAGTTTCCATCCATTATCTTCCACTTTATCCTCTATTAGGGTCGCGGGGTTCCCCAATATCAATCCAGGGCCGAACGTTTCGGGCGCTGGGCAGAAACACCCAGGACAGGATGCCAATCTATCACTGGACACACACTCACTCACACAGACACACTCTATATGGGGCAATTTGGAGTATTCAATAGACCTTGAGAGGCGAACATGCTGACCACTAAGCTTAATCCTCTACTAAGGGGGGGGGGGAGATTCCCCATGCCCCTCCAGGGGAGAATGTTTCGGGCGCTGGGCAGAAACACCCAGGACAGGACACCAATCTATCACTGGACACACTCACTCACAAAGACACACTCTATATGGGGCAATTTGGAGAATTCAGTTATTCAGATGACCTTGCAAACATGCTGACCATCCTGTACTCAGGTCAAAGGAAGGAAGGGGGGAGTTCCCCATGCCCATCCAGGGGAGAACGTTTCGAGTGCTGGGCAGATACACCCAGGAGAGGATGCCAATCTATTACTCGGCACACACAAACACCCTCTATATGGGGCAATTTGGAGCATTCAATCTACCTTGAATTCATGTTTTTGGACTGTGGGAGGAAACCGGAGAACCCAGAGGAAACCCACGCGGACACGGGAAGAACGTGGAAACTCCACCCAGATTGGGATTCAAACCGGGATCCTCTAGTGCTGAGAGGAGAATATGCAAATTACTTAGCCACTGTGCCGCCCCCCCCCATTGTCAAAATCATACAAACTTATAATATAAGCATTAATAACTATAATTTTAAATTAATTTGAAAATGATCGAACTGGCCGGATATGACCCGCGGGCCAGCTTACTGACCCATCAGGGCCAGCTTACTGACCCATCAGGGCCAGCTTACTGACCCATCAGGGCCAGCTTACTGACCCATCAGGGCAAGCTTACTGACCCATCAGGGCAAGCTTACTGACCCATCAGGGACAGCTTACTGACCCATCAGGGACAGCTTACTGACCCATCAGGGACAGCTTACCGACCCATCAGGGACAGCTTACCGACCCATCAGGGACAGCTTACCGACCCATCAGGGACAGTTTACTGACGTTTTTCCGAACCCTGGATCTCACCCCACCGTTTCGTTCTGCAGATGTGAATGTCCGTGTGTCCAGCCTCACTTTATTAGGAGCCCTTCTGTCCGCTCAGGCGCCTCTGCCTGAGGTGCAGCTCCTCCTCCAGCAGCCTGGCTCAGGTGCTCCCGGCGGTGTAACTCCACATTCTGCATCCAGAGACAGAGACAC
>JAFMOC010000186.1:100000-170000 GCA_019802505.1 Corydoras sp. C115 | reverse complement strand
CTAAAAAAGCTTTATTACTTTATAGTTTAAATGTAGTGTTTTCTATATATGAGATATACTGTAATATAATGTTATTGGAGGAATATATATATATATGTGTGTATACACGTTTGTGTATGTATGTATGTGATATATATATATATATTTTAGTGTGTGTGTGTGTATATAATATATATAATAGGCGGCACAGTGGTTTAGTGGTTAGCACGTTCGCCTCTCAGCGCTAGGGATTCCCGCTGGGTTCGAATCCCCATCTGGGTGGAGTTTCCATGTTCTCCTGTGTCCGCGTGGGTTTCCTCCGTGTTCTCCGGTTTCCTCCCACAGTCCAAAAACATGGATCAAGTCAATTGAGTTCTCCAAATTGCCCCATATAGAGTGTGAGTGAGTGTGTGCCCAGCGATGGATTGGTGCCCTGTCCTGGGTCTATCTGCCCAGCGCCCTGAAACGTTCTCCCCTGGATGGGCATGGGGAACCCCACCGCGACCCTACTAGGGGATAAAGCGGGAGATAATGAATGAATATATAGATACAGTATAATATGTATATATATAATATGTATATAATATATATATATATATATATATATATATATATATATATATATATATATATATATATATAATATGTATGTGTGTATATATGTGTGTATATATATATATATATATATATATATATATATATATATATATATATATATATATATATATATATATATAGTTAGATATGATATACAGATAAGATATATATATTATATATATATAATATTATATATGTGCGTGTGTGTGTATGTATATACAGTATATATATATATTTATAGTTAGATATGATATACAGATAGGATATACATTACCAAATAGAGGATATTATAGACATATACATACACATATTACATGTGTGTAAATATAAAAATGTAGGTTTCATCTTGGATCTACGTTTTGTTCTAAAGGACAAGACTCAGGTTCTTTGCATCACGCTGCTGCTTGGACTGAGGTACAGTGAGAACTCGCTGGTGAAGGCGGCAGCAGTGAGGGCGCTGGGTGTCTACATTTTGTTTCCTTGTCTCAGAGAGGTATACAGCGATCCGTAAACATGACTTCTTGTGAGTCTCTTCTCTCTTGTCATCTGCCACCGAAAATACACCGGCCTCTTCATCTGTCGCTCTTCAACTCGCAGGATGTGATGTTCGTGGCAGACACGGCGAACGCCGTCCTCACGGCCCTGGACGATCGCTCGCCCAACGTCCGTGCCAAAGCTGCCTGGTCTCTAGGCAACCTCACAGACACGCTCATCGTCAACATGTAGGGGGTGAAAAATGAACACGTGTGAATGAGTCAGTATCATTTCACTGAGCTGTTTCTGATATTTGTTCTCCACACAGGGAGTCCATTGGAGCGAATTTTCAGGACGAACTTTCTGATATGCTTCTTTTGAAAATGCTCAAGTCTGCCACTCAAGCGTCTGCAGACAAGGACCGGGTATGTACATGGTAATGTTACTGCTTGCGATGTCATCAGCTCCATAATGTAAATATTTTGGACGAGATTCCAGTTCCACTTCTTGTAAAGATGGACTTTGTAGTTCTATAATTCCGTTCTGTAGTCCATCTGTGTGTTCTACAGTACATACTGTGTACGTCCCCTTTACTCTGTACTAATGGTCAGGACCCCAATAGTACCCCCACAGAGCAGGGATTATTTGGGTGGTGCATTAGTCCTATCCCAGCAGTGTCACTGAGAGGTTTAAATGAAACTCCAGCAGCACTGCTGCACTAAAACCCCCTCACTGCACCAAGGTCACTGCAGAACCGACAATAAACAATCCACCACCCAAATGATACCATTCTATGAATTGAGCCAGAAGGGGGTGTGTCCAAACTTTTGACTGGTGAGTCAAATCTGATTGGCTGAGCCATTTGTCCAGCCGTGACAATAATTATTATTTTAAATTATAAAGTATAGATGAATATAAACAGTGAATTCCCGATAAACACTCTTCCTTTTAAATTGTTGTCTTTTCCTATAAATTGTTTTCTCTAATATTGCCACTAGATGGCATTGTTTTGGTGTTAGAGAAAATAGTATTCTGTTAATCAGCAATGGCGTTCTCTAAATCTGGACTAGATTATGTCATGGAAGACCAGTTTATTAATAATTTGGCTTTTAATAAACGCATTTATGAAATCAGACCTTGTTTTTTATCATAGTGTGTTTTTAATAAGCGTTTTATAAAAGCATTGACCCTCAGGGTTGTGCATTATTATTATTGTGAATAAATCACAGGAAAAATGAGGTGGAACTGTGCTTCTCTTGGTGTCGTGCCTATTAACACCTCTTTCCTGTGATTTATTCACAATAATGCACACCCTCTCATACATTACAGCTTTAATAAATATTGATTTACTTGTTCATGGCTGGATGTGTAATTGTGTTCCAGGTAAAGAGCAATGCTGTGCGATCTTTGGGAAATCTTCTGCATTTCCTGCAGCCGGGGCAACTGAGCAAGCCAGCTTTTCTGCAGCCTTTAGATCAGGCCATGAGGGCGCTAATAGATACAGCTAGAGGAGACGCCACCATGAAGGTGCGCTGGAATGCCTGTTACGCTCTGGGCAATGCCTTTCAAAATCCTGGCCTACCTCTGGGTGAGTATGAAGACATGGAACAAAGATAAAGGCAATGTTTGAAAGTACAGAAATGTTAGTTGGGTTAACCACTGTAAGCCAGCGGTTAGCGCTTCTGTCTCACGGCAACAAAGGTTGAGTCTGGTGGGGTGAACGCGGGTCTATTCTGTGGACAACCTGCATATATCCTCAGTGTCTAGTTTGGTTTTTGCAGAGGTCGTAGGATTCCTCCTACGTCTAATGACACGCCAATGGGTCAACTGGAAACACTAAATTGTCCCAGCCACTAGGGGCAAAAAGTATTGTACAGTACAGTGCAGGTTCCAAGCCCAGGTAAATATTAGGGATGTTAAGGGCCATGGTAGTTCAGTGGTTAGAATGTTGGGCTATCAATCTGAAGGTTGGATTCGAACCCACGACCTTCAGATTGATAGCCCATCACCCTAACCACTGCGTTACCACACCATAAAATCAATAGCATTTCCATCCATCCATTATCTGCCGCTTTATCCTCTGCTATACTGGTCCAATTAGTAATTTTACGAGGCAGCATGGTGGCACAGTGGCTGGATTGGCTACTGGGGGGGGTTCCCCATACCCAGCCAGGGGAGAAAGTTTCGAGCTCTGGGCAAATGCACCCAGGACAGGATGTCAATCTATCACTGGGCACACACTCACTCACACAGACACACTCTATATGGGGCAATTTGTTTTACGAGCAGCATGGTGGCTTAGTGGTTAACATCGCTGCGGATCGCTGTGGATCCAGGTTCAAATCCCATTTGGGTGAAGTTTCCATGTTCTCCACTTGTCCACATGGGTTTTCTCCTCGTTCTCCAGTTCCCTCGCACAGTGCAAAAACATGGATCAAGTCAATCGAGTTCTCCAAATTGCCCCATGTAGAGTGTGCTTGTGTGCGTGAATTTGGCTGCTCTAAATTGCCCCTTGGCTTGGTGGTTAACATGTTCTCCTGTCAGAGCTGGGGATTCAGGTTTGGATCCCAATCTGGGTGGAGTTTCCACGTTCTCCACGCATCTGTGTGGGTTTCCTCCGGGTTCTCCGCTTTCCTCTCACAGTCCTAAATGAATTCAAGGACACCTATCGATCATCGAGCACACACTCACTCACCCACTACATAGGGGCAATTTAGCTGCCTATTCACATTTTCTGGCTCCACTCAGATGGTGATTTGAACCTGGACCCAGTGCTGAGAGGAGAACATGCTAACCACTATGCCACCATGCTGCCTTGTAAAATTACTAATTGCACCTGTAGGGTAATTAAGGAGACGTTCTAAGTGCGTTTTGTTCCCTTAGCGACGAATGAAAAGTCTTGTTTTGTGACCTCCCTCCTCAGGAACGGCCAGCTGGTCAGAGGAAGCATACGGTGCGCTCTCCTCCATCGTGACCTCCTGTAAGAACTTCAAAGTACGGATCAAATCGGCCGCTGCCCTTTCGGTTCCTGCCACACGCGAGCGCTATGGAGACACGCGCCAGTTTGGTGAAGTGTGGCAAGCCTTGGCCCAGGCGCTGGAGCACAGCGAGGAGACCGAGGACTTTCTCGAGTACCGTTACTGTGCCAGCTTGCGCGCCGAACTCTGCCGGGCGCTCCTCCACCTCTCGTCCTTGTGCCAGTCCGAAGACCTGGCGGTCATGGCGGCGTCGCTGAACAGCCAGGCGAGGCCTGTTCTCCAGGGCTTCGTAGTTCATTACCTCACAGATGCCTCCTCGGTTTCTGAATGTCAAGAGGTCGGCGGGAACGATGCCGAAGGACGAGGCGAGCCGACGAACGGACTGATGGTTCTGGATCAGACGCTGCTCAGGCTCAAGCAGCTGGAAACGGAGGCCGGAGCCGAAGTCCGGGCTGATTTGGAGGCTGTGATTGGTTTTCTTGAGGATGTGGGGAAGTGCCGTGAGACGTTGAGAGCGTCTGATGGGTTGGAGGTTTCACAGACTCTTCCTAATTAGCATTTCAAAGCATTTTGCGTAGAAACTGAAGACCAATAAACGTCATGGCCATGAACGATGATCAGCGGTTACCTGCACTGTGCCTTGCATACTCAATCCCTCCTTAAATGTCACAATTTTATTTTGTCATAACCTAATTTGTCAAAAAGTGCCGAGTCAGACCTCCTCATCATTAAAGCAGGTGGTTTAATCAGTCTAATAACCTCAGACATAAAAAAAAACCCAGACATGTGCTTTGAACAATTGTTTGCTTTCAGTTTGGGGAAAAGCTCCATTCTGTTCCAGAAAGACCACGACAGGGTGAGGCAGGTCCTAACAACTGCATCCATCTCCTCTTATCTCATGGGGTTCTCCATGCCCATCCATACGGAGAACAGTTCAGGTGCTGGGCAGATAGACACAGGACAGAGCACCAATCCATCGCTGGGTACACTCACTCGGTATAGGGGCATTTAGATAAGGGCAATTAAGAGCTGGCAATTAGCCTGACAATTTATTTATATATATATATATATATATATATATATATATATATATATATATATATATATATATATATTGCCTAGCGATGGATTGGTTATCTGCCCAGCGCCCGAGACGTTCTACCCTGGATGGGCATGGGGAACCCCACCGTGACCCTAATAGAGGATAAAGCGGGAGAGAATGAATGAATATATATATATATATATATATATACACGATTATCTTCCGCATCCTCTATTACATACATACTTATATATATTCCCCATATGATGCCCATCCATTCATTGATTATCTGGCCGCACAGTTTATCCTCACATATTAGGGTCGCGGGGGGCAATTGGACTTGATTTATGTTTTTGGACTGTGGGAGGAAACCGGAGAACCCGGAGGAAACCCACACGGACACGGGGAGAACATGGAAACTCCACCCAGATGGGGATTCGAACCGGGAATCCCTAGCGCTGAGAGGAGAACATGCTAACCACTAAGCCACCGTGCCGCCCTATATATATATATATATATATATAGGGCGGCATATATATATATATATGTGTGTGTGTGTGTGTGTATATATATATAAATGTATATAATACAATTGGAAGACTACAAGCTAACTAAATGTATGAGGACTCTATTCTTCTGCTATTAAACGATATAACCTTATATAAAGAAAAACTGAAAGAAAACTGCATCTGAGTTCCAATGAACAAACTTTACATTTATTAGATGACGTGTAAATGTGCTGATAACACTAACCTTTAAATGTTCAACAGAACAGAAGATTTAATTCTAACTTTTTAATGTTTGTAGTCAGTTTAACAACATTACAGGATTCATGCAGCAGCCTTACAGAAAAGTGGGAACCATTGTGTGTTAATAATTTAAGAATTTACAGATGAGTAGATCATTTCACACATCGCTAAAGAACGTCATCTGTATGACCATTTGAACAGCAGAGGGCAGTGTAGAGCTGTTCTGAAGATGGAGGCTTCATTTCAGCAGTGTATCGGAACGTGCATTAATTAGCTCACTGTTACTCAGGCCATGTTCACAAGTCGTCTTTAAATGTTTTGTAGGTCACAGTCTGACCTTTCCTGACTTTAATTAGTTAAAGTAAATTATACGTAATACAATTAAACGGGAGGGCGATACGGTGGTTTAGTGGTTAGCATGTTCTCCTCTCAGTACTAAGGATTCCCGGTTTGAATCCCAATCTGGGTGGAGTTTCCATGTTCTCCCCGTGTCTGCGTGGGTTTCCTCCGGGTTCTCCGGTTTCCTCCCACAGTCCAAAATCATGGATCAAGTCAATTGAGTTCTCCAAATTGCCCCATAGTGTGTTTATGTAAGCGATGTTATGTGAGGGAATATGTGAGTGACTGTGTGGCCAGCGATAGGTTGGCGCCCTGTCCTGGGTGTATCTGCCCAGCGCCCGAGACATTCTCCCCTGGATGGGCATGGGGAACCCCCCCCCCCCCCTCCAAGACCCTAGGATAAAGCGAAAGATAATGGAGGGACAATTAAACAGGTGGCTTAGTTGGCATCTTCACCTCTCAGCTCTGAAGATCCAGGTTCGAATTCCAATCTGGGTGGAGATTCCATGTTCCTCCTGGTTCTCATGTTCTCCACAGTCCAAAACATGGATTTAATGTGAATTGGCTGCTTCAAATTGCCATCTAGGGCAGCATGGTGGCTTAGTGGTTAGCACGTTCTCCTCTCAGCACTAGGGATTCCCGGTTCGAATCTCAATCTGGGTGGTTTCCATGTTCTCCCTGTGTCCGCGTGGGTTTCCTCCGGTTTCCTCCCACAGTCCATAAAACATGGATCAGGTCAATTGAATTCTCCAAATTGCCCCATATAGTGTGAGTGAGTGTGTGCCCAGTGATAGATTGGCGCCCTATCCTGGGTGTATCTGCCCAGCGCCCGAAACGTTCTCCCCTGGATGGGCATGGGGTACCCCCCCGCGACCCTAATAGAGGATAAAGCGGAAGATAATGAATGAATTAAATTGCCACCTATAAAATGTGTGTGAGTGTGTGCCTAGTGATAGATTGGCGCCCTGTCCTGGGTGTATTTGCCCAGCGCCCAAAACGTCTTCCCTGGTTGGGCATGGGTGCCCCCTCCCTTCCTTATATATATATATATATATATATATATTCTGTAAAAATATGTAAAAAATTCTGTAGTTGTGCAAAGAACTTTTGTTTCTGTATTAAGACAACCACAAACAATTCATTTTATGATCAAAGTTTTTTTTTTAAGGGTTAATAAGGTGACACAGACAGTGTTGGGAGTTTTATTCATTAATTATCGTTGATTTAATAACTTGGGAGTTGACCAATGAAGGTCTAAAGTTATTAAGACCTAGTTTTGCGTGTGTGTATTTATTTACAGCATGTTTTAGAACATATTAAATGAAATGTATTCGAGTTACTGTACAGTGATGCATTCATTAATTGTAATTAATCTGAAACAATTTGTCGTTCCCTGTATAGACCTCCTACTGTCTCAAGAATCTCTGAGCATGGAGGAAATGAAAAGCCATTAAGGACTCGAGCACAACAACATAACGAGCTCCACCGCCAGTGATTTGTGTCGACGCGGTTTGAGCTTTGAGCCCTGTTGTTGGGTTCAACCAGCTAGAAGCGTCAAGACGCTGGCCTCGAACTCTCTGCCCCGAGATCTCACGCTCACTGAGGTGTGAATGAGAAAAGCAGGCCGAGGAGCACACGGGAGAGGAAGACGAGGGACAAACGTGTGATTGTGTCGAAGGACAGATCAGGCAAGCGTAAGGTTCTGAGTGAGCGGCAGGGGGGCAGAGTCCATTCGTCTAGAACTAGAGGGGGAGAATGGAGGTAATGCTGAATCAGTCATGTCCCTGGGCACTCATCCCCATCCTCCTGCCCCCGTGGGTGGGTGAGTCGGCATACATCGTCTCCCGCTGCTCTGAGAGGAACTGTGAACAGATCCTACCTAAAGCAATGCCCCACCGTGAGTACCACCATTGTCACTTTACAGTCCCTGAAATGGTTACAAATCCCAGAGGAGCTTGGGTAAGCATGAAGACTTCAGAATGCAGTAGTAGAAAACACACTGTCATGATGAACCTGTTTGTTGGAGCACGTTATGAAAAAAACACTCAATTAACCTAAGTTAATCTTTACCTGCATTCAATTCCAACCTGATGAACTCGCATCTCACAGGCTTTAAAATAAATATATAGAGTATTGTTTCAGCGGCACGGTGGCTTAGTGGTTAGCACGTTCGCCTCTTTGCACTAGGGATTCCCGGTTCAAATCCCCATCTAGGTGGAGTTTCCATGTTCTCCCCGTGTCCGCGTGGGTTTCCTCCGGGTTCTCCGGTTTCCTCCCACAGTCCAAAAACATGGATCAAGTTAATTGAGTTCTCTAAATTGCCCCATATAGAGTGTGTTTGAGTGTGTGAGTGTGTACCCAGCGATGGGTTGACATTCTCCCTGGATGGAACGCCCTGTGACCCAGTTGAGGATTAAGCATATTATATGATAAAATACATATACTTTGGTAGACATTTATCCATCCATCTATTATCTTCCGCTTTATCATCTATTATGGTCGCGGGGGTTCCCCATGCCCATCCAGGGGAGAACGTTTCAGGCGCTGGGCAGATACATCCTGGACAGGACACTATCACTGGGCACACACTCACTCACATAGACACACTCTATATGGGGCAATTAGGAGAACTCAATTGACTTTGATCCATGTTTAGACTGTGGGAGGAAACCGGAGAACCTGGAGGAAACCCACATGGACAGGGGGAGAACATGCAAACTCCACCCAGATTCGAACTGGGAATCCCTAGTGCTGAGAGGAGAACGTACTAACCACTTAGCCACCGTGCCGCCCGGTAGACATTTATAAAATATAAAAAAGATAAATACATTTTTGATAAATCCATTTTTGCCCCTCTTGCAATTCAGGCACCGGCTCTCGACATGTTAGGAACTCTGTTAGTTGTGTAATGTGTAAAAATGCACACAGCAATACTGTTCAGATTTCTTTTCATAGCTTACATATATAAATCCAACTAAGTGATAATCATTTTAATATAAGGTTCTGATGCAGTGTTTAGAATAACTTTTTTGTCATTCAAATTTCTACAAATATTTCGTCCCCCTATATATATATATATATATATATATATATATATGAATATGCATGACCTTTATTTAGAAGACATTCATAGCTCTGATTCTATAAACAGGTATAAGGAATTTCATTGTTATGACAACCAATTTACCTCGTGTACCTGAGGGTAAAAAGAACCTTAACAAATCATTTATCCAGCACTGTTACACTTCACTGGTCCTTTTGCAATGAGGCTTGTTTCACATCCTGGAAAAAAAATATGTAATTTCGTTAGGTTTCTTATTAACTGCTGTTAATGATTGAGCATCACCCTCTTGCTGCCAAAAATTGTGAGAAAGGGTGAAGATGCTTAAAACAACAGAAGTCGAGTGAAACCAGATTTATGGCTTTATAGATCTTAGGCCTTAGATTGAGATTCTGAGGAAGCAGAAATGATGATGTCACTATCAGAAATGGGGGAACAACATGTGTCTCTGATCTCCAAAATACAATCCATAGGAATGCATTCTTTGGATTTCTAAATTAAACTTAAATGTAGATTATAAATTGCCCAGCAGCATATAAATGTAAATAAAGTGCATGGCCTTAATAATGAGAGCTTGTCTCCCAAAGGTACAATAAGAAACTTAAATTTCTGAGTGTGATGATATGAAAGATGTGAAATTATAACTTAATAAAACTTTTATTTAACAAATTAAGCAAATAATTCACTTTATCTTAATATATTCTCAGCAGTTGAGGTTGGTATTTGTTAAATGAGAATTTATATAAACTTATAGGATCCAACTTGTACATTACATTTTTTGTAAATTACTATTTACCATGGCGGCACGGTGGCTTAGTGGTTAGCACGTTCGCCTCTCAGCGCTAGGGATTCCCGGTTTGAATCTCCATCTGGGTGGAGTTTCCATGTTCTCCCCGTGTCCGCGTGGGTTTCCTCCGGGTTCTCCGGTTTCCTCCCACAGTCCAAAAACATGGATCAAGTTAATTGAGTTCTCTAAATTGCCCCATATAGAGTGTGTTTGAGTGTGTGAGTGTACCCAGCGATGGATTGGCGCCCTGTCCTGGGTGTATCAGTCCAGCGCCCGAGACGTTCTCCCCTGGATGGGCATGGGGAACCCCACCGCGACCCTAATAGAGGATAAAGCGGAAGATAATGAATGAATGAACTATTTACCATGTAAACACAAGTTACCTGGTAAATATAATTAATACTATCTATTACACCACAGCAGTATTATTATTATTCATCCATTGATTTATCATCTTCCACCTAATCGTCTAAGAGGTTTGTGGGGAGGTTCCCTATGCCCATCCAGGGAAAAACATTTCGGGCACTGCCAATCTATTGCTGGGCACATACTCATTCACACAAACACACCCAACATAGAGCATTCAATTAGCCTTGAATCCATGTTTTTGGACTGTGGGAGGAATCCAGAGAACCACTTTTGGTTAGGACTAGTGCTAACCAATAATAATAATAATCATAATAATAATAATAATTTCTGTTATTAGTAATAGTAGTAGTTATGTAGGTAGCATGATGGGCTGTGGCATCACTGTGAATAGATTCCGTGTTCAGTTTCCATGAGAACAGGATACTTTTATCAGTTCTTGCCACATGACATACTATTTGTACCTTTACGTCTTAATTGGGCACAACGATTATTTATTCACAGTGTAGTTTGGAGAATGTGCAGTACCTTACCAAGTGTCAGATGTACTATTTAAAAAGACATATTTAGACATTTAAAACATTTTGGGCTTGGATGGGCATCAAGGGGAGAACCCTCCCTGCCCCCCGCAACCCTAGTAGAGTATAAAGCAGAAGATGGATGGATATATATATATATATATATATATATATATATATATATATATATATATATACATTCATTCATTCATTATCTTCCGCTTTATCCTATATTGGGGTCGCGGTGGCGTTCCCCATGCCCATCCAGGGGAGAACGTTTCGGGCGCTGGGCAGATACACCCAGGACAGGGCGTCAATCTATCGCTGGGCACACACTCACTCACACAAACACACTCTATATGGGGCAATTTGGAGAATTCAATTGACTTGATCCATGTTTTTGGACTGTGGGAGGAAACCGGAGAACCCGGAGGAAACCCACGCAGACACGGGGATAACATGGAAACTCCATGTTGGATTCGAACCGGGAATCCCTAGTGCTGAGAGGTGAACGTGCTAACCACTAAGCCACCATATATATATATATATATATAAATTGCCCCATATAGAGTGTATCTGTGTGAGCGAGTGTGTGCCCAGCGATAGATTGGAGTCCTGTCCTGGGTGTCTATCTGCCCAGCGCCCGAAATGTTCTCCCCTGGATGGGCATGGGGACACCCCCCCCCCACGACCCTAATAGAGGATAAAGCGGAAGATGGATGGAAATTGCCCCATATAGAGTGTGTCTGTGTGAGTGAGTGAGTGAGTGAGTGTGTGTCCAGTGATAGACTGGTGTCCTGTCCTGGGTGTATCTGCCCAGCGCCCGAAACGTTCTCCCCTGGATGGGCATGGGGAACCTCCACCCCCCCGCCCCCCCCCCCCCCCCCCCCCCCCCCCCCCCCCCCCCCCCCCCCCCCCCCCCCCCCCCCCCCCCCGCGACCCTAGTAGAGGATAAAGCAGAAGATAATGGATGGATGGAATATATGTCAACAACATGTCTACCTCTGGTGTCCTGACTTTATATCAGTGAGGAGCGTTAGCTCCGCCCACATCTCAAGGTGCTCAGTTAAGTTCGCAGGTGCATTTGACTTTAAGCACAAAGCTTAAAGGGTTTGGTTCTTTTCCGAACTCTTGTCCTCGGGTTCTCTTCGGTTCTCCTCGGGTTCTACTCGGTTCTCCTCGGTTCTCCTCGGGTTCTCTTCGGGTTCTCCTCGTCGGCAGGTTGCGGCGCTGGCGGCTTCATGTCGGCGGACATGGTGTCCCGGCTGACGGCTCTGCAGCAGGAGTTACTGAGCGCGCTGCTGAGCTCCGGACTTTCGAAAGACGCGCTGGTTCAGGCTCTGCACGACCTGGAGCCGCCGCCGCCTCCACCCGCCTTCTCCATCAAAACCGAGAAGCCCCTGTCCCCCGCCAGCGCCAACGGGAGCAGCGACACCGACTCCAAACCCGTGTACCTCACCCTGCAGAGCAGAGGCAGCAGAATGTCCGGGGACGAGGGCTCGGAGTCCGGGGAAGACTTCGACACGCCGCCGATCCTGCGCGAACTGCAGGCGCTCAACACCGAGGAGGCCAACGAGCAGCGCGCCATGGTGGAGCGCATGCTGGCGTGAGTGCTTCACTTCAGACCTTAAAACTTATTTAACAGCAACTTTTTGTGCACATGAGGTTTAAACTATAGAACAATCCCATCCATCCATCATCTTCAGCTTTATCCTCTATTAGGGTCGCGGGGGGGTTCCCCATGCCCATCCAGGGGAGAACGTTTCGGGCGCTGGGCAGATACACCCAGGACAGGACACCAGTCTATCACTGGGCACACACTCACTCACTCACATAGACACACTCTATATGGGGCAATTTCCATCCATCTTACGCTTTATCCTATATTAGGGGTGGTGGTGGTGGTGGGGGGGTTCCCCATGCCCATGCCCATCCAGGGGAGAACGTTTCGGGCGCTGGGCAGATAGACCCAGGACAGGACACCAGTCCATCACTGGGCACACACTCACTCACTCACATAGACACACTCTATATGGGGCAATTTCCATCCATCTTACGCTTTATCCTATATTAGGGGGGGGGGGGGGGGTTGCCCATGCCCATGCCCATCCAGGGGAGAACGTTTCGGGCGCTGGGCAGATACACCCAGAACAGGGCGCCAATCTATCACTGGACACACACTCACTCACTCTCTCTCTCTCTCTCACACACCCACAAACACACTCTATATGGGACATTTTGGACCAGCCAATTGACCTTGATCCATGGGATTTTCTGTGAGGAAACCGGAGGACCTGGAGGAAACCCACACAGACACGGGGAGAACATGCAAACTCCACCCAGATTTGGATTCGAACCAGGAATCCCCAGCATTGAGAGGCAAACATACTAAAGCATATGTCACGGTGGCTTAGTGGTCAGCACGTTCACCTCTCAGCACTCGGGATTCCCGGTTCGAATCCCAATCTGGGTGGAGTTTCCATGTTCTCACCGTGCCCGCGTGGGTTTCCTCCGGGTTCTCTGGTTTCCTCCCACAGTCCAAAAACATAGATCAAGGTCAAATGAATTCTTTAAATTTACCCATATAGAGTGTGTCTGTGTGATTGAGTGTGTGTCCAGTGATAGATGCCCTGTCCTGGGTGTATCTGCCCAGCGCTTAAAACCTTCTCCCTGGATGGGCATGGAGCATCCAGGGAAGAGCACTTCGGGCGCTGGGCAGATACACCCAGGACAGGATGCCAATCTATCACTGTACACACACTCACTCACACTCACTCACACACACACTCTATATGGGGAAATTTGAAGAATTCAATTGAATTGATCCATGTTTTTGGACTGTGGGAGGAAACCGGAGGACCGTTTTAAACTACAGCACAATTCTGTTTGCTTTATACTTCAGTCCGTCTTTCCCAAAACAGACATTTTAGTTTGCTAAAATTACAATTTTAATTCCGACACAGTATAGATCTTGATGTTGCAATGTAGCTGTTTGAATATTTATGAAGGTTTACATTGCAGACATTTCCATCTTTTCCCTGTGGCCATTTTTACCTGGTACATTTTTTTATTTAGAAGTTGGTTATGATTTAAGCTTCTTTAAAATAATGTCTTAGTTTTGGAAAATATGTAAACAAATGTAAATAACTACTGACATACAAAACTTTTGCCTGCACATGTATCTACATTATATTTCCATAACTGATATAAACAGATGTATTTAAATATGTTGCTTCATCTGTTCATCCGTGTAGCATCATCTGATCCTGCCCACATCTGGCTGTTATTAATTAAATCTAATATTAATCTATTAAACACCAACAAAAAAATTTTGATAAATTGGAAAATATCTCCTGGGATTTATGTCTCAATTGTTATGAATAGACTTTTGACTTTTAACAGGCTGCACACCGATGTTACACATTTTTACACGTTATACATTTTTTATATGATCGGTGATCATCCTATTTATAACTGCTAATGTCCTTTTAGTATAAATTCCTTATTAAATTATCTTTATTCTAGTATCATCAATGACAATGCGCTTGTTACACCAATTATAGTTTATTAAGTTCATTTTTTACTTCTACAAATACTACAAATATCACAAATGTGACTAATACATATTATGTAGTTAATGATTTGTTCTAAGTATTATTAATTATGTATTATAACAATACCCTATCCCTTATCCATCCATCCATTATCTTCCGCTTTATCCTCAATTAGGGTCGTGGGGGAGTTCCCCATGCCCGTCCAGGGGAGAACGTTTCGGGCGCTGGGCAGATACACCCAGGACAGGACACCAATCTATCACTGGACACACTCACTCACACAGACACACTCTATATGGGGCAATTTGGAGAATTCAATTGACCTTGATCCATGTTTTTGGACTGTGGGAGGAAACCGGAGAACCCGGAGGAAACCTACGCGGACACGGGGAGAACATGGAAACTCCACCCAGATTGGGATTCGAACTGGGAATCCCTAGTGCTGAGAGGAGAACATGCTAACCACTAAGTCACCGTGCCACCCCCTATCCCTTATACATACTATTATTATTACTCACATATAGTTATATTAGTAGCTGTATTATTAATTATAAAATTAGCATCTGCGTTGAGTGTAACAGAGATTGTTAGTCTTTTCAACTACAGCTACAGACTTTATTTATAAAATATTATAATTTTTTATTGCCAACCTATTTTTAGTATATGGTGGTATAATGAGGGTAGTATTCTTTAAAGTATTAGTAGTAGTCATGGTATGAGTTATTACTAATTGTGCTCAACTAAAATCAACTGCTTGATGATTTTCTTATCAGTGAGGACCCATGGCGTGCAGCTCGCACGATTAGAAGCTATATGCAGCAGCACAACATCCCGCAGCGTGAGGTGGTGGATGTGACGGGCTTAAATCAGTCGCATCTCTCACAGCACCTGAATAAAGGGACACCCATGAAAACAACCAAACGGGCCGCGCTCTACACTTGGTATGTCCAGAAACAGCGCGAAATTGACAGACGTAAGTTAAAATCTAATATGATATATTGAAAATATTTTTGAAACATATATTCATCCATCCATCCATTATCTTTCACTTTATCCTCTATTAGGGTCGCAGGGGGGGGGTCCAGGGGAGAACGTTTAGGGCGCTGGCCAGATACACCCAGAACAGGGCGCCAATCTATTGCTGGGCACTCTTACACACTCTATATGGGGCAATTTGGAGAATTCAATTGACTTCATCCCTGTTTTTGGACTGTGGGAGGAAACCGGAAAACCTGGAGGAAACCCACTCAGACACTGGAAGAACATTGAAACTCCACCCAGATTGGAACCGGGAATCCCTAGTGCCGAGAGGAGAACATGCTAAACACTAAGCCACCGTGCCGCCAGCATTTATTCATATGTTCATAATTATTACTTGCACTACTAGATATTATTATTCATTATTAGAAGTAGTTATTATTAGTTAATGGTAGTAACACAATATTAACGATCTGTTTCTAGTAATAATAATAATTAAGCCGTATATTGTTGGTATTTCCTGATGCTGTTAAAGTGTAGAAGTATAAATGAAATATATGATGCCTTAATTAGACGCTTACTTTGTGCTGATCATGTCTTATTTCCACAGAGTTCGACCGTGTTCAGGGCTCTGACGCCAGTGATTCAGGCAGTCAGGATCAGGTCCTGTTTTTCTTCCCAGAGTTCCAACATGCCGGACCGAACACGGGCAGTGTGCCCGGGCCACACGGGGATGAAGGTATCTCGGGATCTAAGAGACTGAGGCGCAATCGCTTCAAATGGGGACCAGCTTCTCAGGAGATCCTGTACAAGGCTTACGATCGACAGAAAAACCCCAGCAAAGAGGAGAGAGAGGCACTGGTCGAGGAATGTAACAGGTACAAACAGGCCCTTTTATTGGTTTTATTGGCCCTTTTAAACACTTGGTTTTGTTTGGACTATTTGTAGAGAATTGCTAATAATTTTTTATTGAAATAAAAAAAAAAAACAAGTCAAACCCAAGTCATGTTGAGAAACGACACTATTACACATCATGTGATATGTAATTAAAGTTGGTCACGCTCTAATTAGTTAAATATCGGGGGCTAAATATAGGTTTGTGGTTAAAGGAACCAGCCTTGTGACCTGAAGGTCCTTGGTTTGACAAGCACTATTGCTGAAGTGGGATTGTGGTTAAGGAACCATCCTTGTGACCTGAAGGTCCTTGGTTTGACCCCTGGTACCACCAAGCACTATAGCTGAAGTTGTCTTGTGGTTAAGGAACCAGCCTTGCGACCTGAAGGCCCCTGGTTTGATTTCTGGTACCACCAAGCACTATAGCTGAAGTTGTCTTGGAGTTAAGGTACAAACCTTGCGACCTGAAGGCCCCCGGTTTGATTTCCGGTCCCACCAAGCACTATGGCTGAAGTGCTTTTGGGCAAGGCACGTAACACCAATTGCTCAAGGTCAATTAAATGCTCTAAATTGTCCCATATAGAGTGTGTTTGTGTGAGTGAGTGTGTGCCCAGCGATATATTGGCGCCCTGTCCTGGGTGTATCTGCCCAGCGCTAGAGATGTTCTCCCTGGATGGGCATGGGGAACCCCACAGCGACCCTAATAGAGGATAAAGCAGAAGATAATGGATGGATGGATAAGTGATAGGGTATTGTTATAATACGTATATTATAATATATGTGACTCTAGTAGAGGATAAAGCGGAAGATGATGGATGGAACATACAGGTATCTCAACTTAAGGCTGTCAGAAAACAGGGTTGATACAGCAATGAGGGTTTAGCAATTAAGGCAATCGAGGACCCACATTGGTAACTTCAGTGCAACTGGGAGTTGAACCCACAATGGTCAAATTGATAGCCCAACACCCTAACTGAGCTACCTCACCCTTAAAACAAGAAGAACTATTCCTATGTACCCTGTTATTAGAAATGGTAAATCAGTTGTATGTGCTTTCCTTAGGGCCGAGTGTGTACAGAGAGGTGTGTCACCTTCCAAAGCCCATGGTCTCGGCTCTAACCTGGTCACAGAGGTTCGCGTCTACAACTGGTTTGCTAACCGACGCAAAGAAGAAGCCTTCAGGCAGAAGCTTGCCATGGATCCTGTCCATACCCTCAACCCTCTACTGTCACCCGCACACAGTCAGTTCCACTATCACAGCAGCCCAGATACAAGTAAGCTTCAGGAGGTTTCCATTTCACCGAGTTTAGGTCTTAAGGTTTTTTTTTCTGGATGGAACGCTACAGTGTTTGCACTCAGTTCGGTTTCAGTTCACATCATAATTATTTGTGGAGGACCTCTTAGTATATAGTATTTTTAAAGCAGGTGTAAAAAACACAAAACCCCCATTGAAGTAAGTGGAAGTCCACCATTTGGTACAAATCTAAAGAACCAAAAAGACAAAAACATTACAAATTAAAAAAAAGGAAAACTATGATCACATATTCTACTCCATCCATCCATTACCTTCTGCTTTATCCTCTATTAGGGTCGTGGGGGGGTTTCCCATGCCCATCCAGGGGAGAACATTTAGGGCGCTGGACAGATACACCCAGGACAGGACGCCAATCTATCAATGGAGACACTCAATCACACACACACACGCACATACTCTATATGGGGCAATTTGAAGAATTCAGTTGACCTTGGTCCATGTTTTTGAACTGTTGGAGGAAACCGGAGAACCTGGAGGAAACCCACGAGAACATCAAAACTCCACCCAGATTGGGATTCGAACCAGTAATCCCTAGTGCTGAGAGGAGAACATGCTACACCACTAAGCCACCGTGCTGCCCCGGATTAAAAATTACGCCACAATATCCCTGCCTGAGGGTGGCACGGTGGCTTAGTGGTTAGCATGTTCTCCTCTCAGCACTAGGGATTCCCAGTTCGAATCCCAATCTGGGTGGAGTTTCCATGTTCTCCCCGTGTCCGCGTGGGTTTCCTCCAGGTTCTCCGGTTTCCTCCCACAGTCCAAAAACATGGATCAAGGTCAATTGAGTTCTCTAAATTGCCCCACATAGAGTGTCTGTGTGAGTGAGTGTGTGCCCAGCGATACATTGGCGCCCTGTCTTGGGTGTATCTGCCCAGCGCCCGAAACGTTCTCCCCGGGATGGGCATGGGGAACCCCCCCCCTGACTCTAGTAGAGGATAAAGCGGGAGATAATGGACAGATGGATGTATCCTTGCCTGAAACACAGTGTAAAAAGGGGGCTAATGATAAAATGATGCGGCTCATTATCCTCTCAGTGCTGCCAGGTGTTTCCATCAAATACTACTGTTCTTATAATTATTCATCCCAGGAACATGTGATTGACTAAACATGTGCACTAAAGCAATTGGGATTAAACTTGATGGAAAGCCTTGGTACATTTTCTCTCTTTTAGACGAAAGTGTGTTCACAAACATGAATATTTATTTCCTAATGGAGGAGAAAATGGGAAATTCGAAAAGGGGAGAGCAAATGATCCATAGAGTGCATTCACCTGCTCAGTGTGTGTGTGTGTGTGTGTGTGTGTGTGTGTGTGTGTGTGTGTGTGTGTGTGTGTGTGTGTGTGTGTGTGTGTGTGTGTGTGTGTGTGTGTGTGTGTGTGTGTGTGTGTGTGTGAAATTCCTTTCTTGGTCAACACACAACCACACCTGTAGACTCCTTCAAGAGCGAGTACATAAAACTCTTGCCACATGCTTGGGGTCAGTCATGGGTTAACTCGGGAAGCAGGGCTTGGCAGATATGAGCCGTCAGCCAATGCAAATAAACCTGCAGCAGAAATGCGAAGTATTCTTTTTAGTAGCTGAACGAGACAACGGTCATACTGACTGACTCGATTCTAAAAGCAAAATGTACTGTCAAAACGTTGTGTCAACTATTTTATTTTGTAAGACGCTATAGCTGTAAGAATGCGGTTGGCTTTTCTCTGCCATCAGCTTACATTTACATTGCATTTGGTCATTAGGGGACGTTTTTATCCAAAGCGACTTACAAGGTGAGCACAGGGTTAATCACAACATCCCTGGAGCAATGAGGGTTAAGGGTCTTGCTCAAGTACCCACATTGGTAACTCAGTGGACCTGGGCTTTGAACCCCCAACCTTCAGATTGACAGCCCAACACCCTAACCACTGAGCTACCACACCCCAACTTCTCTAAACCTTCTGGTCAATCGATTTTATGCATAGAGAAAATGAAAGTCCACTTGGAAAAGGGCTGGGGCATTGTTGGCCCTTGATGTAGGTGTGTTTGCTCAGTAGCCACTCTTATCTTTAAGATACTGAGGTATGTAACAAATGAAAAGTTCAAATACATTAAAATATGGCTGTCTGTGTGAATACATAAACTCTCTCTTTCTGTCTTCCTGTCTCTCTCTCATTCTCACTCTCTCGCCCGCGCACTCTCGTATGGTTTATTTATTCCTATTCTTCTTTTCTTGTAGAACTTAGGTTTAGCCAACATGGAAACAGTGATGTCACATCCACCACCACTATAAGCCATCATGGAAACAGCCACTCTGTGTTACAGCAGGTGTCTCCATCTGGTCTGGATCCCTGTCACAGCCTGTTGCCCCCTGAAGTGAAGATGGTGAGTGGGTACTACGATGAGGAAATGGTAATAGTAAATATCATCATGATGGGAGAACCTTAAGGGCCTATTAACCCAGATCTGTTAAATAGAACTGCCACTGAGTCTGCATTTAGGAATCAAAAGAATCCATGTGATGTTTACAAGACATAACATTGGTTAAATATCCATCCATCGATCCATCCATCCATTATCTTCTGCTTTATCTTCTACTAGGGTAGCGGGGGGGGGGGGGGGTCCCCATGCCCATCCAGGGGAGAACTTTTCGGGCGCTGGGCAGATACACCCAGGACAGGGCGCCAATCTATCACTGGACACACACTAACTCACACAAACACACTCTATATGGGGCAATTTGGAGAATTCAATTGACCTTGAAGGAAACCACGGAACCCAGAGGAAACCCATGCAGACATGGGGAGCGTGCCACCTGTGAGAACATCCATCCATCCATTATCTTCCGCTTTATCCTCTATTAGGGTCGCGGGGGGTTCCCCATGCCAATCCAGGGGAGAACGTCTCGGGCGCTGGGCAGATACACCCAGGACAGGGCGCCAATCCATCGCTGGGCACACACTCACTCACACACTCTATGGGGCAATTTGAAGATTTCAGTTGACTTGATCCATGTTTTTGGACTCGGAGGTCCAAAGAGGAAACCCATGCGGACACGGGGAGAACATGGAAACTCCCGAGAGGCGAACGTGCTAACCACTAAGCCACCGTGCCGCCCCTGTGAGAACATGATAAATAGAAATAATATATTTAGTTTATTTTAGAGTAAGGAAGACGAAATGTTACCACCTCTTTTACACCTCTTTCCCGTCTTATTGCTTTTATAAAAGTTATAAACGCACTTTAATAAAAAAAAAAAAAAAAAAAAACAAGGTTTGATTCATAAATACGTTCATTAAGAGCATAAAGGCTGAAAAACTGGTCTTCCGGTTTCTCCAACAGCCAATACCGCCCTCTAGTGGCCAAATTACAGAACGCAGTTTCTAAAAATGTCAAGAAAAAATGTATTGTATATCACACATTGATATGAATGTGAAGCACTCAGAGGTGTGTGTTATTGTCAATAATGTCACGGCTGGACAAACGGCTCAGCCAATCAGATTTAAGCACGAGAACTACCTGTTTTATAAAAGAGCTTGTAATTCTTTTGAATGATCTGTATCATGAACTGGTTGACAGTATACAGCGAAAGTTGGCAGAGCAATAAAACACCATATCATTACTCACCTTTATAGTTGGAGGGAAACATCATAAACCTGACTCACGGCTGTATTTGCTCATTTTAACTTTACTTCCTAACATTCACTTAAACAAAGGATCATGCCGTAACTCACATCATGTCTACTGTGTATTGATTTTGGGTTTGCATCCTTGTGCTTTCAGATCTCAGCTTCAGGTGGAGTTCTGCCCCCCGTAAGCACCCTGACCAACATCCATAGCCTGTCCCAGTCCTCCCACCATCACCAGCAGGCCCCAAGTCTCATCATGACACTCGCAGCACAGAGTCAGTTTTTTTCTGTATTTTTCATGTTTATTTACTCATACAGAGCTTTTTACAAGAGTAAGGAGGAGACATTGATCCAAGGAGGACGAGTCCCCCACTGAGCCTTGGTCCTCTTAGGGTTTCTCCTGGAAAAAACAACATAACAGGGAGTTTTTCCCTGCCACTGTCACGTCTGCTTGCTCTTTGGGGGTTCAGGCTTTGTGACAATGTACACCGGTCCTGTCAGTCAGGCTTTTTAGGTTTTAAAGGGCGCACATGGTGATGAGATGGAGGAAGGGTGCGGTAGCTCAGTGGTTAGGGTGTTGGGCTACCAATCTGAAGGTTGGGGGTTCAAATCCCAGGTCCACTGAAATTACCAGTGTGGGTCCTTGAGCAAGACCCTTAACCCTTATTGCTCCAGGGATTTTGTGATTAACCCTGTGCTCACCTTGTAAGTCGCTTTGGATAAAAGCATCTGCTAAATGACCAAATGTAAATGTTAGGCTCATTTTTAGCGACGGCTTTGCCCATTTCCCCTCACCACCGTACTGTTGTGAAAAGCGCCGTATTAAAAAAAGACTTGAACTTGAAGCCACTTAAGCCAAAGTGGCTTTATGGTGTTCTAAGCCAGAACCCTCCTAGAGCAGCCGACGTGACGGTGGAACAGTACACCAATCAGGAAATCAGAAGGTTGTCTGATCCACTCATATCATCATCCACCACCCTAATAATACCTAATAATTATACCATAATACCATAATAATTACCATAATAATATAATAGGTAATAATACCTGCTCTGTGAGGGTTCTGATCATCAGAGACCTGAGTAAAGGGGATTTAATTATGCAATTAGTTGAGACTGTGGTTAGAAGAATAATTATATCAATTTAATTATTTTGGGGGCGGAACATAGTGGGGGCATAGTGGTTAGCATGATTTATATTGACTTAGTCACGTGTCATGTTTACTGTTTTGCATGATGATTTTTTTGGCCTTTAATGAGATTACAATGAGATTATTTATATATTTCACAAAGCTCAGTTGATGTAGCTTTATAGTAAATTCATCCATCCATTATCTGCCGCTTTATCCTCTATTAGGGTTGCGGGGGGGTTCCCCATGCCCATCCAGGGGAGAACGTTTCGGGCGCCGGGCAGATACACCCAGGACAGGACACCAATCTATCCCTCACTCACACAGACACACTCTATATGGGGCAATTTGGAGAATTCAATTGACTTGATCCATGTTTTTGGACTGTGGGAGGAAACCGGAGAACCCGGAGGAAACCCACGCGGACACGGGGAGAACATGGAAACGGCACCCAGATGGGAATTCGAACCGGGAATCCCTAGTGCTGAGAGGAGAACATGCTAACCACCAAGCCACCGTGTCGCCCAAGAATAATTATATCAATTTAATTATTTTGGTGGCGGAACATAGTGGGAGCGTAGTGGTGAGCATGTTAGAAGTAATTTATATTTATATTGACTTAGGCAGGCAGCACGGTGGCTTAGTGGTTAGCACGTTCGCCTCTCAGCGCTAGGGATTCCCGGTTCGAATCCCCATCTGGGTGGAGTTTCCATGTTCTCCCCGTGTCCGCGTGGGTTTCCTCCGGGTTCTACAGTTTCCTCCCACAGTCCAAAAACATGGATCAAGTCAATTGAATTCTCCAAATTGCCCCAAATAGAGTGTGTTTGTGTGAGTGAGTGTGTGCCCAGTGATGGATTGGCGTCCTGTCCTGGGTGTATCTGCCCAGCGCCCGAAACGTTCTCCCCTGGATGGGCATGGAGAACACCACCGCAACCCTAATAGAGGATAAAGCGGAAGATAATGAATGAATGAATTGACTTAGGCACGTGTCTTTTTTTTTTTTGTTTTAATTCATTAGATGTTTATTTGATATTAGAAATAGATGGTGATAATTAGATTAGATAATTAGACGTATCGCATCTTGCTACTAGAACTCTAAATCCAGTCCCAGCATTTGCATTTTAATTGATTTACTGTTGATCTCTCTACATTAAACATTGTACACAGATATGTTCTGTACTGTAAAGTGCACATTTGATGCTCTGAAACAAATGTAACTTAACCATCCACCCCCCCCCCCCACCCCTCCTAGGCCTGAGCGCCCCACAGCCTCAGAACATGCCCCTCATTAACAGCATGTCTGGACTGACCGCGTTACAGCCCGTGCAGTTCTCCCACAGTCCCAGCCTCACCCCACTGACCAACGTCCACTCCTCGCAGCAGCAGCCCTACACACACAGTGAGTCTCTAAACACGTCTTTATACACATGATGTTCCTAAGACACATCCAACACATCAGAACCCAACGCTTGAACATCTGTTGGCATGTGGAAGTTGATGATTTACTCGATGTTTGGTTCCGTCCCTAGTGTACTCACCCAAGCAAGAGCCTCCTCAGTACTCCCACCCATCTCGCTTCTCCTCCATGGATACTGCGACAATCTCCCATCTGGGCTCCAGCAAACAGGTAATTCCGTATGGTTGACTACTTCATTTTATATTCATCCCAACTTTAGTTTCACAGTCTCGATTCAAAAAGTCATACGTCATAATTCATTCATTCATTATCTTCCGCTTTCTCATATATTAGGGTCGCAGGGGGGTTCCCCATGCCCATCCAAGGGAGAACATTTCGGGCGCTGGACAGATACACCCAGGGCAGGGCACCAATCCATCGCTGGGCACACACTCACTCACACAAACACACTCTCTACATTGGGCAATTTGGAGAACTCAATTGACTTGATCCATGTTTTCGGACTGTGGGAGGAAACAGGAGAACCCGGAGGAAATCCACGCGGACACGGGGAGAACATGGAAACTCCACCCAGATGGGGAATTGAACCGGGAATCCCTAGCGCTGAGAGGCGAATGTGCTAACCAGGATGGATCAAAAACATGGATCAAGTCAATTGAGTTCTTCAAATTGCCCCATATAGAATGTGTGTGTGAGTGTGTGCCCAGCGATAGATTGGCGTACTGTCCTGGGTCTAGCCCAGCGCCCGAGACGTTCTCCCCTGGATGGGCATGGGGAACCCCCCCACCCCCGCCACCCTAATTGAGGATAAAGCGGAAGATGGATGGAATGGAAATTATAACACTGTAAATGGGGCATTTGTGACTTCTGATTAAAAGTATTCTCATTCTGATATTTTATATTTGCATTCCAAATGCCCTCTATTTTCACTGTAGTGAAACTTGAATTAGTTCTGTAATAAACACTATTTTTATTTTAATACCTGACTGCATTATTAATATTCGGCAGTGATCACATTCGCTGCATTGTTCTAACACTCTCTGTCTCTTCTAGTGCCCTTTGCAGGCTTGGTGAGAAAGCACACTTGTGAAACATGTTCCTTGGCAGCTAAGCAACAAAAGTGCCTTAACACAGTTGCCACGAGGACCTCGCCGAAGAACCATTTAAACAAGTACAGCATTACAATTCAAACAAAATGAAATTTGAAATAATGTCAGAAAATTTGCTGGACTGGCTCTATGTGGCATGATCCAGGGTGATATGCAACCCCCTGTAATTTTTGGAAACGGTCTCTGAGTCGACATCAGGGGATCTCAACTGGTATCAGCCTGGGTTCCACATTTTCTCGTGGTCATTAAGTGGCGGTCCTCTTTTAAATAGTGGTAGCTCAGTGGTTAGGCTATCAATCTGAAAGTTGGCGGTTCAAATCCCAGGTCCCCTGAAGTTACCAATGTGGGTCCATGAGCAAGACCCTTAACCCTCATTGCTCCAGGGATGTTGTGATTAACCCTGTTCTCACCTTGTAAGTTACTTTGGATAAAAGCATCTGCTAAATGACCAAATGTAAATGTAAAGAATACAAACCTTCAAAACATACAGAACCTTTAAAACACACATTTAAGCATACAGATGCATGCAAAGCCAATTTTAAAGCAATTACTTTTCAAAAAACTTGTCCCCAATGAATGAAAATCCACATTTAAAATTCCCGTCTCAGCACAAATTTAAAGAGAAGGGTAACTGGCAAACGAATGGTGGTTACTAGGGGTGTCTTCAACTAAGGATTTTCATAGTCGAATCTGATTCGTCAGATTTTCCCTATAGTCGACTGATAGTCGAATCAGTTAAAATTTCACCACAAGATGGCGCTATAAGTGTGGTTTTTAAAAAAGATTTTTTTTATATTTTACTTGTTTTTCTAGAGCACCGTAAATGGGATCCCCGTTCTGGAATTTTTTTCCACTTCAAAGGAAAAACCTAAAACACTCAGATCAATGAGTTTTATTTGACAAAAGGCTATATATATAACGAAAACAAAGACATTTCATGTAAAAACTAATGCTTAGCAGCAGCCATGGGCACCCCCATGTGGTCAAAATGGTACATTCGACTATGAGGTTCAGTCGAATCAGCGAATATTGCAGCTCACCCCTAGTGGTTACCATGGCAACAAGAATGCTTTGTGCGTCTGACGCATGCCTCTATTCGTCTCTTTTTCCCCCCAAGACAAAACATGAGTACAAAAATCAGATCAGTGTGAATTATTATTATACATTTTTATTAATTATTTTTTTTATTAATTAACAAACAAACCTTAGCACTATCAATTCAAGAAATGCTTCAAGGACATTGTGTCACAAAAAGTACTGAAGCCTAACCCAGGTGTAAGATGAGGAAACTGATTAACACCCAGGGGCAATTTAGTATCTTCAGTTGACATACATATCATCTGTGGGACTGTGGGACAAACACAAAGCTCCTGAAGGAAACATCCACAGATATATGGAGAACATGCAAACTCCCCACAGAGAGACCCATGCCAGAGCCGTGAGCACTTGCACCATCACGCTGCCTTCAGGGACAATCGGTTTATTGTAAATGGAGGGAGTGGTAGTTCAGTGGTTAGGGTGTTGGGCTAACAATCTGAAGGTTGGGGGTTCAAATCCCAGGTCCACTGAAGTTACCAATGTGGGTCCTTGAGCAAGACCCTTAACCCTCCTCAATGTTCACCTTGTAAGTCGCTTTGGATAAAAGCATCTGCTAAATGACCAAATGTAATGTAAATGTAAATGTTACCAAATGCTTCTGTAAATTCTGATTTGTGGTTTAATGAATGATGTCACGAGAGAGACAATTATTCAGTTCAGGATTATATGAGTTAATCGGTGCTGTATAATGAAATTACCGTTAAAATGTGGGATTATATATCATTTTGTTTTGTGTACATGAACATAGTTCAACATCTCCAGACTTAAAGTAGAATTTTCTCTCAGGGACTGATTTACGCTATGATCCTCTAAAACATGTTATAGATTGTAGTTGAATCCTGAAATTGTCGTAATCATATTTATACTCATGTCAAACACGTATATGAAATATTTTGGAAACACAAAAAAACAATTGTACAAATGCTTTTTTTTTCTCAGTAAAATATAAAAATCATATCTTTTTCGCACTGTCCTGGTTTCTTTCTTTTTTTTTTTTTTATAACTTTTTTTTTTATTAAACACTTTTCAATGACATGCATCCATATTGGGCTTATGTACAAAAATATAGTTCAAACATCCGCTGGGTACTGTCCTGATTTCTTTATCGTCACAGATCTGACACTGTAGCGTTAAACCGATTATTCAGTTCAGGATTATATGAGTTAATCAGTGATATATAATGCAATTACCATTAAAATGTGGGATTATATATCATTTTGTTTCGTGTACATGAACATAGTTCAACATCGCCAGACTTAAAGTCTCTCAGTCTCTCAGGGACTGATTTACGCTATGATCCTCTAAAACGTGTTTTATAGATTGTAGGTGAATCCTGAAATTGTCGTAATCATAATCATACTCATGTCAAACACGTATATGAAATATTTTGGAAACACTAAAAACAATTGTACAAATGCATTTGGGTCTTCTATTTTTTTTTCTCAGTAAAATACAAAACTCATATCTTTGCGCACTGTCCTGATTTCTTTTCTTTTATAACATTTTTTTTTATTAAACCCTTTTCAAGAACGTACATCCATATTGGGCTTATGTACAAAAATATAGTGCAAACATCCGCTGGGTACTGTCCTGATTTCTTTATCGTCACAGACCTGACACTGTAGCTTTAAACCGATTATTCAGTTCAGGATTATATGAGTTAATCAGTGATATATAATGAAATTACCGTTAAAATGTGGGATTATATATCATTTTGTTTCATGTACATGCACATAGTTCAACATTTCCAGACTTAAAGTAGAATTTGAAATTGTCGTAATCATAATCATACTTATGTCAAACATGTATATAAAATATTTTGAAAACACTAAAAACAATTGTACAAATGCATTTGGGTCTTCTATTTTTTTTTTCTCAGTAAAATACAAAACTCATATCTTTGCGCACTGTCCTGATTTCTTTTCTTTTATAACATTTTTTTTATTAAACCCTTTTCAAGAACATACATCCATATTGGGCTTATGTACAAAAATATAGTGCAAACATCCGCTGGGTATTGTCTGATTTCTTTATCGTCACAGACCTGACACTGTAGCTTTAAACCGCTTTGAAACTAGTGTGAGGAAGATTGTGAGAAAGTCGAATGGGAGGAAGTTTTGTTTGTTTAGATTCACTCCATTAGCTCCATTTCCCTCGACCTGGTTCTCTGGTTTAATGACAAAGAAATCACGGACGCTCCTTCCCTCAGGAAGTACAAAAAAGAAAACTAGTACACCTTTATTTTCAGTTTACAGTCTCTTTACTACTGATATTAAAAATGTACAATGCCGGAATAAACGGGTGCAAAACTGTCAGAAAGTTGTCAGTAGTCAGATATGTGATACTCCTACACCTTAAACCAAATATAGAGGATTCATGTTCGGTTCATATTACAGAACAAATAGAAAATAAAACCCCATTTCATCTCATTATCTTGACCGCTTAATCCTATACTAGGTTCTGGGTCACGGGCGGCACTATGGATTCCTGGTTCCAATCCCAATCTGGGTGGAGTTTCCATGTTCTCCCCGTGTCCGTGTGGGTTTCTTCCAGGTTCTCTGGTTTCCTCCCACAGTCCAAAAACATGGATCAAAGTCAGTTGAATTCTCCAAATTGATCCATATTTGTGTGAGTGAGTGAGTGTCTGCCCAGCATCCGAGACGTTCTCCCCTGGATGGGCATGGGGAACCCCCCGCGACCCTAATATAGGATAAAGCGGAAGATTATGGATGGATGGATGGGTTCTGGGTCAGGGGGATGTTTCGGGCACTGCCAGATCCACCCAGTTACACACACTAGGGGCAATCGATTCATTCATTCATTCATTCATTTAATATCTTAATCTTTTACTAGGGTCGCGGAGGGATTCCCTACTCCAATCCAAAGAAGGACAGGGTGCCAGTCTATCGCTGGGCACACTCGCAGGTTTATGGGGGGGTTCTCCATGCCCATCTAGGGGAGAACGTTTCAGAAGCTGGGCGGATGCAACCATAACAGGGACACTCACACACACACACACACTATATGGGGCGATTTAGAGCATTCAAATTGACCTTGAATCCATGTTTTTGGATTGTGGGAGGAAACCGGAGAACCCGGAAGAACCCCTCGCGGACACGGGGAGAACATGGAAACTCCACCCAGATTGGGATTCAAACTTGGATCCCCAGCGCTGAGAACGTTCTACCACTGACCAGGTTCAATACATACAATACAGAACATATAAAGTGAGGTTTCAAAAGGCTTTAGTTGGTAGCGTCATGGATTAATGATAAAGATGATAAACTCGGGTCCTTGAGAACCTTATTCCTCACGTTTCTTTGGACTGACTCATGTCATAATGTTAAAATGTGTTTAAAATGGTCTAGATGTATGAAACACGTTCTGCGCTGTTCTCCGTGTAAACAATTTGCAGTGCAATGCGGCTCTATTGTTACAACAAGAAAACAAAAGTCTTAAGTGGAGTGTAGGGTGGACCTCACGCTGGGATACAAACAATAGAGAAGAAGAGGAAGTGGAACACACGAGGTATTCTGTTTCTTAAAGCTCTGAGAAAAAGGTTGGAAGTCGGCGCTTTGTGTGCCCCGCTTCAGTTCAAAGGTCAGGAAATTTTAGGGTAGCGTGCAGTTGCTGAAACTGATGCAGTCGGTCCTTTAAACTCATCTCATTATCCTCTGATTCCTTTACGATGTTAATGGGGGGGGGGCACGGTGGTTTAGTGGTTAGCATGTTCTCCTCTCATTGCTAGGGATTCCCGGTTCGAATACCAATCTGGGTGGAGTTTCCATGCTCTCCGTGTCCGTGTGGGTTTCCTCCGGTTCTCCGGTTTCCTCCCACAGTCCAAAAACATGGATCAAGGTCAATTGAATTCTCCAAACGTTCTCCACTGGATGGGCATGGGGAACCCCTTACGTGACCCTAATAGAGGATAAAGCGGAAGATAATGGATGGATGGATGTTAATTGGGGGGTTGATGGCTTATGCCCATCTTGGGGAGAACGTTTCAGGTGCTGGGCAGGACCCCAATCTATCACTAAGCACACACTTACACACACACACTATATAAAGGCAATTCACTTTGAATCCATGTTTTGGGACTGTGGGACTAAACCTAAGAACCCACAGGAAATCCGTGCAAACACAGGGAGAACATGAACATGAAACGTCCAACCAGATTGAGATTTAAACTGGATGCTGTGCACTGATTGGTGGACGTGCTAACCACCACACCCCCACGCCGCTCCCGCAACAACTCACAAGGACAAATTGTTTTCTATAAGGTTTAACTTATCTGTGCTCGATTACATTCACTGTTCAGCAATCAGTTTTCTTTAACCCCAGAGAGAATAGCTTCTTCAGCTTCAGGAGCTTCCTTGGTTTCTAAAGCCAGTCTTAGTTTCTGCCAGAAGATCCCGGTATTCTCTCCGGGTTTGGGCCACTTGAGGTAGGTTTTTTTCTTTACCAGCTTACGCATTTGATGGTATGGCGAGAGATAAGCGGTCGGAATGTCCTCCAGAAACACCAGGATCAGCACGTCTTTCTGCTCGTCAAACAATCGAAAGTTGGCCATCTGGATTTCTTTGGAACACCAGGTGCTCCTCAGGTAGTTGTTGGTTATCACACAGATGGTCTTCCGGCTGTTGTAGATTCCATCCATGATGTTGTCTATGATGCATCGTCCTGGCTCGAAGTCCCTGTGATGTAGGCACAGTCTCCAGCCCTGGTCGTCCTCCAGATGGGGAAGCAGTTCGTCCACAACCCATGATTCATCTTGGGCGTTGTAGGAAATGAAGGCGTCATACTGGAATCCATGTTGCTGCTGGGATCGTTTCTTCTTGCTGTCGTACAGGAAGGCGAGAAACAGGTAGTATGCGTACAAAACCTGCCAGCGGAAAAAGGCATAAATAAAGGAACCCAGCATGGTAACCATAACGGAGACGCAGCTGGAAACAAAGCAGATGAATTCTATATCCACAGCGCAGGACTCTAAGTTGAGGTTCAAAAGTTGGGTTCCTCTCAGTGCGGGCGGGTAACTGCAGGTGTATTTGTTCAGGTATTGAACCTGTGTAGAATTACTCCGTATGGCCCAGTCAAGAAAAAAGGCGTTGCTACAATCGCAAGTAAAGGTGTTCTTTCTCAAATCCAGCATTCTCAGGTGAGGTAGGGACTGGATCCATGTGTGATTAATGACATCTAATGTGTTTTCTGAGACTTGAAGCTCGGACAGATTGGACAGGTTGGCATTGATCAGGAAATTCAGAGAATGAACCTGGGATCTGGACATGATGAGCTTGTTGAGCATTGGGATTGGCTGGAACACCTCGGCCGTTATGGAATTCTCATCTGAGAATGCGTTCTTAGACAGTTCCAAATACCAAAGCTTAGGCGTGGAGGTAAACGTATCAGGGTGTAGGTTGTTGAGGTTCACGTTGCCGCAGTAGAACATCTCCAGAGAGGTGAGGCCTTGCAGCAGGTTGGAAGGGAGTTGGTTCATGCCTTGTCTTTGGCTGTGAATCGTCAATGTTTGAAGTGATTGCAGATGTCTGAATGGTGGACTGTGCAGCGTTTCGTGTGAAAAGGAAATGAGATTGCTGAACAGGTCGAGGTTGGTCAGGTTAGGCATGCCTGAGAAAATATTCGGGTCTTGGATGGTTTTCGCCGTTATTCGGTTCGAAGAAAGAGATAAGTCGGTTAGACTTCTGAGTCCTGCGAATGCACATGGTTTGATTTCAGAAATCCGGTTATCTGACAGTGATAAATGTTGCAGATTAGACAAATCCTTAAAAGCTTCTTTTTCCAACGTCTTAAAATAATTAAACGTCAATTGTAACTCTATTAAAGAAGGTAGAATGTTCTCAAAAACCCTGCTGACCGTCAGTAAATTGTTGCTCCCGAGCTTTAGGACCTCCAGATTCCTCAGATCTTTGAAAACACATGACTGGATTTCGGAAATTCTGTTACCAAACAAATAGAGGCGTTTCAGCTGAGTAAGGTTTGCAAAGTCCAAACAGTTTAGCTTATGGATTCGGTTCCTACTGAGGTCTAAATGTAGAAGTTTGGTGAGATTTTGGAAAGCACTGTTGATTTCAGCCAGCTGATTCACCTGTAAATGGAGTAACTGCAGCTGAGTTAGCTCTTTAAATCCCGCGGCCGAGACTTCGGATATCCGATTGTCTGCCAATTCCAGCTCTGTGAGACCTGAGCAGGGTATAAACAGACTATCATTCAGCTTTGCGATACCATTGCCCTTCAAGCGTAACACTCGAAGTTCGGGCAAGCATGCGTACGTTAGAAGACCCTCCACTGCATTGAGGTGACTTAATCTCAGCTTATTCAGCGAAGCCCAGGACAAGTGCTGAAGTAATGTTGCTATGTTCTCGTTTGGAACATGCATGCCACTTAAGTTTAGAGTCTTTACGGAATTCAGAAAGCTTTTATCTGTGACATTCCAAAGGATGTTTTCGTTATTGCCGCAGTTGGACATATCCAGCAGATCCAGATTTGAAAATATGTCTTCGGAAATATGAAACTCGGTCAGGGGGTTGTTGGAAATGTCAATTTTTCGCACTCCTAAAGTCGTGGAAGACAAGCCATCTGAGGCGAATGTGCTGAAGTTATTCTTTCCGATCAGCAGTTCCATCAACCCTGGTGATGAAAACACAGGTTTGACCTTGGAAATAAGCTGGAGATTATTGTTTGTGAGATTCAGCAACTTCAAATTCGGAACCATCTCAAAAGCCCCGATCTCAAGCCTACTGATGATATTGCCATCAAGACGTAGCACCTCGAGGTTGATCAGACCATCCAGTAGATCTTTGGACACTAGTCGTAGCTTGTTGTTGTCCAGATAAAGATGAGTTAAGTTGGGAAAATGTTGGTTTGTACCTTCCTGTATCCATGAGATTCTGTTATGCGATGCGTTAAGCTCTTGGAGGTTCCAAAGGTCTTTAAATCATCAGCTTTGATATGTGAAATGGAGTTGAAGGCAACGTTCAGGTATTTGGCATTGGTGGGTATTGGTGTGGGAACCATAAAGAAGCCCATCTTGTAGCATAAAACCTTCAGATGGGTAATGTTATCCAGAGTTCCTCGTACAGTGCAGTTTGTAAGAGAAAACGCTCGAACCTGAATGTTAATGGTGCAAATAAAAAGAAACGTTCCCAACATTGTTACACGTGAGAATCCTTTGTTGGATAATGCTGTCATTCTGAAGGCAGATCTGTAAGACAGCAGCTGGGGTCTTCTAATTAAAAGAAGGTATGTCTATTCCACCCAATCCAGCAGAAGCCGTGTGCCACCTAAAAAAACAGAACACAGCTGTATAACAGTAGCAGTGACATCCATCCATCCATTATCTTCTGCTTTATCCTCTATTAGGGTTGCAGTGGGGTTCTCCATGCCCATCCTGGGGAGAACGTTTCGGGCGCTTGGCAGATACACCCAGGACAGGACGCCAATCTATCCCTGGTCACACACTCACTCACACAGACACACTCTTTATGGGGCAATTTGGAGAACTCAATTGACTTGATCCATGTTTTTGGACTGAGGGAGGAAACCGGAGAACCCGGAGAAAACCCACGCAGACACGGGGAGAACATGGAAGAATCCACCCAGATTGGGATTCGAACCAGGAATCCGTAGCGCTGGGAGGAGAACATGCTAACCACTAAACCACCGTGCCGCCCGTGTCTATGTACATCCCTTATAAAAATCGAAACAACTATTCATTCATTCTTTCATTCATTATCTCCCGCTTTATCCTCTATTAGGGTCGCAGTGGGGTTCTCCATGCCCATCCTGGGGAGAACGTTTCGGGCGTGGGCAGATACACCCAGGACAGGATGCCAATCCATCACTGGTCACACACTCACTCACACAGACACACTCTATATGGGGCAATTTGGAGAACTCAATTGACTTGATCCATGTTTTTGGACTGTGGGAGGAAACCAGAGAACCCGGAGGAAACCCACGCAGACACAGGGAGAACATGGAAGAATCCACCCAGATTGGGATTCGAACCGGGAATCCCTAGTGCTGAGAGGAGAACATGCTAACCACTAAGATCGAAACAACTAAAATAATCCAATTCAAACACATATTATATCATATTATTCATATTATTATATCATATTATCATATTATATAATCGACTGTATATAATGTTACCTTGTTCTGTTTACCATTTTCTAAGTAAAACTGCACAATTACAAATCCACGTCCGTAATACGCAATTTGTTTAAATGTACAATAAATCCATTGTTCAAAGTTAAATGGGCAAAACATTTGTACAAAGCATTGTGGTCTAAGCAGAAAAAGAGTACTGAACAGTTCCTCTTTCTAGTCAAGCCCCCAACCTAACAAATCCTAAAACAAATATTTATCCCGGTATTTAGATCGAAATTATTGCAAGAAACAAATAATAAGCCTAGTAATAAGTTAGCAGGTAAAAAATGGAACTGCAAAACTACATTAATAATAAAATGTTTTCATCACTGACAGTCATAATGTAAACGTAGGAGGCTGATGACATCACACAGACAGATCCCTCTACCTGCGTTCTACTTTAATTATAACAGTGACTATTTTTGAAACGGCTATCTTACCTTTTGCTTCAGGAGTCTGAGACGCAGCACCTCTTTCAAATCATGTTAGTCGGTAACTGATTGATTCGTTGTTTAATGAATACATCTGGAAAGATCATTTAAAAAAAAGAATTCTGTTAATTACATTACGGTGTCTTAGTGGTTAGCATGTTCTCCTCTCAGCACTAGGGATTTCCGGTTCGGATCCCAATCTGGGTGGAGTTTCCATGTTCTCCGGTTTTCTCCCTCAGTCCAAAAACATGGATCAAGTCAATTGAATTCTCCAAATTGCCCCATATAGAGTGTGTCTGTGTGAGTGTGTGTGTGTACAGTGATAGATTGGTGTCCTGTCCTGGGTGTATCTGCCCAGTGCCCGAAACGTTCTCCCCATGTATGGGCATGGGGAACCCCCTGCGACCCTAATAGAGGATAAAGCAGAAGATAAAGGATGGGTGGACATTACGAGTCTGTAAGTGTCAAGAAACACACTGTTTGCTTTGACCTGAAAGTTTGCCCAATCAGATTACAGTGTACATTAGCCAGGTTGAGCTATATACACTAGTTGTGTTACTAGTTGTTGTTCTATTAATGTAGGTCAATAAAATTACAAGTCTAAATACATTTATTTGTACTATATTTCTTTTATTTTCCAAAATTTTGTTGAATCAGTAGAGAGCAGCACATCTAAATGAGAACCTAAACTATTTTAAAGTGAAGTTTTAAAGAAGCTTTCTGAGATGAATATGGCAATCATATTTTTGTGAACTAAGAATAAATTATGGACAGACGGATTTACGATGTAGTAATAATAATTTCCATATTCCATATTTCCAGAAACACTGTTTGACATAACATGTATTTTGTTGCAGGTGTTTGATCTATTAAAGGATATTTAATTGGTACCGACTAAACTTCTGAAAAAGCCTGGTCACAGACACGGGGAGAACATGGAAACTCCACCCAGATTGGGATTCGAACCGGGAATCCCTAATGCTGAGAGGAGAACATGCAAACCACTAAGCCACCGTGCCACCCTTTTTTATAATATTTCTCCTAAAAACATTTAATAATGAATACATTATAATAATAATAAATTATTCAAAGACAACTAATTATTTCATTAAACTAATGAAGCTAAAGCAATGTATAAATACACTGTAAAAAATATTTAGAAATAAATGTAGAAATAAGCATCTATTTAAGAAAATAGATGTAAATTATTATACAAACTTTATATAAAAACTGTATACATTATTTTGATCAAAATTCTTAATTTATATAAAAAGACATCAGTACCTTGTGTTCAGTGTCATCAGTGTCATCAATTTGTTGAATGGTGAATTGAGGAAGTGGTCCTTTGCATTCTATAGTTCTGTCAGAGTGTTTCAGGGCGGAGCAGAACCTCATGACTAATGACAATGCACTAAAACCAAATAATGCCACACGCATCAAATCTAGCACTGGGCACACATACTATATGGGGCAATTTAGAGCATTCAAATTACCTTGAATCCATGTTTTTGAAATGTGGGATGAAACCGAAGAACCCGGAGGAAACCCATGCGGACACAGGGAGAACATGGAAGCTCCACCCAGATTGGGATTCGAACCTGGATCCCCAGTGCTGAGAGAATTTGATAGAATTAACACATCCATCCATCCATTATCTTCCGCTTTATCCTCTGTTAGGGTGGCGGGGGGGTTCCCCATGCCCATCCAGAGGAGAACTGGGCAGATACACCCAGGACTGGACACCAATCTATCACTGGGCATACACTCACTCACACAGACACACTCTATATGGGGCAATTTGGAGCACTCAATTGACTTGATCCATGTTTTTGGACTGTGGGAGGAAACCGGAGAAATCGGAGGAAACCCACACGGACACGGGGAGAACATGGAAACTCCACCCAGATGGGGATTAGAACCGGGAATCCCTAGTGCTGAGAGTAACCACTAAGCCACGTGCCGCTACAAATTAATACAATACTAATAATTTTTAATATATTTGTCAGTCTGTCTGCATGACTGTAATGCATTTCTATTGTTCTTTTATTGTCAGCTTTTCTTATCGTCTGTCTATTTTTCTGCATGACTGTATGTTACTTTTATCTATTGCAAATCAAGACATTTTTAACAACCTGGACTCTGTGGTGCCCAGTCCATGCGTGAAAATGATTCCCTGTGTTACTTAATCTGCAATTTCACAATTTTAGCATGACTATTCTCCCCATAGGGGCGGCACAGTGGCTTAGTGGTTAGCATGTTCGCCTCTCAGCACTAGGGATTCCCGGTTCGAATCCCCATCTGGGTGGAGTTTCCATGTTCTCCCCATGTCCACGTGGGTTTCCTCCGGGCTCTAAGGTTTCCTCCCACAGTCCAAAAACATGGATCAAGTCAATTGAATTCTCCAAATTGAGTATGCCCCATATTGAGTATGTGTGTGAGTGAGTTTGTGCCCAGCGATGGATTGACACCCTGTCCTGGGTGTATCTGCCCAGCGCCCGAAACGTTCTCCCCTGGAGGGAATGGGGAACCCCCCCCACGACCTTAGTAGAGGATAAAGCAGAAGATAATGGATGGATAAACACAAGTTGAACCTTGCTTTACAGCAGGTTATACACACTTATACACACACGCGCACACATTCACACACAATGTGATTCATTCTAAATCGCGAGCAGTCTGCCCCCCCCCCCGTCTCTCTCGCTGTTAATAGATATAAAAACGTGCAGCATAAAAAAATTTTTGCATTGCTTGGGGAAATCACCACTTTGAACCGGCTGGTGCGTGTCAGACGATCCGAAAAGTCTTGTCTTACATCACTTCTGTTCGTGATTAAGATCAGTGATTAAGAAAGACTTTATGTCATCTCATATTTACACGTCATTTAAACAGGAACTTAAGGAGACAGTGGTAATGTCCTAATGTCCTAATGTTTCAGTCAGGTTTAAAACACCATATTTAGATGGGTTTTATATATATATATATATATATATATATATAGTATACTGTATATATTTTATGTGATGTTTTTACATCATACACATTTTATTTTATCCAACCATTCATTATCTTCCGCTTTATCCTCTGCTAGGGTGGCACGTGTGGGGGGGGGGGTTCCCCATGCCCATCCAGGGGAGAATGTTTCGGGCGCTGGGCAGATACACCCAGGACAAGTCACCAATCTATCGCTGTACACACTCACTCATTCACACACACACACACACACTCTATATGGGGCAATTTGGAGAACTCAATTGACTTGATCCATGTTTTTGGACTGTGGGAGGAAACCGGAGAACCCGGAGGAAACCCACACGGATACGGGGAGACATGGAAACTCCACCCAGATTGGGATTCGAACCGGGAATCCCTAGTGCTGAGAGGAGAACATGCTAACTACTAAGCCACCGTGACGCCCTTCATTATATTATGACAGGGGTGCTCAATACGTCGACGCGATGGAGGTTTAAGAAAAAAAAAAGCGTTTATCACGTATCAGCGCTTTTTTACAGCACAGTCTCGGAAGCGCTCACACACACACACACACACACACACACACACACACACACACACACACACACACACACACACACACACACACACACACACACACACACAATGTGATTCATTCTGAATCGCGAGCAGTCTGCCCCCCCCCCTCTAGCTGTTCCCAAAAGCAGCACGTGGTCACGCCTCCGAGCCTAAATCCGAAGCACTGCCTCGAGAATCATCTACATTAGATTTACATTACATTACATTATATCAGAGTTTCTGTTTGTGTTTTTCACTTTATTTGACTGACAAGACGAGTGAAGGACGATTGAAGCTCAAAAAGAACTAAAATGTTCCACTTTCATTTAGAGTGGGGGGGGGGGGGGGTGAATATTTTTTTACAATGTCAAACTCAAAATGCATTGGGGGCAGCACAGTGGCTTAGTGGTTAGCATGTTCTCCTCTCAGCACTAGGGATTCCCGATTCAAATCCCAATCTGGGTGGAGTTTGCATGTTCTCCCCGTGTCCACGTGGCTTTCCTCCGGGTTCTCCGGTTTCCTCCCACAGTCCAAAAACCATGGATCAAGGTCAATTGAATTCTCCAAATTGCCCCATATAGAGTGTGTTTGTGTGAGTGAGTTTGTGCCCAGCAATAGATTGGTGTCCTGTCCTGGGTCTGTCTGCCCGGCGCCCGGGACGTTCTCCCCTGGATGGGTATGGGGAACCCCACCACGACCCTAATATAGGATAAAGCGGGAGATAATGAATGAATGAATGTTCTGTTTGGGGGCAGCACAGTGGCTTAGTGGTTAGCATCTTCTCCTCTCAGCACTAGGGATTCCCAGTTTGAATCCCAATCTGGATGGAGTTTGCATGTTCTCCCCGTGTCCACGTGGCTTTCCTCCGGGTTCTCCGGTTTCCTCCGACAGTCCAAAACCATGGATCAAGGTCAATTGAATTCTCCAAATTGCCCCATATAGAGTGTGTTTGTGTGAGTGAGTTTGTGCCCAGCGATAGATTGGCACCCTGTCCTGGGTGTTTCTGCCCAGCGCCCGAAGTGTTCTCCCCTGGATGGGCATGGGGAACCCCCCGCGACCCTAATAGAGGATAAAGCAGAAGATAATGGATGGATGTTCCGTTTGGGGAAATGTGGGTTCAGTGATTGTTGTATATTTGTGCTGTATACTGTGTGTTTAACTAAAATCAAATCTTCATGCTATTTGCTGGAATGTGTTTAATAAAAGAGCAATTCTAACAGATTCGACAATACTAACATGATGTGTATAAACAGGTTTCAATATAAAAGCCTAAAAAATAGAGATTGACCCCTGTAGATCTCGATGACCTGTCCTATGGAAAAGTAGATCTCAGGCCAGAAAAGTGTGGGCACCCCTGTTATATGACAACGAAATATTCCTTCATTCATTATCTCCCGCTTTATCCTCTATTAGGGTCGCGGTAGGGTTCCCCTTGCCCATCCAGGGGAGAACGTCTCGGGCGCTGGGCAGATACACCCAGGACAGGGTGCCAATCCATCGCTGGGCACACACTCACTCACACACACACACTCTATATGGGGCAATTTTTGAGAATTCAATTGACTTGATCCATGTTTTTGGACTGTGGGAGGAAACCGGAGAACCCGGAGGAAACCCACGCAGACACGGGGAGAACATGGACACTCCACCCAGATGGGTATTTGAACCGGGAATCCCTAGCGCTGAGAGGCGAACGTGCTAACCACTAAACCACCGTGCCGCCGACAACAAAATAACTACCTCAAAATGTGTGAAGGCGGCACGCTGGCTTAGTGGTTAGCACGTTCTCCTCTCAGCGCTAGGGATTCCCGGTTCGAATCCCCATCTGGGTGGAGTTTCCATGTTCTCCCCGTGTCTGCGTGGGTTTCCTCCGGGTTCTCCGGTTTCCTCCCACAGTCCAAAAACATGGATCAAGTGAATTGAATTCTCAAAATTGCCCCATAGAGTGTGTCTGTGTGAGTGAGTGTGTGGACTGGCGCCCTGTCCTGGGTGTATCTGCCCAGCGCCCGAGACGTTCTCCCCTGGATGGGCATGGGGAACCCCACCACGACCCTAATAGAGGATAAAGCGGGAGATAATGAATGAATGAATGAAAATGTGGGAATTATTTTTTGGGTTGCCTCTGTCGCCCTCATGTGGACATTCATGCGAAAAGCTTGTTCTAATCGATTTCCGAGCAGCAAGTCGAGACGGGCTCTGTGATCGATTACTCCATCTGCTTACTTTCACGTGTGGAGGCTCCATGGACGCGGTGGAGTTGTTTAAGCGGCTGGGAGCCGGCGCAAAGTTTAACTTTAAACGGTTTGGTAAAGATGCTGAAAGGTTTAAGGTAATTCACGCTGCTCTAAAACATAAGTGTGTTTACGGTCGGAGACTTTTAGTTCAGTGCATGTCTGTTAGCAGAGTCTGTTAGCCGATGCTAACGCAGCTGCTGTGTTCCAATCCGCCTGCACGTTTCCTTTATAATCTCTCTATAAACACTTTATAAACATAAGTATTGCTGCACAGTTTTCAGATATAAAATTCAGTATTCAGTCTCACTGCCTCATGTCTTTAAATCAGGCATCCATCACCACATGCTCAACTGTATGCTCCCAGTTTGGGTAAACAGTTTGGGGAAGGCCGTTTTCTGTGTCAGTGGACTGTGGCCCAGTGCAAAAAAACAAACAAAAAACAAGGTCCTTAAAGGTGTGGCTTTGTAAGTTTGCTGTGGAAGACCTTGCCTGACCTGCACAAACCAGGATCTCATCTCTATCAAACACCTTTAATAGGTAGATAATAGATGGATCCCAGAGGGCAATTTGTGTATTGCAGTGTTCATTACAATGCATAATCAGATCATCCATCCGCTTTATCCTCTATTAGGGTCAGGGGGGGGTTCTCCATGCCCATCCAGGTGAGAACGTCTCAGGCGGTGGGCAGATACACCCAGGACAGGACACCAATCCATCGCTGGGCACACACTCACTCACACATTCATTCATTCATTATCTTCCGCTTTATCCTCTATTAGGGTCGCGGTGGGGTTCCCCATGCCCATCCAGTGGAGAAGGTCTCGGGCGCTGGGCAGATAGACCCAGGACAGGGCGCCAATCCATCGCTGGGCACACACTCACTCACTCAAACACACTCTATATGGGGCAATTCAGAGAACTCAATTAACTTGATCCATGTTTTTTTTGGACTGTGGGAGGAAACATCAGAAATGATTGTATACAGCACGGTGGTGTTATCAATACTGTACAAGTATCAGTGAACAGTAATCTCTGCACACTGATGAGGCATTGTACAGTGTGATCACTGTTGGTAAAGATAAACTGATTTTAAGCCAGTTTCACATTTTCAATTGTTGAATACGGGTCACGTGATCATCACACAATGTACATGGCTGTCCTACACTGTCCGCTCAAGGACGACGAGTCTCCCACTGTGTCTTGGTCCTCACAAGGTTTCCTCCTAAAATAACATAACAGGGAGTTTTTTCTTACACTTTGGGGGTTCAAATGCTTATAAAACTGTAAGCAGTGTACTATTGTACAAAGCTCTATATAAATAAATGACTTGAACTTGATCTTAAACTTCAACAGCAGTGTATGATGTCACCGGCACTTTTCCGGATTAATGGCCAAAGAATCTCTTTAATATGGTCTAAAGCTGAGAAAAGGAGACTAATTAGTTTATAACTCCTGGAGGTGTAATGTCCTAATGCCCCCCTACCCTTATGTCTTCATACATCCATATACCTAGCATAATCTCCACACTGATCCTGTTCTATACCCCTTTCTTTCACTCAGGTGGGGAGATCCCAGAATAAAGAGACCTCTGACCCCCTGACAGAAATCAGCTTCTTCGGAACTCAAGCGCGGGCAGCTGTGTCCGGACATGACGAGGACGATGAATCGGAGGAAGATCATCCTGATATTCCAGAGGAAGAATTCCCCACTACAGTGAAGATCAAAAAGAAAGCCAAGAAGAGAAAAAACGATGGTAATATTTGGGAATGTTCACCCACCAGCTACCTCCCCCTACATTTACTGAATTAAATCTTAACTGCATCGGTTTGTTACAGTATAAATGCACTTTGTAGGGTTCCAGTTACATACTGTGCTCCATTTGTCTTGTGATGGTCAGGACCTCCACAGAGCAGGTAGTCCTTAGGTGGTGGATTCATCTAAAATGATTATATTAACTCTAGTTGGCGGGCGGCACGGTGGCTTAGTGGTTGGCACGTTCTCCTCGTAGTGCTGGGGATTCCCGGTTCGAATCCCAATCTGGGTGGAGTTTCCATGTTCTCCCCGTGTCTGCGTGGGTCTCCTCCGGGTTCTCCGGTTTCCTCCCACAGTCCAAAAACATGGATCAAGTCAATTGAGTTCTTGAAATTGCCCCATATAGAGTGTGTCTGTGTGAGTGAGTGTATGCCCAGTGATAGATTGGCGCCCTGTCCTGGGTGTATCTGCCCAGTGCCCGAGATGTTCTCCCCTGGATGGGGCATGGGGAACCCCTCCCCCCGTGACCCTAGTAGAGGATAAAGCCGAAGCTAATGGATGGATGGAAGCAAATTTCTATCTTCTGAAAATTTGTTATGAGAAGATTGGATTGCCAATCAGATAATAGCTTTATCAATCAAATTGCCCCATGTATAGAGTGTGTTGTATGTGTGTCTATGTGAGTGTGTGCCCAGTGATAGATTGGTGTCCTGTCCTGGGTGTATCTGCCCCCCCGCGACCCTAATAGAGGATAAAGCGGAAGCTAATGGATGGATGGAACTCTAATTGGCTGCCACTAAGAGTTACGGCAGCTTTAATTATCATGGAACCTATAGGAGTCAGATAATAACTGATTCTTTTTTTAACCGACCAAAAGTATATACACAAGATACAGTCACCCCATCTTGTACGGTCATGTTTTCATTATAACAGACTCAGAAAGTGAGGTGGATGGTAGTGATGAGAGTGATGTGGAGCAGAAGGGGATTAAATGGATGTCCTCACAAAAGCGGAAGGCGAATGAATCAACGACCAAAATCAAAGATGCAAAACCTGCAGTGAAAAGATTAAAGCAGCTCCACAAAGAAAAGGTAAGCAGTGTCCCACTGAGGTCTTCTGTCCTGCTTTTAAAGGGCAAACGATGAACCTCAGTTCTTGTTTAAATCACCTTCAGATCAACCGGCTCAGGCATCAGAACCGGATCAATGTGCACGGCACCGACATCCCCGATCCTCTCGGCACATTCGAGGAGCTTCAGTCGGAATATCAGCTGAACCCAAAGATCATTCAGAACATCGCGGCCGCTGGCTTTAAAAGCCCCACGCCGATTCAGATGCAGGCCATCCCACTGATGATGCATGTACGTTGTGTGCTAACATACAGCTGGACCTGGTTACCGCTGCTGTCATTTACTTTCTCACCTTAATTTGACGTTTTTTCGTTTTCCGCTCTCAGAGGCGGGAGATTCTGGCTTGTGCTCCTACAGGTTCGGGGAAAACCATCGCCTTCTGCCTGCCTTTGCTGGCTCACCTCCGCCAGCCGCTCAACAAAGGTTTCAGGGCTCTCATCGTGGCTCCAACCAGAGAGTTAGCCAGCCAGGTGAGAAACTTCCGAAAGAAGGACAGAGCACTGTGATTGTGTGTCATTATGTAGAGTCCTCATATACCCATAATTCCATTTTATACTATATTTTATAGGCGGCACGGTGGCTTAGCGGTTGGCATGTTCTGCTCTCAGCGCTAGGGATTCCCGGTTCCAATCCCAATCTGGGTGGAGTTTCCATGTTCTCCCCGTGTCCACATGGGTTTCCTCCGGGTTCTCCGGTTTCCTCCCACAGTCCAAAAACATGGATCAGGTCAATTGAACTCTCCAAATGGCCCCATATAGAGTGTGTCTGTGTGAGTGAGTGTGTGCCCAGCGATAGATTGCCACCCTGTCCTGGGTGTATCTGCCCAGTGCCCGAGATGTTCTTCCCTGGATGGGCATGGGGAACCCCCTGCGACCCTAATAGAGGATAAAGCCGAAGATAATGGATGGATGGACTATATTTTATATATATTTTTTACATTATATATAGGCACGGTGGCTTAGTGGTTAGCATGTTCTCCTCTCAGCACTAGGGATTCCTGGTTCGAATCCCAATCTGGGTGGAGTTTCCATGTCTCCCCGTGTCCGGGTTCTCCAGGTTCCTCCCACAGTCCAAAAACATGGATCAAGTCAATTGAATTCTCCAAATTGCCCCATATAGAGTGTGTTTGTGTGAGTGAGTGTGTGCCCAGTGATAGATTGGTGTCCTGTCCTGGGAGTATCTGCCCAGCGCCCGAAACGTTCTCCCCTGGATTGGCATGGGGAACTCCCCCGCGACCCTAATAGAAGATAAAGTGGATAATTTATAGTTGTATATTGCTTCTACAGCATTACATGGAATGATGTGTGAGTGTCATATTTTAACTAACACAGTTTGTGTTTACTTTCAGACACACAGAGAGCTGCTCAAACTTTCAGAGGGAATAGGTTTCCGGATTCACATGATTAACAAAGGGGCCAATGCTGCCAAAAAATTTGGACCTAAATCAGCTAAGAAGTTTGGTAAGTTTCCTAATTATCAACAATCCCCTACCAACCCTTAATAGTATTTGTTTTTAAGGGTTCATGCAGTTTAATTGTAATACGTTTCTTTTTTCAGACATTCTGGTGACCACGCCGAACAGACTCATCTACCTGATTAATCAGGACCCACCTGCAGTTGACCTTAGCAAGTAAGTTTCTGTTCTCAGATCTGTGTCAGGTAAAGGAATCACTTCTGTAATTCCTGACCAAACTGCAGGAGTTCTTGTGGGATGACATTTTTTTAACATGTTAGTGTGGCAGTATTCTCACAGTCTGAACTGAGATAAATACACGTTGATCTAGACACTAAAGCTCAATTGATCCTGGATTTTCAAGCGTCATATTAACTTATATTTTTAAGAATGTAACAAACAGTTCTCCTGTGTGTATGGAAAGCCACTTGGGTCACGTTTCACCTCCTTTAAATAAAATAATGGCAAAAATGCTGTTCTGTAAAATGCACGTATATATATATGGAGTATGCAGTGCTATGTAGGAAGTGTGTTGTGTAAAGGATTGTTATATAAATCCACATGCCCATCCAGGGGAGAACGTTTCAGGCGCTGGGCAGATACACCCAGGACATCACTGTACACACTCACAGAGACACACTCTATATGGGGCAATTTGGAGAACTCAATTGACCTTGATCCATGTTTTTGGACTGTGGGACGAAACCGAAGAACCCGGAGGAAACCCACGTGGACACGGGGAGAACATGGAAACTCCACCCAGATTGGGATTTGAACCAGGGATCCCTAGTGCTTAGAGGAGAACGTGCTAACCACTAAGCCACCGTGCCACCCCCTGCAGTTTATCAAATATATAAAAATACCTCTTGTAATTTTACATCAAAATTGAGAATCACTAATTTTAATTTACACTACTTTTGAGTTTTTATGAGGATCTATTCTCTCAGAGAATTATTCTGGGAATGGAGATAGTTTGCTGTAATACAGACTACTTTGTTTCTACATCTAAACACTGTATAAAGCTCTACAAACACCTTCCAGGATTTAATGACAATAGTCTGTACACCTACTCACTCATGCAGATTTCAATTAGCCATTTAATTAAAAGATGCAGTGTGATAATCTTTTAATAATCAATAATTTTTTATAATTATTTAATAAAGTCAGGTCAATTTCACATACAACATGTCTGTGTGAAGCTAAACCCGTTTTGATTTCCACAGAGTGGAGTGGCTGGTGGTGGATGAATCTGATAAGCTGTTTGAGGACGGTAAAACGGGCTTCAGGGAACAGCTCGCCACCATCTTCCAAGCCTGTTCCTCCCCTAAGATTCGGAGAGCCTTTTTCAGTGCAACTTTTACCATGGAGGTTGATCAGTGGTGCAAACTCAACCTGGACAATCCCGTCTCTGTTAATATTGGACCCAGGTGAGAAGCACACTACACCTGATGGATGCTTGAGTGCATGTAGCGGCTGAGTATCGAGTTTAAAGATGGAACAACAGTTTTATTCTGACACTATTTCAGGTTTTCAGTTGTACTTTTAGTTTATTAAGGATGATTTGTAATTTCTTTAGGAACTCTGCAGTAGAGACGGTGGAGCAGGAGCTGCTTTTTGTCGGTGCCGAAAATGGCAAGCTGCTCGCCATGAGGGACCTGATTAAGAAGGTTTGTGATTTAATAAAGTGATAGTGATTTATTTAACCAGCAGTATAAATTAAGTGTAAGTAAAGTGACCAATGTTGCCTACTGTACATACACACAGAGCAATTCATCCTCCACATTTAACCCATCCATGCAAAACACACACACACACACACACTGGTGAGGTGAGCACATGTGCCCGGAGTGGTGGGTAGCCTTGAACTCGGTGCCTGTGGAGCAATTGGGGTTAGGTGCCTTGCCCAAGCGCACTTTAGCCATGGTACTTGATGGGACCTGGAATCAAACCAGGGACCTTTAGGTTACAAGGCTGGTTCTTTAACCCCAAGCCCATGACTGTCCCTGACACGAGTGACTGATTTAAAATCTGTAAAACTAGCATGTAATTACATAATTCTCAACAGAGTCCCGATTATCAGAATAATCTTCTGTTCTTAATGCAGTTCAGTTTGTGACTGATACACTTTTTGTTACCTGAAAGTAAAACCCATTAAAACAGAGCTGTCAGGATTCAGCGTGGTTTCTATTGAATTTCACATCCTCACTGTCAGACCGCGAAAGGTTTTAATTCCTACAGATTCCTATAGATCAACCAGCTGAACCAATAAACCTCAGAGCACCATTTAGAACGTGTATACTTCTCCTTCAAACGGCACGGTTTTGCCATTTGCCATTGCCACTTTATATATACACTTATATAAACATTAGGTCAGTTTATTATAATAAGACTAAATCTCTTAATTCTGATTCTCAGGGGTTTCTGCCACCAATGCTGGTCTTTGTCCAGTCGATTGAACGAGCTCGAGAGTTGTTTCACGAGCTGGTGTACGAGGGCATCAATGTGGACGTGATTCATGCTGAACGGACACAGCAACAGGTTCGTAGGCATGAGACGAGAGTTATATTGCAGGCAGATAACATCGTATTGTGTTTTCTCATTTCACAATACTGATACAGTTTCAGTATGTATACAAAATGATCTGTCTTACTTCTGGAAGAACTTATTCTTCTTGATCTTAACTTGAAACTATGGTTTAAATTTTATGGTTTAAATTATTTATTTATTTCTAAATGATTAGTGAATAATACACCATGTGGTCTATATACACATTCATATATATATATATATATATATATATATATATATATATATATATATATATATATATATATATGAATGTGTACATGTGTGTATATATATATATATATATATATATATATATATATATATATATATATATATATATGTATATATATATATATATATATATATATGTATATATATGTGTGTGTGTGTGTGTGTGTGTGTGTATATATATATATATATATATATATATATATAAAAAACTAGCCACCCGTCAGTCCGTTAATGTATTTCATTGTTAATGTATTTTACCAGTTGTTGTGGAATGCCATAATAAGGGCTGATAATAGACTAACATTTAAAACAGATTTTTAAATGGCACTTAAAACACTTTATACATTTTTTTTTATGAGTGTATAAAATAGTTTGTTATTGCTGGATCATCATGTGTGTTGTATGGTGTACCGCTCATTATTGATATGGTAACTTTAGTTATAACTAAAAGCATCAGTGACACATTCACTGAAACGTACACGTACATATGGCTATGCTGGCTTGTTTGCGATGAGTTGTTATTATGATAACCAGCAATCTTTCCTTTCCTATAACTTCTAACTCCCACAGAGAGAAAACGTCGTTAACAGTTTCCGCTCGGGTAAGATCTGGGTGTTGATCTGCACGGCTCTCATGGCTCGAGGAATCGACTTCAAGGGCGTCAACCTGGTGGTTAACTACGACTTTCCCACCAGTGCTGTTGAGTACATCCATCGCATAGGTCGGTTACTGTCTCTGGCCATAGTCTGGTCATGTCTGTCATGTTGAGCCACTTGAGCTCGTGCAAAAAACACTGAAGCCATGTTATCATTTTGTGGACAGTGCTAAGTTTGTTAAGTCTAGATTTAACATTAAGTCTGGTGATTCCACCTCAACGAGGAGCTCATTCTCCCTCTGTGGTGTTCACCACTGCAAAATGGGGGAACCATCTTCCCAACTTGCCAACGTGCCACCCCATTTGTAAGTAGTTTTGGATAAAAGTGTCTGATAAATGACTAAATGTAAATGTAGGTAGCATGGTAACAGAAACTCTTTATTTAACTACAAATGAATACAAAAAAATCCACCCAAAAAATCCAAATACATAACAAAACAGCAGATCCATCAAACAGTCGGCATAAAAACTTAACTCTGCTAACAAATCCAAATTAAACTACCAGATTCATAAAGTTATAGCAAACAAGACAAGTGGTTAAAAAAGGAGAACAGATACGGTAACACATGACAGTGTTTGATCAGATCACTTAACCAGTGGTAGCAAATCCTATTTTTCAAGTATATAGATTACATACATTACATTTGGTCATTTAGCAGACGCTTTTATCCAAAGCGACTTACAAGGTGAGCACAGGTTTACACAACATCCCTGGAGCAATGAGGGTTAAGGGTCTTGCTCAAGGGCCCACATTGGTAACTTCAGTGAACCTGGGATTTGAACCCCCAACCTTCAGATTGATAACCCAACGCCCTAAACACTGAGCTACCCTGCCCTATTTATTTAAGATAAATATATTTACAAATGAACGATAACTTGTTAAATCAACATAAATTCAAAACATACATTTATGAAAGTCAAACAAGAATAAATTATATTATAACTTAATTAACCAAACTATTCATTTCACCCAACACCAAGAAGAGCAGCCACATGGTAGAGTCCTTCAGGAGTTATTGAGTAATCAATGGGAACTCTTAAGGATCACGAGCTCAGGCAACGGAAATCATCCATCCATCCATTATCTTCTGCTTTATCCTCACAGGGGAGAACGTTTCAGGTGCTGGGCAGATACACCCAGGACATCACTGTACACATTCACTCACACAAACACACTCTATATGGGGCAATTTGGAGAGCTCAATTGACTTGATCCATGTTTTTGGACTGTGGGAGGAAACCGGAGAACCCGGAGGAAACCCACGCGGACACGGGGAGAACATGGAAACTCCACCCAGATGGGGATTCGAACCGGGGATCCCTAGTGCTCAGAGGAGAACATGTTAACCACTAAGCCACTAAGCCTCATCCTTATATTGTTTTATATAAATTTAAATATAGTCCCGTTTTGTTAGTGCTGTGGATTTATTGTTTTTTTTAATACGATCTCGCAGGTCGTACAGGAAGAGCCGGTCACAAAGGGAGAGCTGTAACGTTCTTCACAGAGACAGATAAACCTCTTCTGCGCAGGTATGCATCATGTTTGATTAAACCTCTGTTTAAATACTTAAGCCTTGAATAAAGAATTTATTGTGAAAAATGTAAAATTATCATTTTTGTGCTTTTGCTTTTCCTCTTTTTATTATTTTCAGCATTGCCACAGTTATAAAACAAGCTGGGTGTCCTGTGCCTGATTACATGCTCGGATTCAAGAAGTTAAGACGGTAAACTGTTCACCTTACGTGTTCTTTTGCAGTAAATAATAGTAAAGTAAAATAATTGTAAAGGTTATTCTAGTATTTGTCAAATGAGCTTAATGTATAAATCTGTGTTATACACTCACACATGACTGACCCTTAGATACTCTACCATAGTTTACAAGGGGCAATTATTCTCTTAAATGTAGTGATCAGCATGTCTTTGTAATGTGGGAGGAAACCAAAGTCCCTGGGTTAATTTGTCCTCCACACAGAAGGGATTTGAACCCACCACCTTCTTGCTGTGAGGCAGTAGTGCCCCGTTCCACCTTTATGTAGTGCCCCTGTGCCACCGCTTTGTGATAATGTACTTTTGTAAAAAGCACTATAGATTACTTGAACTCCAGTACATCCCAAAGATCTCAAAAGGTCTCATGCTCCCTGAACCACTCTTTCACAATTTGACCACTTGAAACAGATAAACATCTTTTCCATGACCACAAGAGTCTTTGTGAATTGTTGTTTGGAAAATAAAAAGCTATTCAGTTCATTAGATATAGCGTTAAATAATTGACCCATAATCACCCATGCAGTAATTATACAATGAGCGGTTCTTAATTAAGTGCTTAGTGAAATCCAGATGGTGACTGTTTTAATATATACCGTACCAAGAGCAATCAACTGACATAAATACAAATCCTCCATTAGAGCAGTCTGTGTTGTGTTGTGTTGTGTGTGTGAAAGGAATGATCCTACTACTGGAACCCGCCCAAAGGGATTAATACAGTTGATTGATCGATCTATCTATCTAATACAATAATACCAAGAATACAATAAAAATTTGCTTAGGTCGTTTAATTTTTTACATTTTTGTGGTATTTTTATGTCATAAAATGAAAGGTAAGTTTTTCCAGTAGCTGACTAAGTATTTATTTTTTTTTTTTTTTCAAATTTTGCTGAATAATACTTAAAAAATGACAAGCTGGTATCAGTTCTTAATTTTGAAAGAGAAATATGGTTTTATTGTTCAATAGCCGTAAAGATGCTTGAACAATTGTGAACCATTCAGATTTTTCAATCTTCATACATAAATTAAACCAGATATTTTATTAGATTTTGAACAAAGTGTGAAGGGAATCAAATAAACAAAGATTTCAGGATTATTATGTAGGCTTGTTAGTTATTAAGGACAATGATCCAGTATTACATATCTGTAAGTGACAGAATATATGTGAACCTTTACATTTAAAAGCCTTGGAGGTGAAATTAGTCAGCTGATAACCAGGAGTGAATGGACCTGTTTAAATCCACAGAACATGGATTTATTAAAGTCTGATCTTCCTGATACATAAAAAAGTGTATAATCTCATAAACATCTTTTTATTATTCAGAAATTTTGAAATTCTAATTGGCTTACAAGCTTTAATATCAATAATAATATCTAACATCATACAGCATAGCTCATTACTATCTATAGGTAACGACTAAGTGATAATGAAGATCTTTTATAATATTCACAGCAAAGAAAAACGACAACTTGAGAAAAAACCCCCAGAGAGAGCAACGATACGCACCACCCCACACATTCTGCTGAAAAACAACCCTGCCAAACTCAAAGGTAATGCTGATTTTTTACGTCTAGGAACTTTTCTTACATCAGTGTAAAATTATATATTAAAAAATTATATACAATGTATATATATATATAGTATATGTAATGATATGTGTGTGTGTGTATGTATATATATATATATATATATATATATATATATATATATATATATATATATATATATATATATATATATATATATATGATATATAAAAAATTATATAAACAATCTGAAGCTTTTTGATTTGGTGTTTTCTTCTTCATTTCAGGCAAACAATCCATAACTGTTGTAAAATCCAATGAAGAGAAATCAAAGAATAACCAAACTACCTGATCTGTTGGAATACTGATGTTCAAAAGTATATTTGTATAATAAACCTAACAGCCAAACTTTGTCTTTGATCATTTCTCTCAAATGGCAAAGTAGCCAAAAAAAATACAAATTATATATTTAAATTCTCAAAAGAATATTATTTTTTAAATCTACAATTCTGTTTAACATGCATAAAAAAAATTCACTTCCTCTTTAACTAGAACAACATTTGCTTCAGTTTCAAGTAAACTATGAAAACCGCCCTCTAACCACCACCAAAATCAGCACACCAATGCATCTCGCAACAACTCGCTTAATTAGCTTGAAACCGTACCTGAGGTATAGAGCATCTCTGAGCCAGTCAGAATGAGCACATCAAAACCCTTAACACTCAACTTTCGATCATTGATGAAGGGTAAGTATCATTTTGATTCTCAAAGGCTTGCTTGAATTTTTTTAGAAAAGTAAAAAACTTAAAAATGAAAAAATCCCAGAACGCAGAAAAAGAATCTAACTTTAGTTTAGTCTCTAAAATTTTGATTTACATTTAAACTTAAAGTAAAAACTTAACCTCAAATGTTTAAAATCAAAAAACTTTTTTAGTCTTAAGAAGATAAGGTTTCGATGATTTAAAAAATTGCAGGGTTTAAATCAAAACGTTATTTTCATGTGATTTAAAATTAAATTAAATTGGGTCATTTATCAGACGCTTTTATCCAAAGCGACTTACAAGGTGAGCACAGGGTTCATCACAACATCCCTGGAGCAATGAGGGTTAAGGGTCTTGCTCAAGGACCCACACTGGTAACTTCAGTGGACCTGGGATTTGAACCCCCAACCTTCAGATTGATAGCCCAACGCCCTAACCACTGAGCTAACCCGCCCCTGCTAAATTAATTGCTAAAAAAAAAAAAAAAAAACTAACTTGATTTAATGTAAAGGTTTAAGTATTTAACAAGTTATTGATATTAATTTGGGGAATATTGGTTTTGAAAAAGGGCGGCATGATGGGAATGTGGTTAGTACAGCCGCTCTAAGTTTGAATCCCAATATGGGTGGGTTTTCACTGGGTTCTTCAATTTCCTGGATTCAAGGTGAATTCTCTGAATTGCCCCTATATTTTGTGTTTGTGAGTGAGCGTGTGTTCGGTGATGGATTGGCGTTTTGTCCTCATTCTACATTTACATGCATTTAGTCATTTAGCATTCTATTGACCAAGTTCCCGAAACGTTCTCCCCTGGATGGGCATGTGGAACCCCCCTTGTGACCCTAGTCCCTAGGTAGAGGTTTAAGCAGAATATAATAAGATTTGATGAGGTTTTAAATAAACTTTTTATTTTTATTTTTTATTATTTACTTTTGAACTAGGTTTTTTATTGAATTTAAGACTATAAATCTATAATTAATCTCAGGAGCAAAATAAAAGAAATGTTTTTGAGGTTATAATTTACTGTTTCGGCGGCACGGTGGCTTAGTGGTTAGCATGTTCTCCTCTTAGCGCTAGGGATCCTCTGTTCAAATCCCAATCTGGGTGGAGTTTCCATGTTCTCCCCATGTTTGCGTGGGTTTCCTCCAGGTTCTCTGGTTTTCTCCCACAGTCCAAAAACATGGATCAAGTTCAATTGAATTCTCCAAATTGCCCCATATAGAGTGTGAGTGTCTGCCAAGTGATAGATTGGCGCCCTGTCCTGGGTGTATCTGCCCAGTGCCCGAGCCGTTCTCCCCTGGATGGGCATGGGGTACCCCCCCGCGACCCTAATAGAGGATCAAGCGGAAGATAATGGATGGATGGATGAATTTACTGAATATGAATTTATGAATTCTAGGTTCTCGTAATTGTTTTTGACGAAAAATGCATTTAGTTTTCTGTGTATTTGGTTACTAATTAAATTCTGATTTCTTTCTTCGAGAATGTTGCACACTTATTATTTTGTTAATATTCATAAATGGTCCATTCTGATCAAATACATCAAAATACAATACCACTTGGGTTTTTAGCGTTAACCTTTAGGCCCAGTGTTTATAGTTAAATATTTCTGCAATTTAACGTATGCAGATGTGCGATGTGCAAGAACATGTGATTGAGCTTTGAAAATATATTTAGTAGAATATATTTGAGTTTGCCGTTGTAGTAATACATTTTTTTTTTAAAACGCCGGGATTTAGGTGACTATTCAAAATTGGTTTTGCTTTGTTTTATTTGAACTTCCGTGTTGATGCTGCATGTCTGAGTGTTTCTATTTTCTTTCGGTTACGATGGTAGGTCTTAAATTGTTTTTAATGAATTTTAGTTTCCCTCATAGACACTTATGTTTCTATTTTTCTATGATTATTATGATTCTAATGCCGTTTAATGTAATAGTTATAAACCTACACATTCTGATATCGCATTGATATGCCATTATTGATGATGTGTGATATTTGGCTTCTGTTTCGGAAGAGCGATAGCTAATATTTGATAGTTGATAATTGTTGATAGCTAATATCTTCTTGGATATTTGTATTGGATTAAAGTGAAGACTATATGCATTTGCAGATGATAATAATTGTAATGTAACAACAGTCACATCATGTCGTCATTTATTTCATTTGTTTCATTTACAGTGATTGCTAACAATTAGCTCTTATGCTAACGGTCTTACCTTATGTTAACATTCTAGATTATAGGACATCAAAGAACCAATCTTCAAATGACATTTAAATAAAGGTTATTGGGTTTTATTTTCACAACGGCATTGAATAAGATCCTAAACTTCCATTCAGCACATATCTCACCACAATACATCGTTATATAAACGTTTACGAACAAGAGATGAAACGAAAGTAGATGAAAGTAGAGAAATAAAAATGTCATTTTTCATTGATGAGGCGTAAGCTTGATTTTCATCTTAAATGCCTTGTTTTTGGGGTTCTTTTTGCTAAAGTTTGAAAAGAAGTAAAACTCTGATATAAATGAATCTTTTTGTTGCTAACAATCAGCTTGCACTAAAGACCAGGCCTTTTTTGAGGTCTTGGATTTCATCGTTAATTAAACATACATTTTGGGAGCATCACACTTTAAGATAAGATATAACTTAATTAATCCATTTGGGAGGATTCCCATTTAGCAACCAGTAGCAAATAAATAGAAATAGACTGAGGTTGTACAGTTTGATGGCATGAGGGACAAAAGAGTTTTTAGGTCTGGTGGTCCTGCATTTTGGAAGAAGCTGTCTGTCACTAAATGGACTCGTAAAATTGATGATGATATGATTTTATTTATATGTGTATATATATATATATATATATATATATATATTTCATTATCTCCTGCTTTATCCTATATTATGGTCGCGGTGGGGTTCCCCATGCCCATCCAGGGGAGAATGTTTTGGGCGCTGGGCAGATAAACCCAGGACAGGGTGCCAATCCATCGTTGGGCTATATATACAGTTGTGATCAAATTTATTCAACCCCCACTGAAATAAAGTGTTTTGGCCAGTTTGACATTGATTTGGATCATTTCAGTCATCTTATTTACAATTATATCAAAGAGGCACTTATAAATTAGACAAATATAACATAATATTTATGATGGAATAACCACAAATGTCTTTACTGTGCTCACATCATTATCAGTTTTATTCAACCCCCTAGTGACATTATTTTTTAGTACTTAGTACAACATCCTTTTCCAGTTATGACAGCTCTCAAGCGTGAAGCATAGCTTGACACAAGTGTCTTGCAGCGACCTATGGGTATCTTAGCCCATTCTTTATGGGCAAAAGCCTCCAGTTCAGTCACATTCTTAGGCTTGCGCACTGCAACTGCCTTCTTTAGGTCCCACCAGAGGTTCTCAATTGGATTTAAGTCTGGTGATTGCGATGGCCACTCTAGAATGTTCCAGCCTTTCATGTTCAACCATGCTCTAGTGGACTTGGATGTGTGCTTCGGATCATTGTCCTGTTGGAAGGTCCAACGTCTCCCAAGCCGCAGGTTTGTGACTGACTCCATCACATTTTCCTCCAAGATCTCCTGGTACTGAAGGGAATTCATGGTACCCTGCACACGTTGAAGCTTTCCTGTACCATTAGAAGCAAAACAGCCCCAAAGCATAATTGACCCCCCGCCATGCTTCACAGTAGGCAAGGTGTTCTTTTGTTCATAAGCCTGGTTCTTCCTCCTCCAAACATAGCGCTGGTCCATTGTCCCAAACAGTTCTAATTTAGTTTCATCTGACCACAGTACACTGTCCCAAAACCTTTGTGGCTTGTCCACATGACTTTTGGCATACTGCAGTCGACTTTTCTTGTTCTTTGGAGTCAGCAAGGGGGTGCGCCTGGGAGTTCTGGCATGGAGGTCTTCGTTATGCAGTGCGTGCCTTATTGTCTGAGCTGAAACTTCAGTGCCCACATCTGACAGGTCTTTTTTCAGTTCCTTAGCAGTCACGCGGGGATTTTTCTCCACATTACGCTTCAGGTAGCGCACAGCAGTCGCGGTCAGGATCTTCTTTCTGCCACGACCAGGTAACGTTTCCACTGTGCCCTTTAACTTGAACTTGCGAATGATACTTCCGATAGTGTCTCTTGGAATATTTAACAACTTCGCAATCTTTTTATATCCATTGCCATTCTTGTGAAGAGCAATAACCTCTTCTCTTGTCTTCTGGGACCATTCTCTTGCCTTCACCATGCTTGTAAACACACCAGTAGATGTCTAGAAGGAGCTGAGTATCACAGTCCTTTTAAATCTGCCTAATTGGTGCTTATCATGCTTGATTGCTGCTCGTTGACATCCACAGGTGTTTTCAATACCTGATTGAAAACACTGGAATGAACCTCTGTTCTTATGAGTGGTAGTTGTAAAGGGGTTGAATAATTGTGTCAATGAAGAAATCACAAAAAGGCCATTTAATACTTTATGACAAAAACAATTGATGCTATCTTAGTTGCATTTAGTTCTTTAACAAGTCCTTGTAAGATTTCATTATGAACACAATTACAAATGTGCACTGAATTCCATAAAACCCTTCGCAGCATTGGGGGTTGAATAAATTTGATCACAACTGTATATATATATCTCACAAGTATCCCAACTTAATGGGGTCAGTCATGATACAGCAATGAGGGTTAAGGGTCTTGCTCAAAAACCCACATTGATAACTTCATTGAACCTGGGATTTGAACCCACAACCTTTAGATTGATAGCCCAACACCCTAACCAATGAACTACCACACCCACAAGTGTTATATAAATACTACAAGTCTTTAGATGATGTAATATCATTAATAATTCTTTTTGGTTTAATGAAATTAAGATGAAAGGAAACCTGTTTGTTCTGTGTAAGACGTCTGTGTTATTTGTACATTATTGTAAAACTCAAATTCTTGTAAATAACTGTGAAAATGAACTAATCTGCACTTTGTTCATGCAGCCTTGCTGGCCGAGGAACCTCAAAAGCTGTTTTAAGAGGTCGAACCGGGATGCTCCCGTCCAGGTAATGTTCATAAAATATTCAAGTATTTTGTTTGTCATTCCAACAATATAAAGTGATGTACAGTATATAGTGGAACAAGACAACGTTCAGGAACAAGGTTCTACACAGAACAGCAAGTGCACGTGTGCAAAATGCTCGTGCAAAACGAGAATTGCAATAAATACAAGACAAAATACAGGACAATAAACAGTGAGCATTCAGTAAATGGGAGGGAACAGTGCAGGGGGCTCACTAGTGGTGCGAGCTGCAAGGTGCAAAAATATGTGCACATGTATAAATGTAAAACCAGTGTGTTTAGCAGCAATTGAAAAAACGGTTTATAAAATCTGGGCAGCACGTTGGATTAGTGGTTAGCATGTTGTCCTCTCAGCACTAGGGATTCCCAGTTCGAATCCCAATCTGGGGTGGAGTTTCCATGTTCTCCCACTGTTCTCCGTGCGTGGGTTTCCTCCTGGTTCTACGGTTTCCTCCCTCAGTCCAAAAACATGGATGAAGTCAATTGAGTTCTCCAAATTGCCCCATATAGAGTGTGTCTGTGTGAGTGAGTGAGTGCCCAGTGATAGCTTTGTGTCCTGTCTTGGGTGTATCTGCCCAGCGCCATGGATGGGTTTATAAAATCTTACTTTGAGAAACATACTTCAGACAATTACAGGATGCACAAAATCATACACTCTTAATGACAAGCATCTCCAGGTTCTGTGTCTGAAACCCACACAAGTGCATGAGAGACCTACAGTATGTTGTCCCCACTCGGATATTAAAACCGGGACCCTCTTGCTCTGAGGCGCTTCCTTGAGGATCATTAAAGAGTTGAATTAACTTTTGAAACATTTGCACAAGACCGAATGGCATGTTAAGTTTATTGCTTTGATGTTCTATTTTGTAGTTCCCGGTTCAATGTGTGGAGAACCGAAAAGGACAAGATGGTGTGCTGGTCTATGACCGATACACATTCCCAATGGTGGCGGATCCTTTAGTAAGTTTCTGTACAGGACATTTAAATTCGGTCATTTAGCAGACACCTTTATCCAACTAACAAACCAACACATGAGGTTTCTACAGCATGCCAGTGTGTCTGATTCCCTCATTAAACTTCAGCATCAACATCAGATTGGATTGTTCCATGTGCTTATCATTTTTTTATTGTTGTAACATGAGATGATAACAGAAATTTAAATAAATCTGTTTTATCTGTTTGTTCTAAAGGGTACTAAAGAGGTCAACACTGTCCCTGTGAAAAAAGTGGAGGATCAGAAAAACGTGTAAGTGTGAGTGAGAGAGAGTGTGTGTGTGAGAGAGTGTGTGTGTGAGAGAGTGTGAGAGAATGTGTGTGAGTGAGAGAAAGTGAGAGTGAGAGAATGTGTGAGTGAGAGAATGTGTGAGTGAGAGAATGTGTGAGAGAGTGAGTGAGAGAATGTGTGAGTGAGAGAATGTGTGAGAGAGTGAGTGAGAGAATGTGAGTGAGAGAGTGTGTGTGTGAGAGTGTGAGAGAATGTATGAGTGAGAGAATGTGTGTGTGAGAGTGTGTGTGTAAGAGTGTGAGAGAATGTGAGTGAGTGAGATGTGAGTGAGAGAATGTGAGTGTGAGAGTGTGTGTGAGAGAGTGTGTGTGAGTGAGAAAGTGAGTGAGAGAGAGTGTGTGAGAGTGAGTGTGTGTGAGTGAGTGAGAGTGAGAGAGTGTGTGTGAGACACACACTCACTCACCCACACACACACGCCTACCCAGACGCTCACACCCACACACTCTCACTCTCACACTCTCTCACATACACTCTAACCCACACTATATATATGTGTGTGTGTGTGTGTGTGTGTGTGCTAGATGCACAGATGGGTTGAATGTGGAGGACAGATTCCTCTGTGTATAAGGACTGTAGGTAAAATAGTTCACTTTATCACTGATGCTCTTTACTCCACTGTCAGCACACTGAACAATAACAGTCAACAAAAAGCCAATGCTCAACAAAAAGGAGGTTGCAGTCTGTGGTTTACTGAACAATGTCAGATGTTTGATAAAATTATGGTTTGCTTGCGTGCATTTACAGCTTGTTTGATTCTCTGTGTTCTGTACCCTGATATTGTGTTGCATTTGCAGATTACCAGGATGCGACCACATCACACGTCGTGCAGAGGTGAAGAGAAACGCCTTTGTAGGCTGAGATTATGTTATGCAAAATTGTATGCATGTCAAATGTTTGCTGTTCAATTCTTATGCTTTAAAACACAGCTGCATTAATACAGTGCTGTCTGTCTGTGATTTATTGCAATAAACATTTATAGCATTTAAAAATAAATAAAAGTATACTTTAGTGGTGATATACTAATTATTCTCACCCTACTGGCAAAAAAAAATCCATCAGTCCATTATCTTCCACTTTATCCTCTATTAGGGTCGCGGGGGGTTCCCCAACACCCATCCAGGGGAGAACGTTTTGTTGCTGGGCAGATATACCCAGGACAGGACACCAATCTATCACTGGACACACTCACTCACACAGACACACTCTATATGGGGCAATTTGGAGAACTCAATTGACCTTGATCCATGTTTTTGGACTGTGGGAGGAAACCGGAGAACCCGGAGGAAACCCACGCAGACACGGGGAGAACATGGAAACTCCACCCAGATTGGGATTCGAACCGGGAATCCCTAGCGCTTAGAGGAGAACATGCTAACCACTAAGCCACCATGCCGCCCTGGCAAAATTTTTTTTTTTTTCTGTAATAGCAGATTAACATCAGCCTCTTTGCTGATTTAATTGGTAAACGTTCTCCAGTGTGTTCAGGTTAGGAAAAATAGTTGGTAAAATGCAAACAATCAGCTATTTCAGGATTTATTTTATTAAACCTTTTCATTGTATGTACATTATAAAGCAAAACAGAGTTTAAAGAAAAGATCAATAGAGATGAGATCCTCAACAGGTAAAACATAAAGGATGAGGAATGCATTAGGTAATACAATAATAAACATAATACACTTTCATATCATCAGTTTCTAAAATCGATACGTTATAAGCCTATTAATCAGAGTACAGCTTCACTGACATCAGGTTAGAACGTTAACTCGGGTTATTGTGAGGATTACACAGCTCAACCTCAAGAATACACCAATTATTCATTCATTCATTATCTCCCGCTTTATCCTCCATTAGGGTCGCAGTGGGGTTCCTCATGCCCATCCAGGGGAGAACGTCTCGGGCGCTGGGCCGATAGACCCAGGACAGGGCGCCAATCCATCACTGGGTACACACTCACTCACACAGACACACTCTATATGGGGCAATTTGGAGAACTCAATTGACCTTGATCCATGTTTTTGGACTGTGGGAGGAAACCGGAGAACCCGGAGGAAGCCCACGAGAACATGGAAACTCCACCCAGATGGGGATTCGAACCGAGAATCCCTAGCGCTGAGAGGCGGACGTGCTAACCACTGAGCCACCGTGCCGCCTAAACAGTTACATGACTTTCCTAATACCAGAATTATACAGCATTTTCACAAACACTTGTTCTAATCGGTCACTGCTATTTCAGTAGAGAACAGTTTAACGGTTGGAGAACGGAGCATGTGATTCAGCAGTGGAGCTACATCCAGTTAGTGTGTGTTTAAATGTATGAAGAAAGACAGAACTATTTTATATAAAGTTGCCTTTACTCTGTTCTCCAGTGATTAGGATCCACAGAGTGTGTTTTATTTAGGTGGTGGATTATTCTCAGCACTATATCGACACTGATAGGGCCGTAGTGGGGTGTAGGTGTGTTTGTTGTGGTGACTGAAGCAGACCTAGAACACTATGTTTACTCACAGCACACATTCTATTAGATTTGTCAACCTTGAAGTCAAATCAGAGACAGTTGTTGCAGATAGTCCTCTACCAGGGTTGCGATCCAGAGGAGAACGTTTTGGATACTGGGCAGACACACCCAGGGTGTCAATCTAGCACTGGGCACACACTCACACATAAATATAAAAGACATTAGTATGTAATTTAAAGCTGCAAATTGTACTTAAGTGCTTTAGTGGCTGGACTATTCTGTCCATTACTTTAGCAGCACGGCTTTGTTTGACCCAATCATACCACTGTAGTAAACACCACCATCAGGTCAGTATCACTGCAATGTTGAGTATGATCTGTTGAATAACAGAGTGAAGCAGAATATATTTATGTAGTTTGATGTAATTTGAGTTTGATGTCGGTACATAGTGAAATTTCCCACTGTACTCATCAGTATGTCTTAGGAATGTAAAAGAACACCAGAGATGCTGGATTTAAGCTCACAGACAAGAGGAGGACCTAAAGGAATCCATTCCAGGAGCCTGCTGTGAAGTTCAATGAAGTCGGGATGGCGAGATGGCTCCTGAATGTAATAAAAGAAAATATAGAAAATACAGTTTTGTGTCATTCTTAAAAGGACTGGTTGTTTTGAAAGCTTGCACAATTCACATCACACTACAGCGAACATTTCCATTTATTATTAAAACCTCCAACACAAGAATCACACTAGTTGCTGTTCATTAGTTATAGTATATTATATTTATACTTATTGACAAAATAACTTGAGCTCAATTCACATGAGGTTCTAATAAAGCAATTATGATCAAAGCGATTGATTTTTGAGGTCAAATACAAAAATGAAGTAAAAAAAGGTTCTTTTCTAAACATGATGTAGTGACTCATAACAGAACAAAGCAGCTTGGTTTTCTAACGGTTGTTTTCGGAGACTCAGTCTTATTCATTATGAATCACATACATTACATTTAGTCATTTAGCAGATGCTTTTAACCAAAGCGACTTACAAATGATATTTACACATTTATACATGATGTACCAGTCAAAAGTTTGGACACTAACTAACTACCTACTTGCTCCATTAACTACACATTCATAAACACACACACACACACACACACACACAGTGGTAGTTTCATTCAGTAAATTAGTAAAACACTCAGTAAAACAGTAAAATAAAGAACTGTTCAATAATGCCAGTTAAAATCAGCACTTTCGTACAAGACATTTTGATTTTCATCCTTCGACTCTTCTTCTCATTTAAGCTTATTCATTCATTCATCTTCCGCTTTATCCTCTATTCGGGTAGCGGGGGGGAAGGGGGGTTCCCCATGCCCATCCAGGGGAGAACGTTTCGGGCGCTGGGCAGATACACCCAGGACAGGGCGCCAATCTATCGCTGGGCACACACTCACTCACACACACACACTCTATATGGGGCAATTTGGAGAACTCAATTGACTTGATCCATGTTTTTGGACTGTGGGAGGAAGGAAACTGGAGAACCCGGAGGAAACCCACACAGACACGGGGAGAACATCCCCATGCACACCCAGGGGAGAATGTTTCGGGCGCTGGGCAAATACACCCAGGGTGCCAATCTATCACTGTACACACTCACACTCTATATGGGGCAATTTGGAGAACTCAATTGACTTGCTCCATGTTTTTGGACAGTGGGAGGAAACCGGAGAACCCGGAGGAAACCCACACAGATACGGGGAGAACATGGAAACTCCACCCAGATGGGGATTCGAACGGGGAATCCCTACTGCTGAGAGGAGAACATGCTAACCACTAAGCCACCGTGCCGGCCCATTTAAGCTTAGTTGATTATTTTCTGCACGACATCAATGGAGGCTTTGATGAAGATTGAATTATCTCTGATGTAGTTCCTCTTCATCATTTGTTCGTGCGAGATAAACTTGGGGTAGCCGAAGCCGAGCAGGCTTTCATCCAGACAGCCTGAGCGCACGCTGCCGATCGCACCAGGCCGGGGTCTCTGAAAGTTGGGCCAGGCAGGATCTGGGCTAAAGCTCTCTACGATGTGCTGAGGTTTGGAAAGCGCCGGGTCGCTCTGGTCAAGCAAGGAGAAGGTGACACGGCACGGGAACGGCCATTCCAGCAGCCCGTCGTACTCCCCCGGTAGGACTCGGATGTATATCGAGAGATGAGTTCCCTCTCCACTGCCATTCCCATTCGGGAAGGCGGACACTTGCAGACGGTAACCGTGGCGATACGAGTAGAAGGCAGGGCTAAAAAGCTCGGTGCTGCTGTTGGAGTCGACCCTGGCGTCTTGTACGTGACGGCTGTAGTTGGGTATTTTCCAAAGCAAAGTGCCATCTTGGCTTCCGGAAAGTTCCTCTACACGACGCCGCAGCTCTCGCAGCTCCAGTCTTTGCCGGTTCACCAGACCACACAGTAGAGACAGGTGGGAGTGGGCAGCATCCTCCAGATGATGTGGGACTCCAGGTTTGGAGCACTAGCAGGAAAAAGAAAAGGAGACTTCTCAACTCTAATCGGCACCTTTTTATGAAAGTCAATAAGGAGATACATTCATAAAAATACTGAGGTCAATGCAAAAGCATCAAATCTTTTTTTATTATTATTTTTTTTTATAAGTCTTTTTATTGAGGAAAAAGAAGAATCTTTACATACACAAACAATTTCACACACATTCCTTATATTCCTGTTTTTTTTTTTTCTTCTTCTTCTCTTCCCCCATTTTTTTTTTAATTTTCCAACCCTATCCTTCCCACCCAAACCCAACCTCCTAGAATAAAGAGAATTTTTTTTTAAATAAAAATAAATAAAAATAAATAAATAAAAATAAAGGGGAGGGGGATTAAACCTTTACTCAGTAGACCTAAATTGAGATTTAATGATGTCTTCAACAGATAACAAAATATGTTATTATTAACTGTTTATTGATCCCTCAGTGGCGGCACGGTGGCTTAGTGGTCAGCATGTTCTCCTCTCAGCACTAGGGATTCCCGGTTCGAATCCCCATCTGGGTGTAGTTTCCATATTCTCCTCGTGTCCGTGTGGGTTTCCTCCGGGTTCTCCGGTTTCCTCCCACAGTCCAAAACCATGGATCAACTCAATTGAATTCTCCAAATTGCCCCATATAGAGTGTGTCTGTGTGAGTGAGTGTGTGCCCAGCGATGGATTGGCGCCCTGTCCTGGGTGTATCTGCCCAGCGCCCAAAACATTCTCCCCTGGATGGGCATGAGATAAAGCGGGCGATAATGAATGAATGAATGATCCCTTAGTTCTATGACATGCAAGTCATACAACTAAGAGGATTCTAGTTTGTTGCTAAAGGTTATGTATTATGTATATGTGTATGTGTGTCTGCATGTGATGGACTAATTATTACTATTTTCCATTTTTTTACTGCAATGAGTAAAGAAATTCTCTAGCACAAAATAATAAAAATAAGTTCATTAATTTAGAAAATTCAAGTCGCACCACTAGAATGCGACTAAAATCTGCGATACCAAATACGACCACAAGGCGTCATTTATTGGAAATGAGTAACGTGTATTTGGAGGTTATAAGATGTTGAAAAGTTTACATTGGTGGGATTTTAGATCCACATGATTTATAAAAACGTTTTGACTTCATACCTTATTTAGCTAAATATACTTTAAAAGATCTTTATTGTTTCAAGGTTTGAATCCCAATCTGGGTGGAGTTTCCATGTTCTCCCAGTGGGTTTCCTCCGGGTTCTCCGGTTTCCTCCCGCAGTCCAAAAACATGGATCAAGTTAATTGTTCATTCATTCATTATCTCCCGCTTTATCCTCTATTAGGGTCACGGTGGGGTTCCCCATGCCCATCCAGGGGAGAACGTCTTGGGCGCTGGGCAGACAGACCGAGGACAGGGCGCCAATCTATCGCTGGGCACACACTCACTCACACAAACACACTCTATATGGGGCAATTTTGAGAATTCAATTGACTTGATCCATGTTTTTGGACTGTGGGAGGAAACCGGAGAACCCGGAGGAAACCCACGCAGACACGGGGAGAACATGGAAACTCCACCCAGATGGGGATTCGAACCGGGAATCCCTAGCGCTGAGAGGCGAACGTGCTAACCACTAAACCACCGTGCCGCCTCAAGTTAATTGAATTCTCCAAATTGCCCCATATAGAGTGTGTGTGTGTGTCTGATTGAGTGTGTGGCCCAGTGATAGATTGGTGTCCTGTCCTGGGTGTATGTGCCCAGTGCCCGAAACGTTCCCCCCTGGATGGGCATGGGGAACCCCCCCCCCCCCCCCCCCGCGAGCCTAATAGAGGATAAAGCGGAAGATAATGGATGGATGGAAGACCTTTATTGTAAAGACATGCTGGAAATGTCTTCTTAACTGAACATTTATTCAGGGTTTATAAAGATGATTTTAGGTCAGGCCTTAATTTATGTTTGACTGGTTGAGCCCTTCAGTTTAAACAAGTCCCATGTGCTCACTCCACTCAGTGTCTATATATATATGTGTTAAATGTGGAGGACAGACTCCTCTGTGTGTAAACACTGTAGGCAAGATAAATCACCGTTTCATTTCTTACCCTGTACTTGCATCCAGCCTCTTTAAATGGACAGAGCACCATGGTTGTCCCACAGCTCTCCTTTACGTGAGTCATTAGATCTTCTCTGGCAATACCGAGCGTACCACACTTGTTGGGACACTGCACTGGGAAGCGAGGGCACTGGTTTTGATGATGCTGTTTAAAAAAAAAGAGAGAGAAGGAAACACCATTATACAGAATGTCTTATTCAGAAACTGTATATATCCATCTCCAAAAAAGACCTCTTAGACTTATACATGCTCTTAAAATTTATTACTACTACCTCTAAATATTTGATTTAAATGCTGCTCATCACTGTCACCATGTTGCTTGTCATTTTCACTTGCATGGCATAAAACTTTCCCTTTTTATCTGCTATGGTAAAATATAAATATAAAGCTTAGAGTTGAGACTGTGATATGAAGCCTACTCTGAAACCTGTACATTGCGCTAAATACAGAATTATCAAATCGACATGATAACAGAAACCTTGTTTCCAGACCTGAATGGTGTCGTAGAGGAACTCCTTGGAACAGAATTTACAGCAGAGCTTTCGTTTGGGGCATTCAGACAGACTGTGCTGGGTCATCAGACGACGCACCATACGAGCGCCACACTTATTCTCACAGTACATGCTCTCCTCTGGACACATGTCCTGGTGGCTCTGTTAAAAGACCAAGATATTAAAAGCAGCATTGAGATGAGGCACTAAAACAGATTTCCTGATTCTATATTTAACTGTCAGTAATAATTTAAATTAGAATTAGTTCTATACTATGATTGGCCAAGAAACCTGAGTGCAACTCATCAATATACATACACATATACATACACACACACACACACATACATATACACATATACACATACACATTTATATATATAAAATCACACACAAACACACACACAGAGCAAATAATAATATTTTTTTAAATACTTTTGTAGACATGATGTTATTTGTCTGACCTCATGTGCTTCCCCGGTGAACTCCTCAGCACAGTGGTCACAGCGGAGTTTTCTCTTGACACAGTCATGATGCAGGTGCTGTGGAAGATCTCGCCGAAGCAACTTCATACCACAGCGGTTCGGACATGGCACCACATTATAAGCACATACTGAGAGGTGGGTCTAAAGTGCAGAAAGAGGCGTTAGAAATCCCGAATCTGCTTAAACAAAAATCGTAATTCTAATAAGAATATAAGGCAATAATTTTCTCAGTACATCTGCTCAGCTCTTTTACTCACAGTAACTTCGGGTTTAATTTGTGTCAGTTGTGGTTAACCAATTAATCAATGGTGCTAACTCTACCAGATTTCCACCAAACTGTATGTCTGTATATAGTCAAAAGAAGCTATTAATTGGCCTCCTTCTAAAGTACAAGATTTTTACATAACATAACATTTCATTGTTCGCATGAACACATTTAAACGATTATTAGCCTAAATGTCACACCTTTACAATTCAAGTAATGAATGGACGATTCATTATTTTGGTGGTTCACAAACATGTTCATCATCCATCCATCCATTATCTTCCGCTTTATCTTATATTAGGGTCGCGCAGGGGGGGGGGGGGTTCCCCATGCCCACCCAGGGGAGAATGTTTCGGGCGCTGGGCAAATACACCCAGGGTGCCAATCTATCACTGTACACACTCACACAGACACACTCTATATGGGGCAATTTAGAGAACTCAATTGACTTGATCCATGATTTTGGACTGTGGGAGAACATGGAAACTCCATGTGTTTCCTTGGGATTCAAACCGGGAATCCCTAGTGTTGAGAGGAGAATGTGCTAACCACTAAGCCACCGTGCCGCCCAAACGTGTTCACTGTTTACTTTAAAGATTTCATTAGCATGTACACAATATTGGGTCAGTAGGTTGAATGTGTATCCATGACTGGAATGACCTAGAAATTTCAGGATGCATCCAGGATGTATAAAGTGATACAGGTTAAATACAGTTTGTGTGTCTTTTACCTGAAGCTGTTTATTTGCTGCTGCCCAGCGACAGCCCTCTTCACTATGGATGCAGCGAATGGGCAGACTGAGAATCTGTTGTTCCAGGTCTACATCTGGAAAAATCTAAACCGCACACTTCAGTTAATTATATATACAAAAGAAACTACATACAAAAAAAAAAAAAAAAAAAAAATATATATATATATATATATATATATATATATATATATATATATATATATATATATATATATATATATAGTTACATGAGTTACATGAGGTGTATATATATATATATATATATATGAACCTCATGCAACTATATATATATATATATATATAATATATATATATATATATATATATATATATATATATATATATATATATATATATATATAAATAAATAATGACTCACACTATGGGAACCTTATGTAACTATGTTATGGTTAGGATATGGTCAGGGTAAGGTTAATGTTAATGTTATGTTAGTATTTATATTAGTGCTGTACTAAAACATTTGACAATGAGATTATAAAATCAGTAATGAATTCATTTGCAAATAATTCTAAAACGTAACTTGAATCAGTGAGATCTTGGGGGCCTGGGGTCATAGTTCTACCCAACATTACACCTTTACTCATATTGTTCTATGTAAATATTTTAGGTTTTAAAGACTTTAAAAGCTAAGTGATTTATTGCTGATAATGAAGTACTTACTTTGGCATAGTCAAGAGGTAAATGATCTTCTGGACATTTGAACACACCCTCACTGCAGGACATACAAAAGAAAAACGGTTTGGAACAAACAGAACATTTTTCAATGAAGCATAACGCATGTAGAAATAGACTCTTATTGACTTAAATGATCCTGACACTAGATAAATTATTCATTCAAAGACAGCGGTGACACGATGACTGTTCCTCAACAATAAAGGAAATGTACAATAGATTTTGGTACATGAAACAAACAAAACTGACCTACATAGAGACAATAAAATAAATAGTATTTAAATATAACAGAAACTGGTACAGACAGTATGTTAATGTGGGAAAGCAGACATTTCTAAATAATTTGTATTAAAATACAGAAAATGAATATATTATATAGTTCATATGTTTTATTTTTTTACATGTTTCTTCCCCTTTTAACCCTTTTCATTGACCAGATAAATAAAGGTAATGGATGTGTTTGTAGAGATCACAGTCACATTAGATACATACTTTGTTTACGTGCCTGGCTTAAACCACTCATTGAGAAAAAGTTGTTTATATGTAAAACATGTTCATGCTTGTTAATTAATAAGGCTGTTTGTCTGGACTTTAACTGCATCCAGTTCCACCCTGACCACGCCCCTGTTCATTGTACGCATTAGAGACCTGTCACGTGCAACATAAAGGATCACGGGCCGTCTTCAGGAAGATTCCGAGAATCCTTTTTAAGAATCTACGAGCTGCTCTGAGCAACACAAATACTTTTATCTTAGTGAGATATTCATTCATTCATTCATCCCGCTTTATCCTCTATTAGGGTCGCGGTGGGGTTCCCCATGCCCATCCAGGGGAGAACATCTCAGGCGCTGGGCAGATAGACCCAGGACAGGGCGTCAATCCATCGCTGGGCACACACTCACTCACACAGACACACTCTATATGGGGCAATTTTGAGAATTCAATTGAATTGATCCATGTTTTTGGACTGTGGGAGGAAACCGGAGAACCCGGAGGAAACCCACGCAGACACAGGGAGAACATGGAAACTCCACCCAGATGGGGATTTGAACCGGGAATCCTTAGCGCTGATAGGCGAACGTGCTAACCACTAAGCCACCGTGCCAGTGAGACATTCTTTTCATTTTTATCATCCATCTACCAATATACAGCTTATCTCATCTTATGCATATGTCCAAACCACCTCCACATTCCCACCCCAACTTTCTCTCCAAAACGTCCTACTCAAATAGTCCCTGTAGTCAACTCATTCCTGAATTTGTCTTCATTTCATAATCTGTAGTAACAATTGTAATTATATAATTACCATAATTATTATATCATTTATATGTGACACTAATTAACCTTCAGAATGAAACCATTTTCTTTGGCACGTGTTTACATTTTAGTTTACTGTTCACAGCATTACTCACAATGTTTTAAAGCTGCATGATGGTAAACTTGGGTGTGTTTGCCTTCCTGTTTTTAACAGGTTAAAAGGTTAATGCCAGATGTATTAAATCACTACTGATGTAGTGCTTAGCACGTCTGAAAATCAGTGCCATCTTCGAATCCTGATCTGGGTGAAGGTTCCATATTCTCCCTGTGTTCGAGTTGTATTCTCTTGCTTTTTCCCACAGTCCAAAAACATGGATTCAAGGTGAATTGAGTGCTCTAAACTGCCCCTATATAGTGTGTTTGAATGGGTGCCCAGTAATGGATTAACA
>JAFMOC010000186.1:0-95000 GCA_019802505.1 Corydoras sp. C115 | reverse complement strand
ATTCGAACTGGGAACCCCTAGTGCTGAGAGACGAATGCCACTAAGCCACTGTGCCGCCTTTCTTTACACTAATTAACAAGTAATTAACGTTCTCAAGGGGCAACATGAGAAACTGGGGCTGCTGTGAAGAATCCAAACATATGGACTGAACAGACCTCATGCCGTGGCATACAGAGCACACCATGCACATGCTTTTACTTATTATTTTGATTATTTTCTCAGATTATCTTCCTTTTAATACTCCACTGGGGGTGGGGGGGGTACTGAGTTCCCCATGGCCATTCAGGGAGAACGTTTTGCGAGCTGGGCAGATACACCCCGGACAGCCACACACTCTATATGGGGCAATTTAAAGCTTTTAATTTACCTTGAATCCATGATTTTGGGCTGTGGGAGGAAACCGGAGAACCTAGAGGAAAACCACGCAGACATGGGGAGAACATACTGTAGAAACTCCACCCAGATTGGGATACAAACCAATGAACTAATGAAATTCCACCAGTGTTTACTTATTTGACGGGTCAGTTAATGATTGCTGTCTTTATTCAGGTTTAGCTGAATGTAAAATACTTTAACGAGAGGTTGAACGATGACTTGTTTAATCAATCCAGTAATCATCCATCCATTATCTCCCGCTTTATCCTATACTAAGGTCGCGGGGGGGGGGGGGGTGTCAGGGGGGACTCTCCCCATGCCCATCCAGGGGAGAAGGTTTCGGGCGCTGGGCAGATACACCCAGGACAGGACGCCAGGAGTGCACACTCACTCACAGACACACTCTATATGGGGCGATTTGGAGAACTCAATTGACTTCATCCATGTTTTTGGACTGTGGGAGGAAACCGGAGAACCCGGAGGAAACCCACACGGACACAGAGAACATGGAAACTCCACCCAGATGGGGATTCGAACCGGGAATCCCTAGCGCTGAGAAGCAAACGTGCTAAAGACTAAGCCACCGCGCCGCCCAATCCCGTAATCATAAATGACATTTTCCTTTTTACCAACATATTTCCAATGCTTTTCTTCATGGTGTGACATGTGATATGAGTGTAATGTTAGCTATCCTGATCAGGCTCCGGGTTTCGTTTGTGTTTTCTGACTAATCCACGCATCTATTTTTAAAGTTTACACAGTCACTTAAGCATAAATATGAACTTTACTTCCTAGAAGGCGCAGATATGTTGCCTTTGATTAGATGGTTTCATCGAAACAAGTTCCAGCTTGCAGAGCCAGTTTGGCTTCCTAATTCCTTAAGTGCAGCCTCGGTACAGCATTCGCTAAAAACACAACATGCACAAAGTGCATTCTACAGAAATTGCACAAAAGCCTTAAGTAACCAAATCCAGTGTACTGTCAAAGTAAGCACAAGGTGATCACACTACATTACTGAGCTTTTGTATTACTGTTGGGGACTAGAAATCAGTGCTTTATTTACACCATGTTTATTGATGTGTATGTAGCTCTCCTAATTTTTCATTCATTCATTATCTTCCGCTTTATCCTCTATTAGGGTCGTGGTGGGGTTCCCCATGCCCATCCAGGGGAGAACGTTTCGGGCGCTGGGCAGATAAACCCAGGACAGGGCGCCAACCTATCGCTGGGCACACACTCACTCACTCACACACACTCTACATGGGGCAATTTGGAGAACTCAATTGACTTGATCCATGTTTTTGGACTGTGGGAGGAAACCCACACGGAGACGGGGAAAACATGGAAACTCCACTCAGATGGGGATTCGAACCAGGAATTCCTAACGCTGAGAGGCGAACGTGCTAACCACTAAGCCACCGTGCCGCCCTCCTAATTTTTAACATTTATAAAATATAAGTATTTTGCCGACTGTACATACACACAGAGGAATTTGTCCTCCATATTTAATCCATCTGTGCAGGGAAACACACACATATACACACACTGAGTAACTGAGTAAAATGAACCCCTTTTCCCAGAGTAGTGGGCACCCAGAAAGCAATTGAGGTTAGGTGCTTTTCCCAAGAGCACTTCAGTCATAGTACTTGGTGGAACTGGGAATCCAACCAGGGACCTTCAGGTGACAATTTTTTATTAATACAACATAAAGCTGATAAAATGACAGTTCAGACCGGTAAGTGGGAGCCGGGTTTTATTTTAAAATCAGGAATCTTGTTTTAAGATTATTTCAGTATGATTAAAGGACTTTTGAATACGTTTTCTTTATCGTTTTTAGGCTGGTGGACTCCACTGGGCGTGAGACTATTGCAGATTTTGATGGTACGATTATTGTTCAAGTAATAATCACGATTCTACAATTATTACAATTAATATTTAGGGCGCACACACACACTAAATATAATATATAGGGGCAATTTAGAGCAGCCAATTTACCTTGAATCTATGTCTTTGAACTGTGGGAGGAATCCCGAGGACCCAGAGAAAACCCAAGTGGACACAGGGAAAACATGGAACCTCCACCCAGATTGGGATTCAAACCTGAATATATTTATAGTTCCTATTTTTAAAAAACTAAAAAACATTCAACAATGAATCTGCAAACTCTTTGTACAAAAGATAACAAGCATGAGCATGTTAGAATGACTTAGGTGGAAAGTCTATAACATTTGTGACATTTCCAAAACTCCTTCCACTTTATCAAAAAGTTAAAAAATTGCACAGAGTTTAACATTAAGTAAATGACACACTTTCAATTCTGTGAAAAATGATTTATTTTACAGATTTACTCTTCAAGCATGTAGAACTGAAATGTAAATGTCCATTGTGTTTTTGCAAAAATGCCAAATAAATTTTGCTTAGTACATGTGAATAATTTAAATTCTCAGAAATGCCTTTTCAGTGAGCTCGGAGAAAATCAACCCAGTAAGAGAAATGATTAACAGACCGTCACATACTGTAAATACTAAGCTATTCAATAAAGCACATTCCAGAAACAGAGCAATGCGGCCTTGTTACTTTCACAGCTTTAGCACCATCAGCTTGACTTGTTAACTACCTGATAATGGGCTGATAGCACTAATTACAACAGGAATACACTCGAAAATGCCCCTTTAGAAATATGCACTCACATATTCGTGTTAAAAATCATGAAATTATCAGTTTAAAAATTTCAGCAGAGCTAAAACGAGTATATACCCTCTTACATACACCAGCTGTTAAAAGTACATAATATACGGTATGTGCTCATATTAAAAAAAAACATAATTCTATGTTTACCTTCATTAGTTCAAATCTGTGTTCAAGCTGTAATTCAGCTTTTATTGAAATGTGTTAGCAAATGGACCATGAACTAAAGTGCCATTAATAAAACCACTATCAGGCCTGCCACAGTTTTATAGACTGTAATGTTATAGCAATAATGCGGGTTAATATTTAATTGATGATGATTTTATATTCGGTCAGAAGTGACAAACACAAATTATATCATCAGTGAAATAACTAAATCAGAAGTCTGATTGTTTCTAGATACATACACTCTAAAAAGGAACAACATTTCAATAACCCAACAGCCCCCAGGATTATGGTGCAATAAAGATAAATACCTTGTTGTTGAGATAAGTGAACTGAAAATGGCCAGACTGGTTCAAGCTGCACTTGTGCAAAAATGCATTTCAGAATTGCACAACTTACAGAAATTATTCCTAACAGGGTTAAGCGAGTGCCGGTATACCTAATATGTAATGTTTATTTGTTTATGTTTTGTTTTCATACAGCAAAGATAATACAATTTGATAATAACTTTTAAAAAACAAGTAGTTCAAATCCTAAAATCTGATTGGCTGACTTGTTTGTCCGGCCGTGACATTATTGTCAATAATGCACACCTTTAACCGCTTTACAATATATACTATACATTATTTTCCAGATGAAAACTAAGTCATTCAAGGCTGTTTTTTATAGAATGTGTTCTGTAATTTGGCCACTAGATGGTAGTATTTGGTCACTTTAAAAAACTGGTCACGATTATGACGCAGAAAACCAGTTTATAAACGATTATCCGTTCAATAAATGCATTTGTGTTTTTTTATTATTATAGTATGTATTCGTAACTATTTTATTAAAGCAATAAGGCACTCAAGGTTGTGTATTAATGTGAATAAATCACGGAAAAGAGGTGTAACAACACCTCTAATATCGCAACATTCTCATGATTTATTCACAATAACGCACGCCCTCTCTTAACTTATTGCTTTAGATTTAAATTTAAAGTTAGATTTAGATTTGTACGACATAAAAGACTTTTTACTGTGACAGGCCCAAGTGTGACATTAAACACTGTCAATTAGCAGATATTTAATGTAAAACCTTCACCTGAAATTCTTCATTAAACGCAACACTAATAGATGATTTAACAAGTTGCAGTTTGAAGGCTGCTTCAGTCTTTACATTAAGGCGTGTGGAGCAGCACTGCAGCAGAAGGGTCATCTGTTCCCACAGATGGAGGTGAGGATACAGCTCATTCTTTCAGTCAGTAGTGTACCTCTGTTAGACAAAAAAGAACGTATAGGTCACGATACAATTTTAATAATGATTACATTAAAGAAAACAGTTCTGTATTGAAAGTTTTTAATATGTTTTTACCTGTAAAATCACTGCGCCGACTCCAAACAGCAGAGCCAGCAAACCCAGCAGGGCCATGAAGCCCACTTTACGCATCTCCACCTGTTTGAGGATGAAGAAACGAGCCCAGTCGAGTTTCTTCGCCGTGTGTGGTGGGTAGCGCATGCTGTTCACCCCCTCCATCTTCAGCTGCTTGATCAGACAACCTCGCAGGTGGCTCAACTGATCAAAGGTGAACTGGCCGTGGTAGCAGCCCATCCCACTGTTGCCTGCAGGGGGAGCCACAAATTTATATTTCGAGTTACTGTAGCAGTACAAATTAAATCATTAGGTGCATTGTATCATGAAAGAAGCATTTAATAGTTTTTATTATAAATGAATGTCAGACATAAATTAATGTTGTGATGTATTCTCCAACCAATGAATCACAAGCAGGTACGTTATCAGGCCTCAAGGAAAGGATCAATAATATAGTCTTTAAATCCATAACCCTAATTATTGAAAAATGTAAATATTTGTGTAGTAATTACATTTAACTTTGTACAGCCTCACCACTTTATCTCTTATCTCCACAACAGTTTACAGATTTGAAACTCATGTGCGCTGCCTGGACTTATCACAGTTTCTGTTTACCGAATAGCCAACCAACTATGTATCGATTAGCCAGATAAAAATAAAATAATAAAATCCTGATTTTAAATAACGTTTGCATAGAACAGAAATCACATAGATGCTTCCAGAATGTATGGGGTCATGTTTTGAAGTACTTGGAGATGCCCTAATCTGATACCTGTCCTGCCCTGCTATCATGTATTGTACTGATACATTATTGGTGAACATGTGTATAAGTTTAATGGGCATCTATGTATGTATGTGATTTGGCATGTATACGTATACTATATTTATTTTGGAATTTTGGTTATTTTTCTTTTTTTATATATTTTTATTCATTTTTCTATCATTGTTTTTCTTATTATTTATGACCTAACTATGTGCTGTGGATGTGGAAGATAATTTATGGTTAACATTGTTTTTTTTTTTTTTTTTTTTACATTTTATCTATCTCTGTATAATGGGGATTTTCTTAAGAAGGACAACAAACTGAAAACACAGGGTAAAATGAGCATATATATATTATTTTAGCACTTCCTTGAAATGAAAGGTTTCCTTGAAATGTAAAGTGCATTATAAATAATATGTATTAATATTATTATTAATACTATTGTTATTATTATTATTATAATTATTATTATATAAACATGCTATTGTTGTCTAAATGTTCTGATTTAATAAAGACAGTCACATATTTTTAAGATTTTTATTTTCTTATATTAAAATTCATTCATTCATTCATTATCTCCTGCTTTATCCTCTATTAGGATCGTGATGGGGTTCCCCATGCCCATCCAGGGGAGAACGTCTCGGGCGCTGGGCAGATAGACCCAGGACAGGGCGCCAATCCATCGCTGGACACACACTCACTCACACAGACACACTCTATATGGGGCAATTTGGAGAATTCAATTGACTTGATCCATGTTTTTGGACTGTGGGAGGAAACCGGAGAACCCGGAGAAAACCCACGCAGACACAGGGAGAACATGGAAACTCCAACCAGATGGGGATTCGAACCGGGAATCCCTAGCGCTGAGAGGCGAACGTGCTAACCACTAAGCCACCGTGCCACCCTATTTTTAAAATTGTGTATTTAAATCAGTAACAACCACTCCTAATCAACTATTCCTAATAATAAAGCCTAATTATGTGATTAATAATAATACAAAATAATAATAGAACATATTCTCATATGATTTATGAATGCTACATTATTTTTGTTTAAAAGAAAACCCATTATTACTGACATGATTGTTGTGCTTTTGTTGCCCTCTTGTGGTGATTGTCGTTAATAGCTCACCTACGCCACCAAACGGCAGAGCGCTGACAGAGAAGTGCACCAAGCAGTCATTGGCCAAGACGCCTCCACTGGAGGTCTCCGAGATCATCCGATTGATAAGCTACAATAAAAAGAGCCCAAAAATATGAATTTTAATTATAATAAATTATTTAAAAAAAATCCTATTCACCTCTGACTAGTTCCCTGAGATATTTAATTAAATGTGCATTAGTTTAAAATGTTAATCAAGCTCTAATTCATCCATCCATTATCTTTATACCACTTTATCCTCTACTAGGGTGGCGGGGGTGTTCCCCATGCCCATCCAGGGGAGAACGTCTCGGGCGCTGGGCAGATACACCCAGGACAGGGCGCCAATCCATCGCTGGGCACACACACACTCACACAGACACACTCTATATGGGGCAATTTGGAGAATTCAATTGCCGTGATCCATGTTTTTGGACTGTGGGAGGAAACCGGAGAACCCGGAGGAAACCCATGCGGACATGGGGACAACATGGAAACTCCACCCAAATTGGGAATCGTACTGGGAATCCCTAGTGCTGAGAGGAGAACATGCTAACCACTAAGCCACCGTGCCGCCCCAAGCTCTAATTATATTACTAAAATGTCAGAAACATTAAACTACTTCATTATTTCAACTAAATTTCCCCACGGTGATCATGTGCTTGAATTTGTCTGTGTTTCTGTGTTAAGATGGACAGGTTATAAATTTGCACAAACTACAATCAAAGTTTCCCCAAAAAGGAACCATGGGATACAGATATACACTGGTTTGGAAATTCTTCAATTATATCTCATGTATTTATTAATAATTGATCATATTTCACAGAGTAGTTGAAGATTTACCTTCTTGTCTGTGCTAAAGATATACAGGGCCAAAGGTTTTTCCCGCTGGTTTACAAATTCGATGGCTTTGTCCACACTGCTTATACTCAGGATGGGCAGCAATGGCCCAAAGATTTCCTCCTGCATGACCTTTGCATCTGGCTTGACATCTCTTAGGACTGTGGGGGCTGTGGGGGGAAACATTCAGCACAATCACCAGAGGAGCTGACAATCACCCTGTAGCCAACCAGCTGGATGGGTGTACATGCTTCCTCCCAATGACATCAAAGGGCGTTTCCTCATAATCTCTCCTTTATTGCTTAATATTAGGATTATGTATGCAAAATTACATAATGTTTGGATTTTAGAATTGTAACTGCAGTTACTAGACAATTATGCTGCACATTTTTAAAACAACATGGTTACAGCACTGCTGAAACCATTCATTCATTCATTATCTCCCGCTTTATCCTCTATTAGGGTCGCGGTGGGGTTCCCCATGCCCATCCAGGGGAGAACATCTCGGGCGCTGGGCAGATAGACCCAGGACAGGGTGCCAATCCATCGCTGGGCACACACTCACTCAGACAGACACACTCTATATGGGGCAATTTTTGAGAATTCAATTAACTTGATCCATGTTTTTGGACTGTGGGAGGAAACCGGAGAACCCGGAGGAAACCCACGCAGACACGGGGAGAACATGGAAACTCCACCCAGATGGGAATTCGAACCGGGAATCCCTAGCGCTGAGAGGCGAACGTGCTAACCACTAAGCCACCGTGCCGCCCTGCTGAAACCAATTTGAATTAATTTAGTGATAGTAAATAATGATTCCCAATTTTTCCAGTCCATATTAGAAATCTGAGGAATCATATTTGGCCCTATATGAAGTGATGACAGATGGTCTGAAATGTTTTATCATTATGTGTTTAATCAATGTTTTATATAATGTATCTTTACTGATTTGGGGCAGATTTGGTGCTTAATGTACACACACTGTATGTGTGTATATATGGGTCCTATGAGAGTAGTGAGAGAATTACCGATATAGCATTCAGACTCATCATTCTCCCCCCCCATAGCAACAGTGCAGCCGTCGATCAGCCCCATCACTCTCTTGAAGTGGCGCTTGTTGATGATCCGTCCATAATCAGGGCAGGACTTTGGATCTGCAGTGTAGAATTCCTATGAAAATATAAGAAACATATATGTATATATATGTGTATATATATATATATATATATATATATATATATATATATATATATATATATATATATATATATATATATATATAATGCTCATGTAAATGTTACAAGTACAGACATTTTAGTATGTTATGTATATTTGTGTTCAGTAATATAGTGTACCAAAGGCGGCACGGTGGCTTAGTGGTTAGCACGTTCTCCTCTCAGCACTAGGGATTCCCGATTCGAATCCCAATCTGGGTGGAGTTTCCATGTTCTCCCCGTGTCCGTGTGGGTTTCCTCCGGGTTCTCCGGTTTCCTCCCACAGTCCAAAAACATGGATCAAGGTCAATTGAGTTCTTCAAATTGCCCCATACAGAGTGTGTCTGTGTGAGTGAGTGTGTGCCCAGCGATAGATTGGTGCCCTTTTCTGGGTGTATCTGCCCAGCGCCCGAGATGTTCTCCCCTGGAAGATAATGGATGTAATATAGAGTACCTTGACATTTTTCTTGATTTCTTCTATTACTCTGTCTTGAATACTGGGGTCACACAGAATGTAATCAGGAGCAATACATGTCTGACCGCAGTTTGAGTACTTGCCCCAAGCGATACGCCTGTAAAATTTGAGAAATTTTAAATACACACACACCTTTTTAATAATTTGCAATATAGCTTTATATATTTTGTTGTCCTTTATTGCCTGGATTTTTGTAAAGTAGCTTCTTACTAACTAACTGATTAAAATTAGCTCAGTTAGTAAACAAATGAACTGTGTGAAACCACCTCACCTTAACTTAAACTCAGTTATTTTAGTCATTGGAACCCACAACTGAAAGACTGTCATTATTTTAAAACTCTGTTAGGCACGGACATAATACTTGAACATATAAAGATTGTAAGAATCTGTTTCCATGTTCTGCGTGGGTTTCCTCCAGGTTCTCCGGTTTCCTCCCACAGTCCAAAAACATGGATCAAGTTAATTGAGTTCTCCAAAATTGCCCCATATAGAGTGTGTTTGAGTGAGTGAGTGTGTGCCCAGAGATGGATTGGCGCCCTGTCCTGGGTCTATCTGCCCAGCGCCCCGAGACGTTCTCCCCTGGATGGGCATGGGGAACCCCCCCCCCCGTGACCCTAATAGAGGATAAAGCGGAAGATAATGAATGAATGAACTACATCTAAAGTTATCTTTCTATATCCTTCTGATTTAAATGGACTTACCGACAGGCAATGGAGAGATCACAATTCTTATCGATGTAGCAGGGGCTCTTTCCTCCTAACTCCAGAGTAACTGGTGTTAGGTTTTTAGCAGCAGCCTCCATTATCACTTTGCCCACTGCACAGTTTCCAGTGTAAAAGATGTGATCAAATCGTTGTTTCAGCAGCTCCTGAGTCTCTGCGACTCCACCGGTCACTACTGGGTAAACCTCCTTAAACAGGCATCATCATGAAATATTGTTATAAAAATTACATTTGGTAATATTATAGATTAGGTCATTAAGGGCAATAGAAAAAAATCAAACTTAAATTGAAAAAAATGTTTAACAATAAGTTCCTTTAGTAAATCAGTAAAGAACTTAAGGACAAATACAAATACTGGATCAGCCACATTAATATTAAGATCATATTAAACACAGTTTAAGCCTATAGATCACTATAAATGATCTAAAAGTGTTTTTTTTCTCAGTATCAGAAACAAATGACATCTAACCTTGTCTAGGTATAAAGGCAGAAGGTCCTCCATCACTTTGGATGTGTAAACACACACTTCGGATGGCTTTATGACGGCAGCGTTACCTAGAAAAAAATATATATAATCACAGTGTTAGCACGTTCGGAACACTAGGGATTCCCGGTTTCGAATCCCAAGCTGGGTGGAGTTTCCATGTTCTCCCTGTGTCTGCGTGGGTTTCCTCTGGGTTCTCCGGTTTCCTCCCACAGTCCAAAAACATGGATCAAGTCAAGTGAATTCTCCAAATTGCCCCATATAGAGTGTGTGTGAGTGAGTGTGTGCCCAGAGATAGATTGGCGCCCTGTCCGAAATAAAATAAAATAATTTAATTCCTTATATTTTCCAGCCACAAACACCTACAGGGGTCTAAGGTGCCTATGTTTGAATAACTAGAAGCGACATGACGAATTCCTTTGTACGTAAAGGCACCTAACACTATTATGACCATCCTTGACTTGAATCTGTATTACTATTTGAAATCCAACAACATATTTCATTCATCCATCCATTATCTTCCGCTTTACCCTCTATTAGGGTCGTGGGGGGGTTCCCCTCCCCTCCCCATCCAGGGGAGAACGTTTCGGGCGCTGGGCAGATACACCCAGAACAGGCGCCAATCTATCACTGGGCACACACTCACTCCCACACACACACACACACTCTATATGGGGCAATTTGGAGAATTAAATTGACCTTCAACCATGTTTTTGGACTGTGGGAGGAAACCGGAGAACCCGGAGGAAACCCACGCGGACACGGGGAGAACATGATTGGGATTCGAACGGGGAATCCCTAGCGCTGAGAGGCGAACGTGCTAACCACCAAGCCACCGTGCCACCCACAATATATTTCACACATGCTAATTTCTAACATAAAACTTCTATGAATCAGGACAAAGGATCTTTTCAGGACTCAAGCGTCGCATATGTTGGGCCATTGAAATACAAAAGAATAAACTGATTGTTTGCTGAATTGCAGCTTCAATGATCATACACAGTCAGCCAACGTGAACCTTAGCATGCACATGAAGGGTAACTTTAGACCATAATAAGCTCTACCTCCTACCTCAATGATAACAGAGACGGGGGGGGGGAGGACGTCAAGTGCACTATGATCTATTAGCAAATAGTTTTATGCAGAAATGGAACAAAGTGCAGCAGCACAGAGTAGCCCTGAAAGATCCAATTCAGAAAATAGAACTAGATAACTTTGAGAGTAAGGCTGTTGAAGCTTAATGAGCCTGTGTGCTGTGATTTTACCACACTGTTATTTAAAATGTAAACGATACTATAACGACTGCACATTGTTCTTCTCAACCTCCAACAGACCATTCACCTGGTGACCTGTAACATATTTACATATGAATGATGTGCATTTTCCAACCTCTACAAAGGGCTTTTAAAAGATAGTGTATATAATAGTGGGATGGCAAAAGGTTTGTTTGCTAAGGGTGTTCATAAGTTACTTTAACTGAGATATCAGAGCACACTTTTATTTTCCAGGCTTTTCCATGTACATTTCTCCAGCAATCTTTTAAAAATCCCTTTTATAGAAATAATACATTCTAATATACAACAATAATAGAAATAATCCTAATCTACCCAACTACATACCTTACTGCCCAAGTTTTAATTTGAATTCCAACCTAACTCAACATTAAGTGGATATGTGTCTTTACACGTACACGCTACAATAGCTTTGCCTATATAGCTTTGTGGGAAATCTTTCTACAAGAATTTAGAGCATGCCTTCAATCAGATTAGCATTTGTAAAGTCAAACACTAGGGACAGATGTAAGCTTGTGGTTAAGGAACCAGCCTTGTGATCTGAAGGCCCCCAGTTCAATCCCTGGTTCTGCCTAGTACTATGGCTGAAGTGCCTTTCAATCTATTCCTCCCTGGGTGCCGTATACAGGGCTGCCCACCGCTCTCGGCACATGTGCTCACTTAACAAGTGTGTGTATATGTGTTTTGCTGCATGGATGGGTTAAATGTGGAGGGCAAATTCCTCTGTGTAAGTACAATGGGGAAAATAGATCACTTTCCACTTTAAAACTTTAATGTTGCATGAGAGAGCCTGGCTCTCTGTACCAATTTATCCTAAAGGTTTGAATGGGGTTGAGGTTGAAACTCTGTATGGGCTAGTTAAGTACATTAGTCTATGATGTGATGTACAGTCCATCCATCCATCCATTATCTACCGCTTTATCCTCTATTAGGGTCGTGATGGGGGTTCACCATGCCCACCCAGGGGAGAACGTTTCGGGCGCTGGGCATATACACCCAGGACAGGGCGCCAATCTATCGCTGGGCACACTTACTAACATAAACTCACTCTATATGGGGCAATTTGGAGAATTCAATTGACCTTGATCCATGTTTTTGGACCGTGGGAGGAAACCGGAGAACCCGTGATGTACAGTTCTCAATAAATTTTGTTAATCCCAACACTCTTCTTAGTGTGTGTGTAATATAAGGTCAATTTCTAACTATATGAATGTATAATATCAAACAGTCCTTACATTAATAATAATATAAATATAAAATTATAATTATATAAATTTAAATGACACCTGCTGCAATGGCTCCAATCAGAGGCTGAAGGGTGACAGCCCACGGGTAGTTCCAGGCACCGATGATAAGCACCACTCCCAGTGGCTCTGGCTGAATGTACACCTGGTCGGAAAGGGTCAGCAGGTTTTTGGTGACAGGTCGAGGAGCGGCCCACTCAGCCAGCTTGTTCACAGCAAGTTTGATCTCTCCTTCCAGACCCAAGGTCTCATACAGCGGAGTGCCGAACTCACTCTGTCGATGAAGAAAATCATGTGTTATTATCTCATGCCCAGTCAAAAAGCTGTATAATAACAAATAATTTACACTGATGTATAGTTCTAACTTCTGGTTACACTTTACCTACACCATACATGCTTTAGCTTTAAAGTGCAAATATTCCTTAAGGCATCATCTCCCACCATAATTGCTGACATTCTGAAAAAGCTTGTTTGTGGTAAAAATGACTCAGTTTAACTGACCAAATGATTCTTTAAAACTTGATGATTCTTTACTTCCTTTTTAGTCTTAGTTTTAAAGTTTATACTGTAAAAGCACAAACACCACAACCATCCACCTTGTTGAGGTCCTTTTTGAGGGCATCTGCTATTTCCTTTTGCCTCTCCACAATAAACCTCTGTAGATTCTTGAGTTGGGTAATCCGGTAGTCTAGCGGTTTGGTGCGGCCAGTATAAAAGGCCTTCCTGGCGCGTTCTACTGCCTTCTGTTCTCGAGACATCCTGTGAGAAAGAACAAGTACTTATTGCAATATGATTTAACTTTTTAGCTCATCTAATTTCAGGCTAGACCAGTGATTCTCAATTATTTTCTGTTAAGCCCCCCCTAGGAAAAAGAAAACATTTTGCCCCCCCCCCTCCCCCCCCCCCCGTCCACTGTAGTATGATTTCTCTATAAATTTGTTATAAGTACACCTCTTTTATAACAATAAAGAAAACAAAAAAGAAAGAAATATAGATCAACTTAGAATAAAGAATAATTTTATTAACTTTGTTTTTTAGTTTGTAACAGAAACGAATGAAATCCTTATTTAAACTAGAAACATTTTTGAACTGACTGGAATTTGATACTGAAAAATTCATCAGCAACATTTTTTTAATAAAAATAATGAAGACAGAACTAATGTCTCCAACGCGCCCATTCTGCAGCGCACAGCTTTTCTGAAGTAGTTTTCATAAAGCGGGATGATTGCTGGCTCTACGCGTCACGTTTACGATTAAAAAACTCAAGTGGTTATCAGCGTGATCGGGGTGTAACGTCTTTAAGTGACGCCTTCATCTATTTGATACACGCTGTCCGCTGCCAACATTTTAAGACACAGCAGACACACCGATCTTTCTTCGTCTCCCACCTTCGTTACAGTGAAGTTACAGTTACAGTGAAACCAAGCGCTACATTCGCTTCGACATTGTTTCATCGTTTTAGTTTTCGGTTGACTTTTGTTGCTCTTGTTATCTTCGTCTCTCTCCTCATTCCTGTTAAATATTTTTCCATGTTGTCTCTTGAGGGTTTGTTCAGTACACTTAATATAAATTGCTCTGTGATATCTTGTTATGCGCCCCCCCATGCACCGCACTGTGCCCCCCCAGGGGGGGGCGCCCCACTATTTGAGAAGCACTGGGCTAGACATAAAACCAGTCGAATGAAAAAAACTATTTGAAATGTCGCTACATAACTACCAATGACAACATTACCCTTATACCTCCAAATATTCTAACACAACTGCCTTGAGGTATAGCTACACTTAAGGGGTGACATGGTAGCATCTGCCTCTCAGATCTGGGGATCCAGATTCCCAATCTAAATGGACTCTCCGTGTTCTCCCCGTAACCTGCCACAGCCTAAAAATTTACTTATACTTGTACATAAAGGTAAAAAGATTTGCAAATAACCAAATATATAAAGTATAAGAAAATAAGCCAGCAAAGGGTTATGTGTTTTTTTTTCATTGGTTATTTAAGTACAACCAACATGTATGTAAAGCTTTTCATATGACTACTCCTTTGTGCAGTTTATATGAATAACCTTTATCAAACACTCTTATCCCGAGGAACTTAATAGAGGTTATTACGTCATACAATCTAAGTAATTGAGGGTTAAGAACCTTGTTCAATATTCCAATAGTGCGGGACAGACAGTAAAGTCTGAACTATCTACTTTCTGGTCCATGTACCAATTTCAACAGCCCTTATAATTCTATTTCATTCTAAAGCTCTTTAATTCTAATGTTAACTGGCGTTAAAAAAAAAAAAAAAAAAAAAAAAATATATATATATATATATATATATATATATATATATATATATATGCAATAGAAACGTTTAAAGTACATACGTAGTGTTAATGTTACATCACAGTTATTGTGCATATTGTAGTTGTTGCAATGATATATATATATATATATATATATATATATATATATATATATATATATATATATATATATATTAGATATTTCTAAAGATTTCACATCCAAATACAGAAATACACTAAATCAAGAACATAGATTTTGTCAGTCAGTGTGTTGCAACAACTACAACATGCACAATAACTGTGATGTAACATTAACACTACTTTTCATTACTACACTTTATTTCATAAGTTTGTATTCCAGTAAGCTTAAAGTCGCCATGGGAGTGTTTTATTAAACCTTTTTGTGACTGTTTGTCTCAAAACCAGGCGGATCAAGCTTAATAACACGTTAATAACGAGCTGTAAGGCAATAAATAAGAGACAGATTGAGTTTAATTCATTTTAAAACCGAGGGTTTTGCACTGGTCAGCAGTTCGTTGTTGTTTTTATCACAGATTCTGAATTACTGATGGTTTGAGAGGAAAAACAAAGCGTTAAAGTGCAACTTAACCAAACATTCGCCATTTACACGGGCTTTTTGACATTAACGCGTTAGCTAGGCGCGTTCGTTTGTTATGCTACGTATTGAAATGTTAAAGGTGTTGAGTTTAAACTGACCTTGTGTGTTAATCCGGCGGACTTCCTCTTGTTGTGCTTCACTCCGGCTGAATGCTGCAGCAGCGGACGGCCATCGCGACCAGAGTCAACCCGCTAACGGCGGCGCAGGGCAAGGGGCGGGGCCACAACAAAGGGGCGCGGCTATTACAAGCGTACTAGCACACTAAACAGTGGGGTCAATATACTAAAGAATACAGTGACGTAGGCGTACTACGGAGTACGGGAGTATACGCCATTTGCGTTGGGCGTGACAGAGCACATAGCGGCTTTCAGACTAGAGAAAGCCGTTTCAGATGGTTCTTTTTTTTGTTTGTTTGTTTTTTAAAAGCAGTTTATTACCCAATTATATGTTTCAAATTAATTACTACTGCAAAAACACATTATAAATGTTTATTTTTAATAATATGGTTTTATTTAAGGCGGCACGGTGGCTTAGTGGTTAGCATGTTCTCCTCTCAGCGCTAGGGGTTCCCGGTTTGAATTCCCATCTGGGTGGAGTTTCCATGTTCTCCCCGTGTCCGCGTGGGTTTCCTCCGGGTTCTCCGGTTTCCTCCCACAGTCCAAAAACATGGATCAATTGAACATGGAAGTCAATTGAATTCTCCGAATTGCCCCATATAGAGTGTGTCTGTGTGAGTGAGTGTGTCCTATCTCTACAAATGAATGATTAATGTTTTTATAATTCAAGTAAAAAGTGTTCCAGACTATTAGTACCTTGCCTATGGACTACGGGTTTGTACAAAATCAAATGATCCATGTTATTCAGCGTAATTAGATCATATACCAAAGCGTATTTTGATTGTGAGTGATTGGCTTTGATTTTTTAAAACAAATGTATTATTAATAAAAAACTAACAATTTATAATGTTTAAAAATAGACATCTGCGCCTGGCACAAATGAACAGGGTGTTTTTTCTTGCCACTGTTGCTTCGGCTTGCTCTTTGAGCATTCAGCCTTTGAGCTTTGAGACAATGTTCTGTTGTAAAATGCGCTAAATGAATAAATGAAATTGGACTTGAACAACAAAATGTAATTTGTTTAATGATGTTTATGGAGGGTGGCATGGTGGCTTAGTGGTTAGCACGTTCGCCACTGAGAGCTAGGGATTCCCGGTTCGAATCCCCATCTGGGTGGAGTTTCCATGTTCTCCCCGTGTCCGCGTGGGTTTCCTCCGGGTTCTCCGGTTTCCTCCCACAGTCCAAAAACATGGATCAAGTCAATTGAATTCTCCAAATTGCCTGTGTGAGTGAGTGTGTGCCCAGCGATGGATTGGCGCCCTGTCCTGGGTGTATCTGCCCAGCGCCTGAAACGTTCTCCCCAGGATGGGCATGGGGAACCCCACCGCGAATAGAGGATAAAAGCGGGAGATAATGAATGAATGAATGGTTTTATTTACATACTTATCACGCAACAGATTGCTACACCTTCATTAGGTTCTCTTGCTTTTCTTTTATCTTCTAATTGATCTGATAAATACACAGTTCAAATATGCCTCTGCAGGTTGTTTGTGGAGATATGAATATTTCTTTTATATTATAATAATGAGATATTTGATTTTTGCACCGTCTACACTCTGCCTTTGAGTCCATCTCTGCATCCATTATCTTCCGCTTTATCCTCTATTGGGGTCGCGGGTGCCCATCCAGAGGAGTACTCCCCTCCGGAGTACTCCGGAGTACACCGGAGAACCCGGAGGAAACCCACGCGGACACGGGGAGAAGATGGAAACTCCACCCAGATGGGGATTCGAACCGGGAATCCCTAGCGCTGATTGGCAAACGTGCTAACCACTAAGCCACCGTGCCACCCTCCATAAACATCATTAAACAAATTATATTTTGTTGCTCAAGTCCAATTTCATTTATTCATTTAGCGCATTTTACAACAGAACATTGTCTCAAAGCAGCTTTAAAGTGTTCCAAGGCTGAATGCTCAAAGAGCAAGCCGAAGCAACAGTGGCAAGAAAAAACTCCCTGTTCATTTGTGCCAGGAGCAGGTGTCTAATCACGCTGAATAACATGGATCATTTGATTTTGTACAAACCCGTATGCAAGGTACTAATAGTCTGGAACACTTTTTACGTGAATTATAAAAACATTAATCATTCATTTGTAGAGATAGAACAAAGCATGTAGCCTTTTAACCTATAGATGTAAACCAATTGTTAAACAAAGAATAATAGGACATGCTGGAAATACATGAATAATGACTTTAGGACACATACACATGACCCCTACGGAAGCTTTCATGATATTTTATCCATGTATGTCAAATCGTGTGCCACTAGTTTATTTTAACATTAACAATGAAACTGTAGTACGCCTCTTTGAATTTGACGTTTACCATTACTAAACATTAACAGCTTATTAATGCAGTGTGCAGAATGCAAGACTTGCTTAAGTGCAGTATTGCTGATAATGTCAAGATCCACTGGAACGCGACACTGGTTCACTGGAACTGATAAGTATTAGAAATTAATATAAAGCTACAAATTATATATATTTAAACCAGTGTATTAGGGCAGGTACCTGTTAAATTTGAATTATATCTTAATATAAAAACACGTGGTAAAAGTAATACATTGTGTTTGCAAAGTTAAAGTTGTTAGACAATGACAGAGGAATCAAATCTACAGTGATTATAGCAATTATGAATGAAATATAAATATAATCTTCATTGTCATTTAGTCTGTGGTTATTTCTGATTGTAGCAATAAATTAAACAATAGGTTAATTCACTTACATTCTTATTTAAAAAAAAAAACATGCTGAATGATATTGAAAGCAGTTTTTATAACCTGTCTCTACTGCACAGAGCAGCAATTCATCCAAAACTCAAACACAGCTATTCAAACACATATTTGACACAGATTTGTGTAACATCAATCATAGATCGAAGCTCTCTTTCCGTCCCAGTCATAATGGTTTAGTTTTGGAATGGTATCAAAAATCCACTAGCACTGTCTCCCTAAAGCAGGCAAACTGGCAGGTCCGCTTGAGATTTCTCTGCAGGATGACAGAATATATTGTGTGTGTGTTGCCACATCAAACAGAGTGCAGGGCTGAAGTGTTTGCATATAGAGGAGGAGGAAACAGCTCAAGTGAAATGAAACGTCATGAGCACCTGTGTGTCAGGGCTGTGCCCTCAGTAAGAGAAGCAGACAGGTAGACACACACACACACACACACACACACACACACACACACACACTGTCATATATGGTATTCGACTTTGATTAATATGTGTAATGTGGATTTGTATTCGGCAAAATGGTAACATCATGTTGTGATTTAACATTACATAATTAATGGGTCATTAACTGAAAAAGTAACTTGGTCAAAATTTAATTCTGATTAAAATTTAGTGCTGAGTCATTTATTGAATATCACAGACTAATAGTTTAATCACATTCACTTGAATATTTGAATAATTATAATGAATCAACATTATTCCTAGGTATAAACAAATACAGCAATTACTTAAGGATTATTATTATTTTTTAATTATCAAACTCTTTTCTTGTTAATTCCATCTCAATGAGACTTTAAAAAAATGTATTAAACCTATAAACCATCTGGTTCAATCATATTATCAAGCAGCAATAATATAACGTTAAGGTTATATTTTTCCAAAGTGACTTACAAAAACCTAAACTCGATGCTTCGGTTTGGAGACCGGTAACACCAAAGCACTGCTGGCAACTTTACCAGACATTAAAAAAAAGATTTTTTATATCCATATATCTTACATTCACAGGGTTGACTACAAATCCTTACTTGGAGCAACTGACAGAATTAAATTTAATAACAGCTAACATTAAGTAATACATCTGAGGGTATAGGGTGTTATTCACAAATTTCAAAGTAACATGGTATTATTGGGATTAAAATGTTTGTTGTCTTGAGCTATTGCTTTTATGATGTTGTTTTTTAATTATTTTATTATTTTTAATTTTATTTTATTTAATATGAACTGCTCCACTACATTAGGTTTCATGAGAATAACTAAGTGATGTTTAATACAAAAGCAATGCAAGGTTTTAAAATATTTATTCTGATATTGTTCGAGTGGTTTTACATTTACAGCATGCATTTTTCTTTCATAATTTAAGTTAAAATATTAAGATGTTCAAATGAATAAAATATAATGAATGTATAAACCTGTGTTTACAATAAACACATTATTTTATTATGATTGACATAAAAATAAATCACGGTTTCTGTGTTTGCCTACTAAATATATTCCATTTCAGTTCAATTAGTTTTTAAACAGTACTTATAGCAAGATAAAACATAATTGAAAGATAAAGATTAAATTGGCAATTTCATTTTTTCTCCGCCAACTCCTTCTCTTTACATCCCAGCCAGTACTTGGCAATAGATCTTGGGTACGGAGGCTCTGCATAGTTAATGTTCCTGGTCTGTAGATCCACTCTATAGTATTTATCTAAATAAATGCAGCAACACTTAATTAAATATATGAATGAATCAGCCATCATTAATGCTTTAGCTACCATGTGTTCTTATATGTACAATATTTAAACTGCATTATTATTATAAAGGAATAAAGAAAGTAACAATTGCAATGAGGATTATTTAATATCAGTCATTAAATACCTTTCTTAAAGAAGTAGACATTTTGTACTGGCATTGCTTTCTCCTCCATGATTTCCATATCTTCAGAATCCATAAATACAAAGTCGTACTCAAATATGGACGGTCGTCGGCCGCGACCTTTTTTCTTGCTTCGTCTTTCAGCTCCAAAAAACCTTAAAGAAAGCAAAAACCTTAAAGGTGGTTGAAGCGTAGCCTTAAACCACCACACACCCATGAAGACAATGTTCAATATTTATTAATTACAAACTTTAAAAAAATCATTTATATCAGAATGAAATACATTACAAATACATTGAGCGAATGTGTGTATAAGTGTAATACTTGTATGGGGTATGTGTATTTATGTGTGTAGATGTATGTGTAGTGTAATGTGTGTAATATCTGTATGATAGTATTTATGTGTTTATTTATGTATGTGGATTTATGTAATGTGTGTGTGTGTCCATATGCAGGTGTAAAGTTTTATATGTTTTATTTATAACTTATATATTTTCTTCCACCTGGGGAGAGGCCCTGTCTGGTGATACTGACCAAGTGCACCACTTTAGGCAGGTGCTGTCTCCCTGCTTGTGGAAACTCTAATTGGCCTGGGACTCTGTCTCATTACCAATGATACTTCAGGTGTGTCAACCTTGTAAAAACTCAGTAATCAGCTTGGTGGTCTTATGGTCCTCCCTGCCTGTGTTGTTTCACAAAGACCTGTTTGATTACATGGGGTTGTTGCCAAGGTCATGTGCAAGTTTTCCTTGAGAGCTGTATGTCAGAATGGTATCTTGATACCATCTGGGGTGGGAGGGACTCTGCCTGGTGATGTGTGTGCCAAATGTGACCAAGTGTGTGCCACTTTTGGGGGACCTCTCTTTTCACATTGGGGCTATGTCAAAAGCCCCTCATTACAAATGAAACACCCTGTACACCCTCTATGTCTGTGGTGATTCACAAGAATTGTGTATTTACATGGGGTGGTTTTTCCAACCTGTGCAGGTTTTTCTGGAGACCAGGGCATTGACTTTCAGAAAAAGGGACCATGATTCTACCTGGAGGAGAAGCCTGCCTGGTGATACTTATTATGTGCTGTACCACCTTTAGGCAGGTCCTGTCTCCTTGTATGTGGGACCCTTCTTGGGCTTGTGACACTGATGAAAATCGGTCACAGCCAAAAGCTCACATGCCAGACATGTTTTGTACATGCATCTGCAGTTCATGGGGTTGCATTTTGAGTGCAAATGGTACATTGAGTATATTATAACTATGCTCTTGAAGGAGCCTACAGCTCCCTGTATGTTGGACTCCTTTTGGGCTTGTGGCACTGTCGCAGCCCAAAGCCCAAAGGTTCTCCCTGAGCAGACATGGTTTGTACATGCATGTGTGCAGTTCATGGGGTTGCACTTTGAGTGCAAATGGTGCTTGGCTATATTATAATATGTTTGCATCACAGAGTAAATATATGTTAATGCACGCACTGTTATGGGTTGTGTGGCAGTGGCACAACCTACCATCAGAGGGTAGGAAAAAAAAGCAAGCAGGGTGTACATACAGTGTTCTATGGGGAAAAAGGTACATTCCCCACAAAGCACCTGTGCTGATGGGTAAATGAGGTGCACCTGTTGGTCCACAGTTCACTTCTTTCTTAATGTGTATGGTTAAATGATTAAATTAGTCAATGTGTGTGTAATAACCGTGTGGTAACCACTATGTGTACAGTATAAATGAATTTAAATGAATTTACAATTATGTCGCAATGAACTGAAATATGTATATGGGGAGTGTTGACATCACAACCATATGTTGATTTCTCATAAGTGCAAAATGACAGTGTGCTGTCAGAAGTTTGAGTTGTAGTGTCTGATACTGAGCCATTAAAAACTTTTTTTCTTTCTTATATGTTTGTCTTATTGGCAACATTACCTCTCTTCATAATCTAAGCCAATATCTTCCCAAAAGCTTGAGTGGCTGCCTTTGCCTCTTCGGCCTCTGCCCTTTCTTCGCCGTTGACTTCGAGATTTACCACGGGAACCAGGTGGTTTCTGTGCTGGGGGTGAGGTTGTGGTAGGTTTGGAGCTCACATACAGGTGACCTACCATTGCTGCATCTATTGGTGGTTCAATGCCCACCCAGTCTTTCACAATATTCTGTGGACCCCGGTGATGGTCTGAAACTAAGGTATATATTAATTATAAAATTGATCAATCGAAATATATCTTTCACCATGTCCATCCAACACTTACTGCTCTGAAAAAGCAAACTGAAAAGTTTGCTTAGGTTGTGGTCACAGTACAGGTCTGTGTAGTGAGTAAAGAGTACCGAGGGGGAGGACTTGGCCATACGGACACACTCGGCATGTGATGGCTGATGTTTGAACTCATACTGGTAATAACGATCACCTGTGTACCCAATGAAACATGGTTACCAGCAAAGCAAAACATTCTAGGAAATGATTCTAGAAGAAAAAAAAAGCCATTTTAAGGTACCACACCTTTGAAGAAATATACTTTCTCTTTCTTATGGTGGCCAGCAGCTGGAATGGCAAAGGCAGCATCAATATCATCTGGAATTGTCTCAAAGCCCACTGAGATATTTCTGGGGTAGTCTGGATCTAGTACATCACCATCAAAACGCCAGTACTGTGTACCCTGAGTGTAACATTAAAAAAAAGGATTTTAGGAACATGGAGATATTTGAATATAATTATAACAATATAAGCATCCAAGGGATATGGACCTTTACATGGTCTCCAAGTACCTGGTTGCAAGGTTGGCCAAGACTGTATCTACTGAGCAGGTTAAGAATGTTTGGCGAGTGGGGTCAATGCCTTAGGTCATTATTTGGCATAGTGGTGCATCAGCCATATGTGATGTGCTTGGGCAATCTGGACCCTCTAGACACTGAATAAACTGGACAAAACTTATGGGAAAGGGCAGCTCTAGGAAGCCCTGGAAGGTATGGTGGTATCTCCTATCTTTAGATACTGCCATACCTACTGCAGCAGGAATGAATAACCTGCTGTAACCTTCTCTGATACATACACATACACCTCAGATACTGAGTATCATACACATGGCAAGATCCTATGGTAGTATCTCCTATCTTTCACCAGCTGTGTTGGGTCTTAGGATCCTACCCAGCACAGATGTTGAAAGATAGGAGATACTACCATAGGATCCCGCCATGTATATGAAACTTGGTATTTGAGGCGTGTATGTATTAGAGAGGGGTTACAGCAGGGTATTCATTCCTGCTGCAGTAGGTATGGTAGTATCTCCCTCTCTAACACACACACATGCCTCAAATACGAGTTTCATACACACAACAAGATCCTAGGGTAGTATCTCCTTCTTTCACCAGCTGTGTTGGGTGTTAGGATCCTACCCAGCACAGAAGGTAAAAGATAGGAGATACTGCCATAGGATCCTTTTTAGTCTTATTGCTCTGATTAAGGCGGCACGGTGGCTTAGTGGTTAGCTCGTTCGCCTCTCAGCGTTAGGGATTCCCGGTTCGAATCCCCATCTGGGTGGAGTTTCCATGTTCTCCCCGTGTCCGCGTGGGTTTCCTCCGGGTTCTCCGGTTTCCTCCCACAGTCCAAAAACATGGATCAAGTTAATGAGTTCTCTAAATTGCCCCATATAGAGTGTGTTTGAGTGTGTGAGTGTGTACCCAGCGATGGATTGGCGCCCTGTCCTGGGTGTGTCTGCCCAGCGCCCGAGACGTTCTCCCCTGGATGGGCATGGGGAACCCCACCGCGACCCTAATGGAGGATAAAGCGGGAGATAATGAATGAATGAATGAATGCTCTGATTAATCCTCTACCACGGTCATAGGGTGTTTCCCCATGCATATCCAGGGGGCAACATTTGGAAGAAAGTGCACATAAAGAACAGTTCCTGATAAAATGTTAGAGTGACTGTTCATTTGAAATGATAAATAATGATTGTTAAATTGTTGCTATGCCTCTAGAACAGTTACTGATAAAATGTTTGGGTGGCTGTTCACTTGCTTTCATTAAGGTAGTACCTTAAATATGTAAGTCTTTCCCTGGCAATTGATTCGAGTAAACGCCGCATCAATAGGGCCGGAAATCCCCCAGACATCCTCTATAAGTTTAGGATACCCCGGCATTACCGACTTCTCATCCAGCTCAAAAAAATATTCACCTAGACAACACATAAAATGTTTATCAATGTTCTGAACATAAATACCATAAAAGTACATCATAATCTCAAACCTCGAAAGGCATAGATGGATCCATTCTTTAGCTGCAAAAAGGCATCAAATGGCTTTCCACTGCAGGTTTCCTCATCAGAGCTGGGTGCCACAGTGGAGACATGGAGGGTGGGGATGGTGGGGATGGTGGGGTTTGGACTCGGTTCGAGAGTTGAACTCTCAGTTGTGTTCAGCTCATCGTCAGGGAGGTCAAAGGTATCTCCACGAGCTTTAAAATACAAATGAATATGATTTCTACAACAGCATTATCACATTATTACGTCTCTGTGTTAACAGTTCATACTTTTAGGTCTGCATGTCGCGTCAAAATCCACACAGCAGCTTTGATAATACTTGCACATGTTGTCACATTGGCATTTCTTGGTGGAATCAAAGCCGTTCTGGCAACGTCCAGCACACGACTCTGAGCAAGATGAAAAATTAAAGGCACTACAGCAAAGTTACAGAAAAACTCTGTATAAAATGTAGCTTTTTTTTTTTTTTTTTTCTATTATTGTTTTGTTTTATTGCTAATAATAAGGATTTACTGGGTATTGAAATAAATGCATTGTTTTTTTTTTTATTATTATTAAAGTCAAATTTTTAATATAATAAAGATTAATACAGACAGAGAATCCGAAGCATTTTACAGTCTGAATGACTTACCTTCTGCAGCCAAAGCTGTCGTGGCCGTGAACAAAAGCAAAAGCATTAATTTCATGTTGAAAGCTTCATGAGTGGCGTCTCACGAATTTGTGTGCTCAGTGTTTGAGCTTCTCTGCAATCCAGGGTAGATTGGTGCTTTAGGTATTGATCTCTTCTAAAGTCTTTCACCACATTGTTTACTCAGTGCTTTACTAAAGTAATCATTAATTGTACTACATGCTACAGATACACGTCTGGAAGCAACGTAACCGGGGACAAGCTATGAAATGAAGTGGATGAACCATTTGGAATAACTTTATTTTATTATTAATGAATAAAATAATGAATAATTAAACATCAGCCTGTGACGTTTACAGATTCAGTTATTTGTAGGTCTTCTGCAACATAATCTAGTCCGGTTTTTAAAGTGAACCCGCTGAGCAACAGGTTACCGGTGTCTCTAACAATCAAAAACTGCCACCTAGTGGCCAAATTACAGCCAATCAGATTTAAAGACCAGAATTTATGTATATGCTTAATTCCGTAGGGACAAGGGCCTCAGGGAGGACATGAGAGTGGTTCCCATGCCCATCCAGGGCATCATGTTTCAGTATTGTACTGGTGTCTCAGTATTGGACTCTATTGTGAGCTCTAGTTTAAAAACCTGCATGTTCTGTGAATTAAAAATTTTAATAATAAAAAATCATATTAAATGACTCCTTGATCTCACTGTATGAGGGAATGTATTTGTGTTGTGGTTTTAATAGACCGAATGAATGAACAATTGGTGCTCTATTGCTCATTTTGGGGTTTAGCAATATTAAGAGGCAATCAAATTTTTATATAAATGTATGAAGAAACACTTATCGCATCATTGTTTTCATTCTCTGTGGCATTGAAAGTGTGATTTAGAGCATATATATATATATATATATATATATATATATATATATATATATATATATATATATATATATATATATATATATATATAAAGTACAATATATATGAAAATATGTCTTAGACCCAGAGACTCATAACAAATATGAGTATCAAGGACAATAGGTATAAAAAACCAAAATGCAGCCTACAGTGCCATCTAGTGGTTATTCAAAAATAACACCCCATACTAAAATACGTTCATGTTTATTTTCATCCTAATGTTCATTCATTCATTCATTCATTAATTCATTCATTCATTATCTTCCCCATGCCCATCCAGGGGAGAACGTTTCGGGGGCTGGGCAGATACAAACAGGACAGGGCGCCAACCTATCGCTGGGCACACAGTCACTCACACAGACGCACGCACGCATACACACTCTATATGGGGCAATTTGGAGAACTCGATTGACGTGATCCATGTTTTTGGACTGTGGGAGGAAACCGGAGAACCCGGAGGAAACCCACGCGGACACAGGGAGAACATGGAAACTCCACCCAGATGGGGATTCGAACCGGGAATCCCTAGTGCTGAGAGGAGAACATGCTAACCACTAAACCACCATGCCGCCTTCATCCTAATGAATTTATTAACATATATATATATATATATATATATATATATATATATATATATATATATATATATATATATATATATATATATATATATATATATATATATATATATATATATTGTTCTGTTGAACAAAGGAATTCTGATTTCCTACATTTAAACACTGATATGCAAATTGGTTATGATTAAAACCTTTTTTTTCTCTTTTTTTTTTTTTACAGAACAAAAAAAAAAATAAAAAAATAATGGAGCACAATGAATGTCTTCTTGTTCATTGCATGTTTTCTTTCATTTAAAACTAACAGGAAGCTTAATTTAAAAATAGGTACATGGACTCAAGCCATGAGTTATTGCTGATAAGTGTTTTTATATCTGCAGGAAAAAAAATATCAGATTTATAATTTACAGGTAGATGTTAGATAACACTGTTAGATAACACTGAGTGTAGTAAAGCAATTCTCGTAGATGACTGGGATGCTTCTAAAGAGCCGATCAACAGCATTACTGTCAACATGTTATGATCTATAAATGCCAACAGAAAACAGAAAACAAACGTTTGCAATGTAATAGAGCAGCCATGTTCAGGAACTGCAAAGACTGCAAAACTTGAACTTGCATTTAAACTTGGCTGAAACTGAAATACTACATATATTCCTGTTTTTTTTTTTTAAGTTATCAGAAGGATGACACTGCACAGTAGTTATAGTCTCAATATTATAAAATTGTCTGTTTGACCTTTAAACCAACAGGACAGACATATAAACGTGTCACTTTATGACTTCATGAAAATTTAGACTTTTGACTGCCATGATGAAAAATGTAATGAGCCTCATGGTGGATGTTAATATAAAACAATTCTGCTATAAAACTGATTATCTTTTCTTAAGATCATGAAAAATCTCTATCTATAATAAAGATGAGGGTGTTGCAGGGGATTCATAACAGCACATAACAGAGATGGGCCTATGATCAGTCCCCCACTCTCCTCCAGTTGGGGTTATATTTTGGAACTTCCTCCCACAGATGAAAACATGCTGGTAGGTGAATTGTCAACATGAAATTAGTAATAGGTATAATAGGGGATCAAGATTTGAATCCCGACCCCCCTCCCCAGTGACCCTAGTAGAGGATTACGGGTAGAATAATAATAAATAAAAGTTTATCCTACAAAGTATTATTTGTCTTATATGGTCCTCTGTCATTCAAAAGGTGCAGCATGGTACTAAAAAATACAGAAAAGATGTCTGGACAAGTGAGTGGCTTAAAAGAAAAGCCTAGGCTGTATGTTCTGAAAAAAGTGGGCTTTTCAAGCGCCGGGTGTAGGCAGCCAGAAAACAGCAGACGTCATAGGCTGACAATCATACTTGCTTCCTACTCGTTGTGATTCATAAGGAGCTGCTATAAATGAATCATCGATGTTTTAGCAGAGAACACATTCCCTTGAACAACATTATCAGGTTGATTTTGTTTCTGCAGGAGAATAAATGAGAAATAAATGTATTGAATTGTACGAAACGGGGTTTGACATACAGCTGTAACACTATATACACTACTGTATATGTAGTATGTTGTATGTGTTGTATGTGGGGGGGGGGGTGGTGGCTCAGTGTTTAGAGTATTGGGCTTTCAATCCCAAGGTTATTTTTGGGATTATATATATATATATATATATATATATATATATATATATATATATATATATATATATATACTAACATATATATACTGTATATGTTAGTGGTTCACATGTTATCTGTGCATGTGCATATATATATATACTGTATATATATATATAGGGATGGTTAGCATGTTCTCTTCTCAGCGCTAGGGATTCTCGGTTCGAATCCCCATCTGGGTGGAGTTTCCATGTTCTACCCATGTTTTCGTGGGTTTCCTCCAGGTTCTCTGGTTTCTTCCCACAGTCCAAAAACATTTACATTTACATTTGGTCATTTATTGGACGCTTTTATCCAAAGCCACTTACAAGGTGAGCACAGGGTTAATAACAACATCCCTGGAGCAAGGAGGGTTAAGGGTCTTGCTCAAGGACCCACACTGGTAACTTCAGTGGACCTGGGATTTGAACTGCCAACCTTCAGATTGACAGACCAACGCCATACCCACTGAGCTACCACTCCCAAACACATGGATCAAGATCAATTCAATTCTCCAAATTGCCCCATATAGAGTGTGTCTGTGTGAGTGAGTGAGTGCCCAGCGATATATTGGCGCCCTGTCCTGGGTGTATCTGCCCAGCGCCCGAAATGTTCTCCCCTGGTGGGCATGGGGAACCCCACCGCGACTCTAATAGAGGATAAAGCGGAAGATGATGGATGGATGGATATATAGGGTTACTTGTAAGTTGCTTTGGATACTAAATGACTAAATGTAAATATGTATATAACACTTAACAATGGTTCACACGTTATCTGTGCATGTGCATGTTATCTAATGTCATCTATTAAAGCAGGTTCTTATCAAAGGGTACACGGTTAAGCATGAGGTGAAAGGTGAAGTGTTTAAGTTACAATAACCAGATAACTTAAAGCAACCCAATGAAGAAAGATGCAGCTGTGTTTAATAAATAAAGGTGACAGAATCTGTTATACTTATTAATTAATCCTGTTTGTCGTTCTTCCTTTCCAACCAAACGGCCTTCTGTAATCTCAAGGTTATTGTGTGTCTTCTGCATCTCCTCCCCCTTTCTCCCGAAAGTTAATATTTAATGTCTTGTCTGCGATAAGACTTATAAACACAACATTTAGAATGTTCTGTCTCTGGCATCCTGCTCTCTCGGCAAACGGCGTGTGATTCTCATCTACCACCCAACATGGCAGGACTGACTGACCAGCAGATTAGAAGCTGTTTAAAAAAGACTGGTCAGTACCTGTGGAGTTACCGTAATTATCTGATCATCTTCATTACCCCTCTGCTCATCCTCCCATTGCCAGTGCTTATCCCCACTTCGGTTCGTATATGGATCACAATATCATTGTTCTTATTTGTTATGCTTATTATAGTTAGTAAAGTAATAATCAAGTAAACAAGATGTTTAAAATGTGGATTTGTTTTATGTTTAGTGAATTAGATTCTGCCAGCACTGTATTATTGTATTCAGCAGGTTTTAATTAATTAATTAAGTTTAACATTTCAGTGATAGATTGGTGTCCTGTTCTGGGTGTATTTGCCCAGCGCCTGAAACGTTCTCCCCTGGATGGGCATGGGGAACCCCTCCCTCCTCGCGACCCTAATAGCGGATAAAGCAGAAGATAATGAATGAATGAAAAAGTTTGACATTTATTATTCATTCATTATCTACTGTTTAATCCTCTACTAGGGTCGCAAAGGGGTTCCCCATGCCCATCTAAGGGAGAACGTTTCAGACGCTGGGCAGATACACCCAGGACAGGACATCAATCTATCACTGGGCACACATTCACACACTATATAGGGCAATTTATAAAATTCAATTTACCTTGAATCCATGTTTTTGGACTGTGGGATGAAGCTGGAGAACTCAGAGGAAACCCACACAGACACGGGGAGAACATGGAAACTCCACCCAGATTGGGATTCAAACCTGGATCTCCAGCACTGAGACGTTTATTAATATTAACATTAATTAATCATCTACAGTATTCTATGCTTATGGACTCACAGGACTGTAACATCACTGCTTAATCTAGTTTTCCTGTAACATTTCTATTTTGTATTAAGATCATATCTGAATCATGATTATAACAACATAACAGGGGTTTTGTCTTGCCACTGTCTCTTCAGCTTGCTCTTTGGGGGTTTAAAGGCTTATAACTCTGTAAAGCTTCTTTATGACAAAGTACTATTGTAAAAAGCGCTCTATAAATAACTTGAACTTGAATACTCATTATGATCATACAATTTTAATATAGATATGTTTTTTAATGTTGCAAAATTGACATTATATTGTTAATAACAGAAAAGAATGTGTGAAACACACATATGAAAACGAAAATGCAACTTAAAAAATGATCAGACTCTCAATTTAGCTTATTATTATGAAACTGACGGCCCAGTAGCTTTATGGTTAGCATGTTCTCCTCTCAGTGCTGGGGGTCCAGATCCAGATGATAATGAATGAATGGATTATTCATTCATTCATTCATTATCTCCCGCTTTATCCTCTATTAGGGTCGCGGTGGGGTTCCCCATGCCCATCCAGGGGAGAACGTCTCAGGCGCTGGGCAGATACACCCAGGACAGGGCGCCAATCTATTGCTGGGTACACACTCACTCAGACAGACACACTCTATATGGGGCAATTTAGAGAATTCAATTGACTTGATCCATGTTTTTGGACTGTGGGAGGAAACCGGAGAACCCGGAGGAAACCCACGCAGACACAGGGAGAACATGGAAACTCCACCCAGATGGGGATTCGAACCGGGAATCCCTAGCGCTGAGAGGCGAAGGTGCTAACCACTAAACCACCGTGCCGCCATTGAATGGATTATAATGACATGTTAATTCTAAGGCAAATATTATTATAATATATTTAATCTATCGTTAAATAAAACTACAGAATCATGTTGATCAGTGGTGACTGCTCATATTTAACAGTTTAAATGTTTGCAAGCAAGTTTTCAATCATGTCTTTTGTTGCAGGAAGCAAAATGCGGCTACGTTATTATATTAATGGCACTGTACTGGTGCACAGAATGCATGCCACTGGCTGTTACGGCCCTGCTGCCAGTTATCCTGTTTCCCATGCTGGGCATCATGCAGTCTGAAAAGGTAAGCAGTTATTATATCAGATTTAGTCAGGCTTGTGGTTAAGAAAACCGTCTTGTGACCTGAGGGTTCTCGGTTCGATTCCCAGTCCCACCAAGCACTATGGCTAAAGTACCTTTGAGTAAGGCACCTAACCCCAATTGCTACCCAGGTAGTGTATACAAGGTTGCCCACCGCTCTGGGCACATATTGTGTGTATATGTGTGTGTTTCACTGCACAGGCTTAAATGTGTGAGATAAGTTCCCCTGTGTGTAAACCCTGATTGCATTCCTTATAGTATTTCCTTATAGTAACATCATCCATCCATTATCTTTTGCTTTATCCTCTATTAGGGTGGCGGGGGGGTTCCCCATGCCCATCCAGGGAAAAGTTTTGGGCGCTGGGCAGATACACCCAGGACAGGGCGCCAATCTATCACTGGTTACACACTCACTCACACAGACACAATCTATATGGGGCAATTTTGGAGAACTCATTTGACTTGATCCATGTTTTTGGACTGTGGGAGGAAACCAGAGAATCCGGAGGAAACCCATGCAGACATGTGGAGAACAAGGAAACTCCACCCAGATTGGGATTTGAACCGGAATCCCTAGTGCTGAGAGGAGAACATGCCAATCACTAAGCCACCGTGCTGCCCTTATAGTAACATTCATTCATTCATTATCTCCCGCTTTATCCTCTATTAGGGTCGCGGTGGGGTTCCCCATGACCATCCAGGGGAGAACATCTCGGGCGCTGGGCAGATAGACCCAGGACAGGACGCCAATCCATCGCTGGGCACACACTCACTCGCACACACTCTCTATATTGGCCAATTTTGAGAATTCAATTAACTTGATCCATGTTTTTGAACTGTGGGAAGAAACCGGACAACCCGGAGGAAACCCATGCAGACATGGGGAGAACAAGGAAACTCCACCCAGATGGGGATTTGAACCGGAATCCCTAGCGCTGAGAGGCGAACATGCTAACCACTAAGCCACCGTGCCGCCCTAATAGTAACATGTTTAATGTTATTTTAATTTTCATCATTGCTCTTTAGAATACCTAAATTTCTTCTTAAGTTTCTCAAGATGATGATGAAAGGGAACGTTGTTGCAGGGTTGTAATTAATTCATTCTAATGGGTTAGTGGGAAGTGCAATGGCTGCAGCAATTCAGAAGTTGGCCCCACTAAGTTGCCCTTGACCCCTCAAACTGAATGGGTGCTGAATCAGGGCTGACCCTGCAGTCTCACCTTAATCTTCAAAACCTGGGATTATAGTATGCGGGAGAATGTGTTGTGCTGTACTGTGATTTTGTAGAATGATTATAAGGGCATCTTATCTTATCTTATTCTGCAACCGTGATCCGAGTGGAAATAAAACCTTGGGATTTGCTGATGCAGGTTAAAAGTGATAGTCATCACGTGTGAGGTGGGAACATTGTCAGCTCTTTATTTTATATATAGAGTGCAATCAGGTAATTTTGCACTTTTGGTACAATTGTACTTTAGTGTACTGCGGTTGATGTGATATCAGGTCCAAAGGTCTGATAAAAATAAGAACCAGTGTGCAGACTTTAATTAAATCAGCATGACATCCCGTATTAAAAGTCTGTTATCTTTATTTGCATCTCAGTCATAAAGTATGTATCTGACTCGAACATATAGTACCAATAAATGCTTTTATTGGCTGTAGAACTCTGTAACGTATGTATATACAATCTATAAAATCGTATATATAATATACAATCTTATTCAATAGTCTGGAACCGATTTTTCATGTTTGGTGTAAAAAAATCCTTCTACCCGATGAAATTAATTCTATCTGAAGACGCAGAGACAATCAGAAAAGATATATCTGGTAAATTATAAATGTTGAATGATAAGCTCTATAAGCTGTCAGGAGAATCAAATGATATTGACTAAGATCATATTAGAAATCTCATCTCAGTCTTCCGCTTAATCCTGTACTAGGGACTCGGATCACGGTGGGTCCCCTACCCAGAGCAGAACATATCGGGCGCTGGGCAGATACACCCAGGACAGGGCAAAATTCAGTGCCCAGCACACACACACACACTGTATATTATTAATAATTCATTATTATTAAATTTTGTGGGCGGCACGGTGGCTTTTAGCATGTTCTCCTCTCAGCGTTAGGGATTCCCGGTTCGAATCCCAATCTGGGTGGAGTTTCCATGTTCTCCCCGTGTCCGCATGGGTTTCCTCCGGGTTCACTGGTTTCCTCCCACAGTCCAAAAATATGGATCAAGTTACTTGAGTTCTCCAAATTGCCCCATATACAAGTGTGTATGTGTGAGTGAGTGTGTGCCCAGCGATGGACTGGTGCCTGTCCTGGATGGTGATGGGGAAACAACCCCTGCCACCCTAGTAGAGGATTAAGAGGAAGTTAATGGATGGCTGGACATTTGTGTTTTACATATTGTTTTCCAGCCAGGAACTGTTAGTTTGCAATATATTATTATATTTACATTTTACACTGCGCCATTTTAAACGGTTTAATCCAAAACCACTTCTACATATCCCAACTTGATTGAAATCAGAGCACATGGTTGGCCCCCACAGCATTCCCTTGGAACAATCAAGGTTGAGGGTTTTGCTCAAGGAGCCACATTGGTAACTACAGTGAACCTGGGATTTGAACCCACAACCCTCTGACCGATAGCTGAACACTATGACCACTAAGCTACCACACCACACTCTATCCATAGATAAACAGTAGCTTCAACAGGTGATTCCGTTTGTTTCAGGTGTGTGTGCTGTACCTGAAGGACTCCAACATGCTGTTTATTGGTGGGTTGCTGATGGCTATTGCAGTGGAACACTGGAACTTACACAAGCGCATTGCTCTGAGTGTCCTGCTGATCGTCGGGGTCCGACCTGCATTGTAAGAGAATAAAAAACTTGCTTGCTATACTTTACATGAACAAAAGTATTGTGCCACCTGCACATTATACATGCAGTCGTTTTCATGACAACCCCCACCACCAACCCTGACCACCCTCACAGCTAACACTATGCTGTGGCAGCTTACTGAATAATATTGGGGTGTGAATTTTTCTATTTATTCATTCTTTCATTCATTCCTTATCTTCCACCTTGTCGGATATATGGGTCGCGGGGGGGTTCCCCATGCCCATCCAGGGGAGAACGTTTCGGGCGCTGGGCAGACACTGCCAGGACAGTGCGCCAATCTATCGCTGGGCACAGACTCGCTCACACACACACTCTATATGGGGCAATTTGGAGAACTCAATTGACTTGATCCATGTTTTTGGACTGTGGGAGGAAACCGGAGAACCCGGAGGAAACCCACGCGGACACGGGGAGAACATGGAAACTCCACCCAGATGGGGATTCAAACCGGGAATCCCTAGCGCTGAGAGGAGAACATGCTAACCACTAAGCCACTGTGCCGCCTAATATAATATATTCATTCATTCATTCATTATCTCTCGCTTTATCCTCTATTAGGGTTGCGGTGGGGTTCCCCATGCCATCCAGGGGAGAACGTCTCAGGCGCTGGGCAGATACACCCAGGACAGGGCGCCAATCCATCGCTGGGCACACACTCACTCACACAGACACACTCTATATGGGGCACTTTTTGAGAATTCAATTGACCTTGATCCATGTTTTTGGAACTGTGGGAGGAAACCGGAGAACCCGGAGGAAACCCACGCAGATACGGGGAGAACATGGAAACTCCACCCAGATGGGGATTTGAACCGGGAGTCCCTAGTGCTTAGAGGAGAACGTGCTAACCACTAAGCCAATGTGCCGCCTAATATAATATAATAATATAATAATATAAGTTACATTATATTGCAGTAGTCGGGTGTAGGGTTTTGCTTTAGGTCTGTGAGGTGGTCATCAGCTCAGCTGTTCATGAGTCTAATGGTCGAGGGGGAAAACAGAGTTCTTTAATCTGCTGGTTTTGCATTTCACTCTTCTGTACCCCCGACCTGATGGTAGGAGAGTGAATAGTCCGTGTTGGGGGTGTGTTGAGTCTTTGATGATGGAGGCAGCTCTCCTGCGAACTCTGCATTGGTAAACGCTCTGCAGAGAAGGTTGCTTAGTCCCAGTTATTTTTGTGGCAGCTCTGACCACACTCTGCAGGCGTTTGCGCTCCTTTACCGTTAACTTCAACTTTAAAATGTACATTTTCCTCTCATCAGACGTGTATCTTACTTTTTATTTTCCTTTTTTCCAGGCTGATGTTGGGCTTCATGAGTGTAACAGCGTTCCTCTCAATGTGGATCAGCAACACAGCGACTACGGCAATGATGCTGCCCATCGCTCAGGCTGTGCTGGAGCAGCTTAACAAAACAGAGGCGGACAAAGACGAACGGGAACTGAGGGAAGGCAGAGACAATGGGGCTTTTGAGATGGGGGAAGTCGCTAACTCCAAACATCCTGTGGATGGTTTACCCAAAAAACAAAGTAAATCAGAATTGCTTTTTTATTTTGCCTCCGATGACCAGTTTTTAGTCATTAAACCAAAAGTCCATGAACACAGAGGTGCATATTGTGATATATGTGTAAACTATATATATATATATATATCATCTCATCTTATTATCTCGACTGCTTAATCCTATACTAGGGTCGTGGGGGGGGGGGGTTCCCTATCTCCATCCAGCAGAAAATATTTCGGGTAATAGGCAGATACACCCCACACAGGGCGCCAATCCATCGCTGGGCACACACTTACTCACACAGACACACACCCTATATAGGGGCAATTTAAAGCAGCCAGTCTACCTTAAATCCATGTCTTTCGGACTGTGGGAGGAAAACATGGAGAAACCCACACTGACATGGTGAGAACATTCAGGCATTCTGACTTTATGGTTAGCATGTTATCCTTTCAGTGCTGGGGATCCAGGTTCGAATCCATCTGGGTGGAGTTTCCATGTTCTCCCCTCGACCACATGGGTTCTCTCTTTGTTCTCTGGGTTCTACAGTCCAAAAACATGGATTCAAGGTAAATTGACTGCTCTAAATTGCCCCATATAGTGTTTGTGTGTGTGAGTGTGTCCAGCAATAGATTGGTGCCCTCTCCTGGGTGTGTCTGTATCTGCTCCCGAAATGTTCTCCTCTGGATGGGCATTAATACCCCCCCCCCCATGGAGGCCCTAGCAGAGGATTAAGCGGAAAATAATGAATGAATAAATTATAATAAATCAACTATTTCTTTGTACGTTTGTCTAATTCATTCATTCATTCATTATCTCCCGCTTTATCCTCTATTAGGGTCGCGGTGGGGTTCCCCATGCCCATCCAGGGGAGAACGTCTCGGGCGCTGGGCAGATACACCCAGGACAGAGCGCCAATCCATCGCTGGGCACACACTCACACACACAGACACACTCTATATGGGGCAACTTTTTGAGAATTCAATTGACTTGATCCATGTTTTTGGACTGTGGGAGGAAACCGGAGAACCCGGAAGAAACCCACACAGACACAGGGAGAACATGGAAACTCCACTCAGATGGGGATTCAAACCAGGAATCCCTAGTGCTGAGAGGAGAACATGCTAACCACTAAGCCACCGTGCCGCCTTGTCTAATTAATTAACTGAGAAAATGAACAATATCATAAATAATGTCATAATCATTTTCAGAAACAGGATCGTATCATATAGATCTTTTTCTGTTGTGATTCTAAACAGATGAGCTCTCAAACCCAGAACACAGCAGGGCTGCAGAGGCCGAGAGCAGAGCCAAAGCAAGAGAGCAGAAGTATCTTTGGCTGAATAAAGGGATGAGTCTCAGTGTGTGTTACTCTGCCAGCATCGGGGGAACAGCCACCCTTACAGGCACTACACCAAACCTCATTCTCAAGGGCCAGATGGACGAGTAAGGCATTTCAGCTGAGCATGAGTTTTTGAGTTACAAAGCATTTGAAGCATATTATCATCAGTGCACTCATTCTATAAGTTTCAACCATATTTTTTTTATTGATAGTATCTTTCAAGACAACCCCGGCGTGATCAACTTTGCCTCTTGGTTTGGCTTTTCGTTTCCTAACATGGTGTTGATGCTCATCTTGGCGTGGTTGTGGCTGCAGTTCATGTATCTGGGTTTAAAGTGAGTTGCTACGGCTTTGGCTAAAGTCAAAGGTTTGATTATTCCCTGTTGCTAAATAGAAAATCGTGTTCTCTTTGCAGCTTTAAGAAGACTTTTGGATGTGGGTCCAAAACTGAAGGTGACAGTGAGGCGTATCAGGTTATGAAGGACGAATACAGAAAGCTTGGTGACATACAATTTGCAGAAGGGGCAGTGCTCACGATCTTTGTGACGTTGGTGGTGTTGTGGTTCAGCCGAGAGCCAGGCTTCATGCCGGGCTGGGCGTCCGGTTTAAACGCAGACGGCCCGTAAGTGCAACGTTTTGTAAAACCAAAAGTAAATACCTGAAAACTGTTTTATTATGTTTATATATATATATATATATATATTTCATTCATTCATTATCTCCCGCTTTATCCTCTATTAGGGTCGCGGTGGGGTTCCCCATGCCCATCCAGGGGAGAACGTTTCGGGCATTGGGCAGATAGACCCAGGACAGGGCACCAGTCCATCGCTGGGCACACACTCACTCACACAAACACACTCTATATGGGGCAATTTGGAGAATTCAATTGACTTGATCCATGTTTTTGGACTGTGAGAGGAAACCGGAGAACCCGGAGAAAACCCACGCGGACACGGGGAGAACATGGAAACTCCACCCAGATTGGGATTTGAACCGGGAAGCCCTAGTGCTGAGAGGAGAACATGCTAACCACTAAACCACCGTGCCGACCCTAATCTATCTTTTCATTCATCCATTATCTTCCGCTTTATCCTCTATTAGGGTCGCGGTGGGGTTCTCCATGCCCATCCAGGTGAGAATGTTTCGGGCGCTGGGCAGAAACACCCAGGACAGGGCGCCAATCTATCACTGGGCACACACTCACTCACACAAACACACTCTACATGGGGCAATTTGGAGCACTCAATTGACTTGATCCATGTTTTTGGACTGTGGGAGGAAACCGGAGAACCTGGAGGAAGCCCACACAGACACGGGGAGAACATGGAAACTCCACCCAGATTGGGATTGGAACCGGGAATCCCTAGCGCTGAGAGGAGAACATGCTAACCACTAAGCCACCGTGCCACCCCTAATCTATCCCGATGAATAATTTTAATACACAACAGTTACAACAGCATACATTGGTATATTACAGTTTCCACATCCACTCGTTGTTCTTTGTGTAAAAGGTTTAGAAATACTCTGGACAGGTTTCTCGTCCTTCACAGAGCCAATAAACAGACAAATAGTAGAATTTTATCGATTAAAGTGATAATAAAGGAGGCACAGTGGCTTGGTGGCACGTTCGCCTCTCAGTGCTTTCCTGGCTGTATCTGCCCAGCGCCCAAAATGTTCTGGACGGGCACAGGGATCCTCCCCATGCCAACCTAGTAGAGGATCAAGTGGAAGACAATGAATGAATGAATGAATGAATGAAAGTGATTGTAAAATGATTGCTGTGCTGTGATTGGTCGGTTTCAGGTTTGTTACTGATGGCACTGTAGCCATTCTAATATCAGCCCTGTTCTTCATCATTCCCTCTCAATTGCCATGGGAAGTTACTACCAACGACAACGATGAGGAGCATCGCGAAACAGGACAAGAATGTAAGATGCTAATTAAAGAATATTTTTAGAGTTATAGTATTTGGTTTTGCATGAAGTCCACCATTACTGTCTTCAGTAGGAGAAAAAGCAGAGAGCCGCCGACAGAAGAAGATTAAAGCTCCTCCAGCTCTGCTGGAGTGGAAGGTGGTGCATGAGCGCATGCCATGGAACATTGTTCTTTTGTTGGGAGGTGGATTCGCTTTGGCCAGTGGCAGTGAGGTAAGGAAATGACCCCTTAACATGTGAGAAAACGGGGTGGAATTTCAAATCTAAACATATATTGCTGCTTTAGCACTGACCCACTGCGATTTCTAAAAGGTATCTGGCCTGTCGAATTGGTTGGGTCAGAGTCTTGCCCCACTGAAGAGCATCCCTCCATTCGCCATCTCGCTGCTGCTTTGTCTGCTGGTGGGAACGTTTACCGAGTGCTCCAGCAATACGGCTACGACCACACTCTTTTTACCCATCCTTGCCGCCATGGTAAGATGCTAGTTTATTACACCTCAGGCACCTCAACAACATGTGGAAAGAATTTAAAGATAATTAAACTGCTGTGTTAATCAGTGAAATAACAGACATGAGGCATCATGTCCATTGGCCATTAAATTATAATTAGGTCATCTTTCTTTATTATATTTATATATATATATATATATATGGTCCTTGGTGTCAAATTTCAATGAAATCCATCCATCCATCCATCATCTTCTGCTTTATCCTCTATTAGGGTCGCGGGGGGGTTCCCCATGCCCATCCAGGGGAGAACGTTTCGGGCACTGGGCAGATACACCCAGGACAGATGGGGCTTCGAACCGGGAATCCTTAGTGCTGAGAGGCGAACATGTTAACCACTACACCACCATGCGGCCCATGTTCTATTATTTATGAGAATATGACAGGTCGTCATTATGCCTCTGGAACCTTCTGTCAATATATATATATTTTATTTTATTACTATTAAAAATGGGGAGGGCGGCACGGTGGCTTAGTGTTTAGCATGTTCTCCACTCAGCGCTAGGGATTCCCGGTTCAAATACCCATCTGGGTGGAGTTTCCATGTTCTCCCCGTGTCTGTGTGGGTGTCCTCCGGGTTCTCCGGTTTCCTCCCACAGTCCAAAAACATGGATCAAGTCAATTGAATTCTCCAAATTGCCCCATATAGAGTGTGTCTGTGTGAGTGAGTGTGTGCCCAGCGATGGATTGGCGCCCTGCCCAGCGCCCGAGACGTTGTCCCCTGGATGGGCGTGGGGAACCCCACCGCGACCCTAATAGAAGATAAAGCGGGAGATAATGAATGAATAAAAATGGGGAATATCATTAAGTATGTTGTGTTTTAGTTTTATGGAAGAGATAAAGTAGGATTTGTGTTGTTTGTTTGTCCGCAGGCTACGGCTATAGAACTCCATCCATTGTACGTCATGCTTCCATGCACCATCTGTGCCTCCATGGCTTTCATGCTGCCTGTGGCAACTCCACCCAATGCCATTGCTTTTTCATACGGAACGCTGAAAGTTATCGACATGGTGAGTCCACTCTAACATCAGCTGAAGCTTTAAGACTCCATGGACAAACTCCATCTTACAACAGTCATTCACACAACATGTTATCAGCATTCCACCAAAATACCTCATCATCATCTCATATATCATCATCCGTTTATATACATTTTATATGCCGCTATATTTATATTCTATATTTATATCTAATGTAAACTACTTTTTATATACAGTGTGTGTGTATATATATGTATGTATGTTTTTTTTATTTATTTTATATACTGCATAATACTTTATATACATATATTTATAGTTAAAATATTCTATATTATATTTAGAATTAAAAAATTCTACATTATATGCATAGTTGTAGTGGTATATTCTATTATATTTCACATATCTATATACTGTATTTTTATCTAATTTTCTTCTTTAAAATTTAAATTTAAATTATAACTTTAAAAGACTGTGGGAGGAAACTGGAAAACCTGGAGCAAACCCCCGAAAGTTCTCCCCTGGATGGGGATCCCCCCCCATGACTCTAGAAGAGAATTATTCATTCATTCATTCATTGTCTCCCGCTTTATCCTCTATTAGGGTCGCGGTGGGGTTCCCCATGCCCATCCAGGGGAGAACGTCTCGGGCGCTGGGCAGATAGACCCAGGACAGGGCGCCAATCCATCGCTGGGCACACACTCACTCACACAGACACACTCTATATGGGGCAATTTTGAGAATTCAATTGACTTGATCCAGGTTTTTGGACTGTGGGAAGAAACCGGAGAACCCGGAGGAAACCCACGCAGACACGGGGAGAACATGGAAACTCCACCCAGATGGGGATTCGAACCGGGAATCCCTAGCGCTGAGAGGCGAACGTGCTAACCACTAAGCCACCGTGCCGCCTTAGAAGAGAATTAAGTGGAATTAAATGAATGAATGAGTTTGGGGGGGGGGGGTCCCATCCAGGGTAGAACGTTTCGGGCACTGGGCAGATACACTCAGGACGCCAATCTATGGCTGGCCACACTCACTCAAACACACACACACACACACACATATTACCTTGAATCCATGTTTTTGGACTGTGGGAGGAAACAGGAGAACCTGGAGCAAACCCACAGGGACACAAGGAGAACATGGAAACTCCACCCAGATCAAGATTTGAACCTGGATCCCCAACACAAACCTATTAACCACTAAACCACCCTGCTGCCCTCCTCCCCAAACTGTTATCACTAATTGGAAAGAAAATCGCAAATTGCATCGTTAGGCGCTTGATCTTAAACACCTGTGGCAACCGATGAAAACCCCTGATTTAAAATCATGTCCTGATGCTTTTATCTCTTTGTAGCCTGTATTTTGTGCGTTAACACCTTTTTTCTTTTCCTAAAGGCAAAGGCTGGCTTCATGCTGAACATCATCGGTATCCTGTGCATCAATTTTGCAATCAACACCTGGGGAACAGCTATGTTTCAGCTCAACACGTTTCCAGCATGGGCCAACATCACACACGAAGCGACACCGTGAAAGCTTTCCAGCTGAATAAGGCAATTAAGAGAACCAGAAACGGGAGGGAAGCCTGCTGTCTATGCAAAAACATAAAGAGAACTCACTATGAGGAGTTCTTACATAGGGCTTCCAGTGGATCCATACCTGGTCCAATCAAAATGGAATATATTTAAACATTTGGTCATTTATTGGACACTTTTATCCAAAGCGACTTACAAGGTGAGCACAGGGTTACTCACAAAATCCCTGGAGCAATGAGGGTTAAGGGTCTTGCTCAAGGACCCACATTGGTAACTTCAGTGGACCTGGGATTTGAACCCCCAACCTTCAGATTGATAGCCCAACACTCTAACCACTGAGCTACCGCACCCTCAGATTAAAGTCTTTAAAGTCCGGCCCTCAGACTTTAGCACTCAGCCTCCTTCCGTTCGCGTTCAATCTCTACTGGATTGACGTGATTCAGAAAGTGTTTACATCTGGCATAAAATAAGGCCAAGGTTTTTATTTGAAGCTGATTTTGTATGGATTTTATTTTGTAGCTTTTAAAAGGACAGTCCCAAAGTTCAAGGCCTGCACATCAATGTGTAACTAAGAATACTGTGTAGAATACTGTGAGTCAAAGACTTTTGGATCTGGCTACAGCTATTGGCTAAGAAGAACAAATGATTCTTGACATGTAATATGAAGCACATAACTTGGCATGAGCGAGGCTGAAGATATCAGAAAGAAAATATGATGTCACAATTGATACTGTGAACGATGTTGTGAGGGTATGATGGGGGTGCCATAAAAATAAAACAAGGCTATTCATTTAAAGAATTCTGTTAGTTTTGTGCTTATTGAAAGTCAGTTGACACACACCCAGCTCTAATCCATCCATTATCTCCTGCTTTATCCTCTATTAGGGTTCCCCATGCCCATCCAGGGGAGAACTATATGGGGCAATTTGGAGAACTCAATTGACTTGATCCATGTGTTTGGACTGTGGGAGGAAACCGGAGAACCCGGAGGAAACCCACGCGGACACGGGGAGAACATGGAAACTCCACCCAGACTGGGAATCGAACCCGGAAATCACAGTGCTGAGAGGAGAACATGCTAAACACTAAGCCACCATGCCGCCCTATGGTGAAATCTGCATTCATTCATTCATTATCTCCCGCTTTATCCTCTATTAGGTTCGCGGTGGGGTTCCCCATGCCCATCCAGGGGAGAACGTCTCGGGTGCTGGGCAGATACACCCAGGACAGGGTGCCAATCTATCGCTGGACACACTCACTCACACAGACACTCTATATGGGGCAATTTGGAGAATTCAGTTGACCTTGGTCCATGTTTTTGGACTGTGGGAGGAATCCGGAGAACCCCGAGGAAACCCATGCGGACACGGGGAGAACATGGAAACTCCACCCAGATGGGGATTCGAACCGGGAATCCCTAGTGCTGAGAGGAGAACATGCTAACCTTCTCCAAATTGCCCCATATAGAGTGTGTTTGTGTGAATGAGTGTGTGCCCAGCGATAAGTTGGCGCCCTGTCCTGGGTGTATCTGGCCAGCGCCTCAAACGTTCTCCCCTGGATGGACATGGAGAACCCCACCGCGACCCTAATAGAGGATAAAGCGGAAGATGATGAATGAATGAAAAGAACAACCGCTACAAATCAGGCCAAAAGAAACACAAACATCCGTCAAAAATCCACATATACGTTTATTTCTCTGCAATCCGATGTCCAGACTTTTCTTAAAATCGTACAGCAAATCACAGTCATACAGAACGGCGGTACAAGTTTCGAACGTTATTCGAGTTCTTCCGCTCATGACTTCCGCAGTTCGGGTCTTTGAGAGCCACAAAGAAAAATAGACAAAGAATCCTGACATTCTTCATTTTTATGCGTCTATAAATAACAACTCTTATTTAAGATACATAAGATCCTTGAGTTAAAACTGTAAATCTCTTCGCACTATAATCTAACACCCACAGGGAGCTGACAACGGAGAGGAACGCTGAACTGAGGAAACCGTTAGCTGTAATGCTACTTCTTTTAGGATCTTCGAAAGGAAAGGGATTAGTTCTTCCCGTTTTTTAAAAAAAAACACATCGATTTTTACGCGTCAGACTGATTTGTGAATCATGGGTGTCATCGTAGGTGTGAGTTCTATATACACGTACAGCTTCAGACCCTCAAAAACACATGATAGCTAAAGCATTTATCCAAAATATTGCACAGATCGTTTGTGATTGTGTGAACGGCGTTACGTACATACAGTCACTACAGTCAAAACGATGTCAGTAGTTGAATTAACTTTACAGATTGGTCCCGGGTAGTGTGTTCCTCTGATACACGTTGGTCAATATTAGGGGTGCGGAAAAAAAATCGATTCTTCAAAGGATCGCGATACGTAGACCGGGCGATTCTGAATCGATTCGCGAACCTAATACTGCGCATTTTAATTTAGCGCAATCCTATTTACGTATAAATATAAAACGATGCAAAAAGCTTTGAAACAGTAAGGAACCTGAACGTATGGTTTTAAATAAATGTTCTATTTGTTCTCCTGTCAATCACATCATTCATTCATTCATTCATTATCTCCCGCTTTATCCTCTATTAGGGTCGCGGTGGGGTTCCCCATGCCCATCCAGGGGAGAACGTCTCGGGCGCTGGGCAGATAGACCCAGGAGAGGGTGCCAATCCATCGCTGGGCACACACTCACTCACACAGACACACTCTATATGGGGCAATTTTGAGAATTCAATTGACCATGTTTTAGGACTGTGGGAGGAAACCGGAGAACCCGGAGGAAACCCACGCAGACACGGGGAGAACATGGAAACTCCACCCAGATGGGGATTCGAACCGGGAATCCCTAGTGCTGAGAGGAGAAATTTGCTAACCACTAAGCCACCGTGCCGCCGTCAATCACATCATTTAAATTAAATTTGAAGAGCATTTGACGCGAAAATCGATTCTGAATCGAATCGTGAGCTCGAAAATCGGAATCGAATCGAAAGACACTTAGAGATTCGCACCCCTAGTCAACATCACACACGTTGGATCACATCAAAGAACACACCAGCCTTTTGGGATTCTACCCTTCCTCCTCCACCTGAGTTTGCTCAAAAGTATGCCCTGCGAGAGTTGCCCTTTCATACGGCATTCACACGGAAATGACAGATAATGTGCAGAGAATCTGGTACAGACATTTTCGGAAATTGCCCTTTCAAACATGTGGACCACAGAATGTGTGATGAACTAATCCAGAGGAGTGCTGTCTGCGTGACGACAATGCAGAAACGATGAAACACAATCATTCATTCATTATCTTCCTCTTTATCCTCTATTAGGGTCGCGGTGGGGTTCCCCATGCCCATCCAGGGGAGAACGTTTCGGGCGCTGGGCAGATACACCCAGGACAGGGCACCAATCTATCACTGGGCACACACTTACTCACACACACTCTATATGGGGCAATTTGGAGAACTTAATTGGCTTGATCCATGTTTTTGGACTGTGGGAGGAAACCGGAGAACCCGGAGGAAACCCACGCGGACACGGGGAGAACATGGAAACTCCACTCAGATTGGGATTGGAACCGGGAATCCCTAGCGCTGAGAGGAGAACATGCTAACCACTAAGCCACCGTGCCGCCCGTATCACAATCATAGTTTCTTAAATTACAGTCATACTTGGTTATATTTTTGATTTGGGTGGATGATTTCAGGAAGGGGGCGGCACGGTGGTTCATCATCCCGGTTCGAATCCTAATCTGGGTGGAGCTTCCATCTCCCCGTGGGTTTCCTCCGGGTTCTCCGGTTTCCTCCCACAATCCAAAAAACATGGATCAAGGTCAATTGAATTCTCCAAATTGCCCCATATAGAGTGTGTCTGTGTGAGTGAGTGAGTGTGTGTCCAGTGATAGATTGGCATCCTGTCCTGGGTGTATCTGCCCAGCGCCCGAAACGTTCTCCCCTGGATGGGCATGGGGAACCCCCCCGCGAACCTAATAGAGGATAAAGCGGAAGATAATGAATGAATGAAAATAAAGGAAGGATTTTATGTACAAAAGTTCAGGATTAATATTTCCAATTATTATTGCAATTATATCAGGATTATCGTGGCATTTGGGCACGGTGTGTGGGTATCTATCTGCAATGCAAGGAATGTTTATATTGCATTTCTGCATAATTTATATTTTATAGCCATAAAATAGTAAATAACTGGAGGATTGATTCAGGGACGGCACGGTGGCTTAGTGGTTAGCATGTTCTCCTCTCAGCACTAGGGATTCCCGTTTCGAATCCCCATCTGGGTGGAGTTTCCATGTTCTCCCCGTGTCCACGTGGGTTTCCTCCGGGTTCTCCGGTTTCCTCCCACAGTTCAAAAACAAGGATCAAGTCAATTGAGTTCTACAAATTGCCCCATATAGAGTGTGTTTGTGTGAGTGAGGAGTGTGTGCCCAGCGATGGATTGGCGCCATGTCCTGGGTGTATCTGCCCAGCGCCCGAGACGTTCTCCCCTGGATGGGCATGGGGAACCCCCCCCCTCCCCCGCGACCCTAATAAAGGATAAAGCAGAAGATAATGGATGGATGGATTGATTCAGACAGAGCATTGCTGAAGGCCTAGGTGTGAAATGCATGGCCTGCCAATGGTAGGGTCACTGAAGTGGGAACGTTCTCACAAAAATCGGACCTTGGAGTTCTTGGAGTGCTTTAGAATATTCTGCAGAAGCCGAAAAGTCACCTGTTTGCACGAGTTTTGTGAATTTGTCTTCCAGATTGGGGAAATCACACTATGTGGGTTATGGCCTATGTAGGAATGAACCCTGTTCATGAACCTTATTTCGTAATGAATCCAGCTAAAATGAATGGATGTGATACATATGTGATAGAAAGCCACACTTTTAACTATAAAGGGAAGATATATTGCTTTATAGGACATCGTGAATCTGTCGAATGCTTAAATCGAACAAATCAAACTACATATAATCACTGTGTCCTCTACGGTCATCAGAAAAAAACAAATCACTGAAAACGGAAATAAAATGGCGTTGTGCGCCAGTCAGACGAGAGGAGATCAGACGTCGTCACGTCCCTTGAAAAGACACACATGCAGACACGATGCGCACATTCAGCCGTCATCAGAAATCGATCGCACAATCAATCGCACACCAAAACACACAGTGGAGTAGTCGAAGTCAGAGCCCTAATCTTAATGACATTGTTCATAAAACGGGGATTTACTAAACGATGGGATTGGGTTACTACATAGGGTTCCCATTCTTGCTGGTGTGTTGTGAACAATGTCATGTTTATGTTACAGACACGCGTGTGAGAAATCACAATGAGCTACTGGGTAGGTCTCACACAGAGAGGCAGTCGTCACACGCTGAGGGACGGCATGATCGGTGCACGTGCAACGAGAGTGGCCGAGTCTCGACAATGTACCAGTCTGCCTGCGTCAGCCCCGGAAAAAGCCACGAGCCTAAGGCCCCCCGCTGTATGAGTAGTCTGCTTTGTTGTGCATGACGAGCTTGTTGTCCACGAAGTAAAAGCTGTCGGACTGCGTCTCATACGGGTGCAGGATCATCTCGCGCACTAGAACAGAAAAAACACAAGGGACAGTGAGCATGTCGTGGAATGACGCACTACCTCAGCCTTAAACAACGTTTATAGTTTGTTTGTTTTTCAGTTGGCTTAGTGGTTAGCACGTTCTCCTCTCAGTGCTGGGGATTCCCGGTTCGAATCCCAATCTGGGTGGAGTTTCCATGTTCTCCCCGTGTCCGCGTGGGTTTCCTCCGGGTTCTCCGGTTTCCTCCCACAGTCCAAAAACATGGATCAAGTCAATTATCCATCCATCATTATCTTCTGCTTTATCCTCTGTTAGGGTCGTGGTGGGGGGTTCCCCATGCCCATCCAGGGGAGAACGTTTCGGGCGCTGGGCAGATACACCCAGGACAGGACGCCAATCCATCACTGGGCACACACTCACTCATACTCAAATAAACACACTCTATATGGGGCAATTTGGAAAACTCAATTGACTTAATCCATGTTTTTGGACTGTGGGAGGAAACCGGAGAACCAGGAGGAAACCCACGCGGACATGGGGAGAACATGGAAACTCCACCCAGATGGGGATTTGATCCAGGAATTCTTAGTGCTGAGAGGAGAACATGCTACCCACTAAGCCACCGTGCCGCCCTAAGGTCAATTAAGTTCTCCAAATTGCCCCATATAGAGTGTGTCTGTGTGAGTGAGTGAATCTGCTTAGCGCCCAAAACGTTCTCCCCTGGATGGACATGTGGAACCCCCCCGCGACCCTAATAGAGGATGAAGCGGAAGATGATGGATGGATGTTTTTCAGGACTATGTTGTGAAAAGGTAAAGGAAAAACAGTGTGCCATGAAGGAATCAATGTGGACCTGGGGAGAACAGACCAAATCCATTCATCAATTATCTACCCCATAGTCCTCTACTAGGGTCAACGGGGGGGCCCAATATATTGCTGGGTACACACTAACTCTCACACACACACACACACACACACACACACACACACACACTATATAGGGGCAGTTTAGAGGAGCCAATTAAAGCTGAATCCATGTTTTTGGACTGTGGGAGGAAACAGATGAACCTGGAGGACACCCACACGGACACGAGGAGAACATGGAAACTCCACCCAGATGGGGATTCGAACCTGGATCACCAGTGCTGAGAGGAGAACATGCTAACCACATGGAGCAACAGACCAAAGCCACATAATCTATTATACATTCATCCATCCATTATCTTCCGCTTTATCCTATATTAGGGTTGCGGGGGGGGGGTTCCCCATGCCCATCCAGGGGAGAACATTTCGGGTGCTGGGCAGATACACCCAGGACAGGGCGCCAATCTATCGCTGGGCACACACTCACACAGACACACTCTATATGGGGCAATTTAGAGAATTTAATTGACCTTGATCCATGTTTTTGGACTGTGGGAGGAAACCGGAGAACCCGGAGGATATCCACACGAACACGGGGAGAACATGGAAACTCCACCCAGATTGGGATTCGAACGGGGAATCCCTAGCGCTGAGAGGAGAACATGCCAACCACTTGGTGGTCAGCACGTTCTGTTGAGTGATAACGAGTTTATACTTAATTAACAAACTGAGACTCACTGATCTCCTCAGAGAGCGGTGGAAACTCATAGATGTGCTCGCAGGTGTTCTTGCTGCTCGGGATGCAGAACCCAAATTCAAAGTCGAAGCTCTTCAGCAGCTGGTCTCGAAAGTAGTGCCTCTCGATCATCCGGAAGTTATTGATGGGAATGTCACCCACTGTGAACTCAACACTACAAACAAAAAGAAAACCATTTCATTTTCAAGTAAATTAAATACACAACAGTTAAAAACTGTACAATTGTAATTAAACAAACTATTGCTACACAATGGGCGGCATGGTGGCTTAGTGTTTTAGCATGTTCTCCTCTCAGCACTAGGGATTCCCGGTTCGAATCCCAGTCTGAGTGGAGTTTCCATGTTACATTTAGTCATTTAGCAGACGCTTTTATCCAAAGCGACTTACAAATGAGAACACCACAAGTCAGAAGTCATGGAGAAAACCAACTGTACTGTAAATTCATCAAACCTGATTGTTATTCGATGCTGCGCCCCCCCCCCCCCCCCCTTTTTTTTTCCTCTATAACAGGTATTTGTTAAAGAGATGCGTCTAGAGTAGTTTCTTAAAACTGTTTAGTGATTCTGCCTTATGGACAGAGTTGGGAAGATGGTTCCACATTTTGCAGTGGTGAATACCATGAAGTGAGAATGAGCTCCTCGGTGAGGTGGAATCGCCAGGCGGCGATCATCACTGGAGCAAAGTGAACGAGTTCTCCCTGTGTCCACGTGGGTTTCCTCCGGGTTCTCCGGTTTCCTCCCACAGTCCATGGATCAAGTCAATTGAGGTCTCCAAATCGCCCCATATAGAGTGTGTTTGTGTGAGTGAGTGTGTGCCCAGTGATAGATTGGCATCCTGTCCTGGGTGTATCTGCCCAGCGCCCGAGACGTTCTCCCCTGGATGGGCATGGGGAACCCCACCGCGACCCTAATAGAGGATAAAGCAGGAGATAATGGATGGATGGATTGCTACACAATAAAGGTGTTATTAAATCCGCTTCCCAGCATTCCCTGTTTTGATTGATTCACCTTCTGTTCATTTCTCTTTGAAGGCGTGCGGTCCCATTTGAAAACCATTCGAGCTGGTTAATTAGGACATAATTACAGGGGATGGTCATTTTCAAGGGCGGCATGGTGGCTTAGTGGTTAGCATGTTCTCCTCTCAGCACTAGGGATTCCCGGTTCGAATCTCCATTTGGGGGAGTTTCCATGTTCTTCCCGTGTCCACATGGGTTTCCTCCGGGTTTCTTTCATGGCACACTGTTTTTCCTTCACCTTTTCACAACATAGCTCTGAAAAACATCCATCCATTATCTTCCGCTTCATCCTCTATTAGGGTCGCGGTGGGGTTCCACATGCCCATCCAGGGGAGAACGTTTCGGGCGCTGAGCAGATACACCCAGGACAGGGCGCCAATCCATTGCTGGACACACACTCACTCACACACACTCTATATGGGGCAATTTGGAGAACTTAATTGACCTTAAAGCGTTAGTGGTCAGCATGTTCTCCTCCCAGCACTAGGGATTCCCGGTTCGAATCCCCATCTGGCTGGAGTTTCCATGTTCTCCCCCTGTCCACGTGAGTTTCCTCCGGGTTCTCCGGTTTCCTCCCACAGTCCAAAAACATGGATCAAGTCAATTGAGTTCTACAAATTGCCCCATATAGAGTGTGTCTGTGTGAGTGAGTGTGTGCCCAGCGATGGAATGGCATCCTGTCCTGGGTGTATCTGCCCAGCGCCCGAAACGTTCTCCCCTGGATGGGAATGGGGAACCCCCCCGCGATCCTAATAGAGGATAAAGCAGAAGATAATGGATTAATTGAATGCAGTAAAGACTTACGTGGCGCCGACCTGCCGTAGTCGCAGAAAAGCTGGAGTGAACTGATAACGCACAAACCGTCCGGCATTGGGGTCGATGTCTCGTTTGTCTCCACTTTTTTCTAATTAGAAGATGAGAAATGTTAAAGTCGTGTATCAAACTATACAAAAAACACATTCTCATGACTTTCATCGTACAAAACGGCACAAAGTGGGTATAGTGACAATATAGATGAAAAGCCAAAACGGTTAAGGCCGGCTCATAAGACACGCCTCCTTTTGGCTCCACATATTGTCCATGTTCTCAGTTCCACTGTAAAGATGGACTTTGTAGTTCTACAATTCCATTCTTTAGTCCGTCTGTGTGTGTGTTCTACAGTACATACTGTGTACGTCCCCTTTACTCTGTTCTAATGGTCAGGACCCCAACATTGGGATAGGACTAATGTTGGTGCATTAGTCCTATCCCAGCAGTGTCACTGAGGTGTTTAAATGAAATTCCAGCAGCACTGCTGCACTAAAACCCCCTCACTGCTTCAGTGTCGCTAAAGAGCAATTTTATTAAATAGGATAACACAGAGGGCGGCACAGTGGAGTTTCCATGTTCTCCCCGTGTCCGCGTGGGCTTCCTCCGGGTTCTCTGGTTGACTCCCACAGTCGGAAAACTTGGATCAAGTCAATTGAATTCTCCAAATTGCCCCATATAGAGTGTGTGTGTGAGGTAGTGTGTGCCCAGCGATGGATTGGCGTCCTGTCCTGGGTGTATCTGCCCAGCGCCCAAAATGTTCTCCCCTGGATGGGCATGGGGAACGCCCCCCCCCGCGACCCTAGTAGAGGATAAAGCGGGAGATAATGGATGGATGGATTGATAATGCAGATAAAACAAACAATAAAATATTGAGGTATTAGAAATTGTATTGCTTTGATGCACGAGTCCATTAAATCAGAACTTGGAATGCTGCCATGTGTCACAGTGTTTGTCTTATTTTATTGTTAGTCGTCTCACCTGTTGGAGGCTTCGTAATCTCAAACAGCACTGTTCCCGTTTCCATGTCTCGTATCTTAAACCGTGTGAAGTCAATATTGTACACATTGTCCTCTGGACTGCACAGGTAGTCTGTAAAAGAAAAAATACAGCGAGGCCATCTTATTTTAATTGTTGGTAACCTGCCGAAATACGTTAAATACGGAGTTTCATTTTGTATTTCTGATTTTATGCTCTGAAACTCTCTCATACAACTTTGATTGCTGAATTAGACAATCGCTTACAGGTGTTTTTAATAAAGTGCTCAGTAATTAACTTCAAACATCAATTCAGTCTGATGAAAGGAAATAATGTAGCTGTTTTGTGATCTTTTACCAAACAGAATGAAATAACGATCACACAAAATACCCCATCCATCCATTATATTCCACTTTATCCTCTATTAGGGTCGCGGTGGGGTTCCCCATGCCCATCCAGGGGAGAACGTTTCGGGCGCTGGGCAGATACACCCAGGACAGGACACCAATCTATCACTGGACACACACTCACTCACACAGACACACTCTATATGGGGCAATTTGGAGAATTCAATTGACTTGATCCATGTTTTTGGACTGTGGGAGGAAAACCGAGAACCCGGAAGAAACCCACGCGGACACAGGGAGAACATGGAAACTCCACCCAGATGGGGATTCGAACCGGGAATCCCTAGTGCTGAGAGGAGAACATGCTAACCACTAAGCCACCGTGCCGCCCCCACAAAACACCTGATTGACATAATCTTTATCTGAATACTAACATTTCAAAAAAAGCAAACTGTCTAATGCACAGATATAATTATTATAGAGACATTAAAAGATGTCATAAAGTCAAAAGTCATGGAGATAATGGCTTATTAATTTGTCAAGTAATAGTTTGAGAGGCGGCATGGTGGCTTAGTGGTTAGCATGTTCTCCTCTCAGCGCTAGGGATTCTTGGTTTGAATCCTCATCTGGGTGGAGTTTCCATGTTCTCCCCGTGTCCACGTGGGTTTCCTCCGGGTTCTCCGGTTTCCTCCCACAGTCCAAAAACATGGATCAAGTCAATTGAGTTCTCCAAATTGCCTCATATAGAGTGTGTCTGTGTGCCCAGTGATAGATTGGTGTCCTGTCCTGGGTGTATCTACCCAGCGCCCGAGACATTCTCCCCTGGATGGGCATGGAGAACCCCCACGACCCTAATAGAGAATAAAGCAGAAGATAATGGATGGATGATAAAACATCCTTTATCCACCACAAACCCAAGGTTCGCTGAGCTTTTGCATTCTCAGAGACCTTTTATTATGACAACCTGTAGTGCAGCCACAACACAATGATTACTAAGTGGTCCTTCATTGAGGGGATTCAAACAATAAATCGATATAACAGCATTCATTGGAATTTTTGTAGTTAGTCTGATGTCACATATGATGATGGTGATGATGGTGCGTTCAGGCAAAGGACCGCGTTTTCCGAATGTATGCGAGATTTGTTTCGACCCCGTAAATTGTGCTATAAAAATCATTTCCCATGACCACATGAGCCTTGCTGGTTTATGTACCAGGCTCAGATTAATCTTTAAGCTGCTTATGGCATCTCAGCATCACAGGGCAGACTGGGACTCTGGGGATTTAGAAGGCAACTTCCATTTACCCGTCTGACAGAGTCACTGCCTGGTGTATTTACCTGTATATCCCACAGCTCAACAGTTCAGCTGAAAACATAACGCCAAAAAAATGTGTTGTCAGTTGCTAATTAAAACTAACTTATCAATACGGGCCACACAGTGGCATGCTGGGTAGTGGATCAGCCTCTCGGTACTGGGCATCCAGGTTCGAATCTCCAGAATCAATCTGGGTGGAAAGTCTGAAGTCTCCCAAAGTCTAAAAACATGGATACAAAATAAATTGGTTTATTCTAAATTGCCAATATATATTGTGTGTGAGGAGGCACGGTGGCTTAGTGGTTAGCATGTTCTCCTCTCAGCACTAGGGATTCCAGGTTCGAATCCCCATCTGGGTGGAGTTTCCATGTTCTCCCTTTGTCCACGTGGGTTTCCTCCCACAGTCCAAAAGCATGGTCAAGTCAATTGAATTCTCCAAATTGCCCCATATAGAGTGTGTCTGTGTGAGTGAGTGTGTGCCCAGTGAAAGATTGGCACCCTGTCCTGTCCTGTTATATTTATATTTTAATCTCATTCTCTTCTGCCTAATTTTCTGGGGGTTCCTCATGCCCATCCAGGGGAGAATGTTTTAGGCACTAGGCAAAAATCTTCCGCTTTATCCTCTATTAGGGTCGGGGGGGGGGGGGGGTTCCCCATGCCCATCCAGGGGAGAACATCTCGGGCGCTGGGCAGATACACCCAGGACAGGGCGCCAATCCATCGCTGGGCACACACTCACTCACACAGACACACTCTATATGGGGCAATTTGGAGAATTCTATTGACTTGATCCATGTTTTTGGACTGTGGGGAGGAAACCCACACAGACACGGGGAGAACAAGGAAACTCCACCCAGATGGGGATTCGAACCGGGAATCCCTAGCGCCGAGAGGCGAACGTGCTAACCACTAAACCACCGTGCTGCCCCGCAGCAGACATAGGACCGTCTAATCGATTACGAGCGAAATGTAATATGAGCCGAACAAATGCCCCGTCTTTCCTTTTGTAACGGGCACGAGATTGAAAAGCTCTTATCTGAAATGCCTGGACACCAAGCCCACTGATGAAATGTGAGAACGTGTGAATGTGTGCACGGACAGATAAATAGAGAAGAACATCAGATAAGATGGGGTAAATAATCGGCAGCCAGGTAATGTTCCAGCGACGGGCTGAAGAGAAGAAAATGTCTTTGCACACACGAAATGAAAAATGAAAATGTATTTTGAATGAATACCGCGGGTAATTTAATCTTTCCTTCTGCCGAATACGCCGACTTGTGAGACACAACGGAATAAATTCTATTGTCATGAATAATTTCCTGTACTCCTGTATCAGTGCGCTCATGGTCTCCGCTACCTGGAGTGTAATGAATTACTTCTGTGGGAAAAAAAGAGATGGGTATCTGACATGTTTTGATAGGTGTGTTAATCTCATGCTCTTGACAGATTGCGACAAGGAACTTATAAATTTATCCTGTTCTGTTTTTTTTTTATTGGCTCACAAATATGTTTACAAATATGTTTTTACACATTGTGGGACTTTATACATCATGTAAGGCAGTGGTTAGGGTGTTGGGCTATTAATCTGGAGGTTGTGGGTTTAAATGTTTTGGCTGTGCTCACTTTGTAAGTACATCCATCCATTATGGTGGCGGGGGGGTTCCCCATGCCCATCCAGGGGAGAACATTTCGGCGCTGGGCAGATACACCCAGGACAGGACGCCAATCTTTGGCTGGGCACACACTCATTCACACAGACACACTCTATATGGGGTAATTTGGAGAATTGAATTGATCCATGTTTTTGGACTGTGGGAGGAAACTGGAGAACCCGGAGGAAACCCACGCGGACACGGGGAAAACATGGAAACTCCACAGAGATTGGGATTCAAACCGGGAATCACTAGTGCTGAGAGGAGAACATGCTAACCACTAAGCCACCGTGCCACCCGTCACAGATACCAACATCCATCCATCCATTATCTCCCGCTTTTATCCTCTACTAGGGTTTCTCCCCGTGCCCATCCAAGGGAGAACGTTTCGGACGCTGGGCAGATATACACCCAGGAGAGGGTGCCAATCTTTTGCTGGGAACACACTCACACTCTATATGGGGCAATTAGGAGAATTCAATTGACCTTGATCCATGTTTTTGGACTGTGGGAGGAAACCGGAGAACCCGGAGGAAACCCACGCGGACACTGGGAGAACATGGAAACTCCACCCAGATTGGGATTTGAACCATGGAATCCCTAGTGCTGAGAGGAGAACATGCTAACCACTAAGCCACCATGCCACCCGTCACAGATACCAACATCCATCCATCATCTCCCGCTTTATCCTCTACTAGGTTTGGGGGGGGGTTCCCCGTGCCCATCCAAGGGAGAACATTTCAGACGCTGGGCAGATACACCCAGGAGAGGATGCCAATCTTATCCACTGGGAACACACTCACACTCTATTGGGGCAATTTGGAGAACTCAATTGACTTGATCCATGTTTTTGGACTGTGGGAGGAAACCGGAGAACCAGGAAGGAAACCCACGCGGACACGGGGAGACCATGGAAACTCCACCCAGATTGGGATTCGAACCGGAACCCCTAGAGCTGAGAGGAGAACATGCAAACCATTAAGCCACCATGCCACCCCTGTCAGGTGCATTAATGAACCCTAATTAAAGTCCAATTATCAAAATCTCCCCCACACCACGGTGATCCTAGCACACACCCCCCGTCCCCCCCGTCCCCCCCGTCCCCCCCGTCCCCGCAACCCGTCGCTAGGGATGTGATGAGATTCACATTGTGCTGAAGAGCTTGCGGTCCCCACAATTACATGAGGTCCCCATATGTGTCCACTCACACACCCACACAGACACACAGAGTACAGTTATAATTACAGGTTCGTGTATTAGGGTTATTTACAGCACGGTTACATCAGACAAAATCCCCATGAGCAGCAACCGGGCAGACGAATGAAAAACCCAATCGGAAAGCTGCAGATTTAATACGGCTAGAACAACAGGAGACTGCGTGAAATCAGAACCAGACAGCAGGAACAAGCGTTTAGCGAGTGTGCATGCGTCAAAAGGGTGTGAAGCACTAAATCTGTCGGCCTGCCGACTTCCTAACAGCATGTGATTACTGCAGGCCATGCAATTTCCACTTCAGGCCTTAATATCAAACAGAAGGACCTGGACATCAGCTTTATTATAGTGCAGAGCACAGTGGCAAAGTGGTTAGCATGTTCTCCTCTCAGCGCTAGGGATTCCCGGTTCGAATCCCAATATGGGTGGAGTTTCCATGTTCTCCCCGTGTCCGCGTGAGTTTCCTCTGGGTTCCTCCCACAGTCCAAAAACATGGATCAAGTCAACTGAGTTCTCCAAATTGCCCCATATAGTGTGTCTCTGTGTGAGTGAGTGTGTGCCCAGCGATGGATTGGCGTCCTGTCCTGGGTCTATCTGCCCAGCGCCCGAGACGTTCTCCCCTGGATGGGCATGGGGAACCCCACCGCGACCCTAATAGAGGATGAAGTGGAAGATAATGGATGGAAAGAAGATGGGCGGCACGGTGGCTTAGTGGTTAGCATGTTCTCCTCTCAGCACTAGGGATTCCCGGTTCGAATCCCAATCTGGGTGGAGTTTCCATGTTCTCCCAATGTGTTTCCTCTGGGTTCTCGCTTTCCTCCCACAGTCCAAAAACATGGATCAAGTCTAATGAATTCTCCAAATTGCCCCATATAGAGTGTGTATGTGTAAGTGAGTGTGTGTCCAGTGATAGATTGGCGTCCTGTCCTGGGTGTATCTGCCCAGCGCCCGAAACGTTCTCCCCTTGATGGGCATGGGGAACCCCCCCCGCGACCATAATATAGGATAAAGTGGAAGATAATGGATGGATAGAAGATGGGCGGCATGGTGGCATAGTGGTAAGCATGTTCTCCTCTCAGCGCTAGGGATTCCCGGTTCGAATCCCAATCTGGGTGGAGTTTCCATGTTCTCCCCGTGTCCGCGTGGGTTTCCTCCGGGTTCTCGCTTTCCTCCCACAGTCCAAAAACATGGATCAAGTCTATTGACTTCTCCAAATTGCCCCATATAGAGTGTGTATGTGAGAGTGAGTGTGTGCCCAGCGATGGATTGGCGCCCTGTCCTGGGTCTATCTGCCCAGCGCCCGAAACGTTCTCCCCTGGATGGGCATGGGGAACCCCACCGCAACCCTAATATAGGATAAAGTGGAAGATGATGGACGGATGGATGGACTCTTGAGATACGCAATTTTTCCATAAGCAATTATACATGTGCCACAATTATATGCTTCCCATCATTTAACACACTATAAAACTTGCTTTTGACCACAACAGCCCTTAAACATGTTCTGTAACATGTACGCGGGGACAGGCTGCATGGTGGCTTGGTGGTTAGCATGTTCTCCTCTCAGTGCCGGAGATCCAGGTTCGAATCCCTATCTGGGTGGAGTTTCCATGTTCTCCCCGTGTCCACATGGGTTTTCTCCGGGTTCTCTGGTTTCCTCCCACAGTCCAAAAAACATGGATTCAAGGTAACCAAATGCTCCGAATTGCCCCTTATAGTGTGTGTGTCAGGTTCATCACAGAACAGGTATCATTTGGGTGGTGGATTGTTTATTGTCAGATCTGCAGTGACACTGATGCAGTGACGAGGGTTCTAGTGCAGCAGTGCTGCTGGAGTTTCATTTAAACACCTCAGTGACACTGCTGGGATAGGACTAATGCACCCACCAGATAATCCCTGCTCTGTGGGGGTACTATTGGACCATTAGAACAGAGTGAAGGGGACGTACACAGTATGTACTGTATAACACACACAGATGGAATACAGAATGGAATTATAGAACTACAAAGAACATCTTTACAGTGGAACTGAGAACATGGACTAGGAATAATACACTAAGTTCTGTGGGGGTACTATCGGATCATTAGAACAGTATTTCCACCACAATTTCAAGTTATTTGACATCACGCAGTAAAACCGCTCAAATAAAGCATCAGCCTGGCAGCTGTGACCGATGTGATGATCCATGTGCTGAATGTTAATTTGCATTTACATCATTTTCAGCGGCGGCACGGTGGCTTAGTGGTTAGCATGTTCGCCTCTCAGCGCTAGGGATTCCCGGTTCGAATCCCCATCTGGGTGGAGTTTCCGTGTTCTCCCCGTGTCTGCGTGGGCTTCCTCCCACAGTCCAAAAACATGGATCAAGTCAACTGAGTTCTCAAAATTGTCCCATATAGAGTGTGTCTGTGTGAGTGAGTGTGTGCCCAGCGATAGATTGGCGCCCTGTCCTGGGTCTATCTGCCCAGTACCTGAAATGTTCTCCCCTGGATGGGCATGGAGAACCCCCCCGCGACCCTAATAGAGGATAAAGCGGAAGATAATGGACGGATGGGTTTTAATGGTCAGATAATGACCAATGAAATCATCATCTGATGTCATTTAGTGATTTATTTTGCCTACTGTTCTTACACACAGAGGAATGTCCTCCACATTTAATCCATCCTTGCAGGGAAACACACACACAGTCAACTGAGTTCTCTAAATTGTCCCATATAGAGTGTGTCTGTGTGAGTGAGTGTGTGCCCTGCGATAGATTGGCGCCCTGTTCTGGGTGTATCTGCCCAGCGCCCAAAACGTTCTCCCCTGGATGGGCATGGAGAACCCCACCGCGACCCTAATAGAGGATAAAGCCGGAGATAATGGATGAATGAATCATTTTCAGCAGATAAGAAAACGTCATGCGACACGACTCATTTCAGTTACATCTGGTGTTTGCAGACAATAAAAAGGATGTGATTTCACTGACTACACTGGTTAAAAGAAGTTGACATTACACATACGGCTGCGTCTTTGGTCATAATCTATTATCTGATGGTTTGTGCATGTGTGTATGGCATTAAGAAATAAATCAAAATAGAAGATGGGCGGCACGGTGGTTTAGTGGTTAGCATGTTCTCCTCTCAGCACTAGTTTGAATCCCAATCTGGGTGGAGTTTCCATGTTCTCCCCGTGTCCGCGTGGGTTTCCTCCGGGTTCTCCGGTGTCCTCCCACAGTCCAAAAACATGGATCAAGGTCAATTGAGTACTCCAAATTGCCTCATATAAAGTGTGCTTGTGTGTGTGCCTGTGTGAGCGAGTATGCCCAGTGATAGTTTGGCCCAGCGCCCGAAACGTTCTACCCTGGATGGGCATGGGGAAACCCCCCCTGCGACCCTAATAGAGGATAAAGCGGAAGATAATGGATGGATTGAAGATGGGCGGCATGGTGGCTTAGTGGTTAGCATGTTCTCCTCTTAGCGCTAGGGATTCCCGGTTCGAATCCCCATCTGGGTGGAGTTTCCATGTTCTCCCCGTGTCCCCGTGAGTTTCCACTGGGTTCTCTGGTTTCCTCCCACAGTCCAAAAACATGGACCAAGTCAATTGATATTCTCCAAAATGCCCCATATAGAGTGTGCCTGTGTGAGTGTGTGTGTCCAGTGATAGATTGGCATCCTGTCCTGGGTGTTTCTGCCCAGCGCCCGAGACGTTCTCCCCTGGATGGGCATGGGGAACCCCCCCCCCCCCAACGACCCCAATAAAGGATAAAGCGAAAGATAATAAATGGATGGAAAATAGAAGATACGTAAATGTTTTGGCTTTTTTAACTTTGTTATTTGTCCCAGAATAAAATTGAAATATTAATATCATGCCATGTCATTATATTCCACTTAAACCTGTATAAGGGACCAGGGGAGAACGTTTTGGATGCTGGGCAGACACCACAGACAGGGCACCAATCCATCACGGCGGCTCCATCGCGGCGCCATTAACCCGGAGAACCCGGAGGAAACCCACGCAGACATGGGGAGAACATGGAAACTCCACCCAGATGGGGATTCGAACCGGGAATCCCTAGCGCTGAGAGGAGAACATGCTAAACCATTAAGCCACCGAAAAAAGGAAACTTTCTCTGAATTCTGACTTTTAATAAGTTTGACTTAATAAGTCAAAATTCTGAGACTACTTTTGCTTTCCCCCCCTCCTTTATGGCAGGAATGGGCTTTAATAGTTTTCTGGGGGGGGTTTTTCAGATCGTCACCTTGTTTCTGAATAATCTATGGAATTCAATAATTGAATCCAAAATATACATCCATTCACAGCATGAGCTGCACTACTAAAAGCATCATCACAGTGGATTTGAACTCCTCTGGATTAAGAGAACTAAATTTATTTGATATGTTTTAACATCATAGGTGGAGTTTGACATAATGGGAGCTTTTAAGTGGAGCTTGATGTGGAGTTGCAGTCAGGATTAAAGCCGATTTTATAAGGCAGTGATGGAGTTCCTAAACGCCACCTGTTACCTAACAATGCTTAAGACTGTGGGGTTAGTCAATCTTAAAAGGTTAAATATAGCTGATCCGGTTGCACCTTTACATATAGACCACTAAACACGTGACTGGGCTATATTTTCAAATAATCTGGGTGTTTAAGGGAAATTAAATGGAAACACTTGTTTTTAAGACTTGCATTGCTCATCAATGCTGTGGATTTAGTTTACCCCGAGACTGGACAAGCTATTCTATTGGACTGGCAGTCCTGCAGGACGTCCTCAATGGACTTTTCAATTGTTAAATACGGAAAACTGATCTCTACACAATCTGTAGATAGCTGTCCTACACTGTTGATGCTGCCGGCCGCTCAAGGAGGATGAGTCCCCCACTGAGCCTCGGTCCTCACAAGGTTTCTTCCATAACATAACAGGGAGTTTTATTCTTGCCACTGTCGCCTGGCTTGCTCTCTGGGGGTTCAAAGGCTTATAAAACTGTATTTGGTCCCAGAATGAAATGCCATGTCATTATACTCCACTTTAACCTATACAAGGGACCAGGGGAGAACGTTTTGGACATCGGGCAGATACACCATGGACAGGGCAGCAATCCATCACTGGGCACACAGACACATTATATAGAGGCAATTTAAAGCAACCAATTTACCTTAAATCAATGTTTTTGACTGTGGGAGGAAATGGAGAACCTACACGGGCATGAAGAGGTCATGGAGAGGACAGATCCCAATTTTTCCTTGCCACTGTCGCTTTGGCTTGCTTTTGTAGGGTTCAAAGGCTTATTCCTCTGTAAAGAAGCTTTGTGACAATGTGCTATTGTAAAAAGTGCTCTATAAATAAATGACTTAAACTTAATAAAAGATAAATAAAAAAAACTGGATAATTTGTATTCCCAAAGTCGGTAATCCTAAAAATCAGCACTACGCATCATACAGTACAGATTACATAATCCCGATAGAAACGATGACAGCTCAATCCAGTGTAGGTTGGCAGATTTGTACTCCGTGTTGTCACTGATGTCCAGTTTGAGAGATTAAGACTAGGATTAAGATTAATCGGGTTGTAAACAGGCGAAGCTCCTGACGTTCAGGAGCTCCAGCTACGAGCCCCTGGCAGCGAGAACGACGAGACGAGAACGACACCGGAGGACAGATCCCAATTTTTCCTTGCCACTGTCGCCTGGCTTGCTCTTTGGGGGTTCCAAGGCTTATAAAACTGTATTTGGTCCCAGAATGAAATGCCATGTCATTATACTCCACTTAATCCTATACTAGGGACCAGGGGAGGACGTTTTGGACACTTGGCAGATACACTATTATATGGTGTACTGGGCACACAGACACACATTATATTGGGGCAATTTAAAGCACCCAATTTACCTTAAATCAATGTTTTTGGACTGTGGGGAAAACGGAGAACCAACACGGGGACATGGAGAGGACAGATGCCAATTTTTCCTTGCCACTGTCACTTCGGCTTGCTCTTTGGGGTTTCAAAGGCTTATACCTCTGTGCTATTGTAAAAAGCGCTCTATAAATAAACGACTTAAACTTAATAGAAAAAAAAAAAAAAAAAAACTGGAGTCCAGTTCGAGAGATTAAGACTAGGATTAAGATTAATCGGGTTGTAAACAGGTGAAGCTCCTGACGTTCAGGAGGTCCAGCTACGAGCCCCTGGCAGCGAGAACGACGAGACGAGAACGAGACCGGAGGACAGATCCCAATTTTTCCTTGCCACTGTCGCCTGGCTTGCTCTTTGGGGGTTCCAAGGCTTATAAAACTGTATTTGGTCCCAGAATGAAATGGCATGTCATTATACTCCACTTAATCCTATACTAGGGACCAGACAAATTATATAGGGGCAATTTAAAGCAACCAATTTACCTTAAATCAATGTTTTTGGAATGTGTGAGGATGGGGACATGGAGAGGACAGATGCCAATTTTTCCTTGCCACTGTCACTTCGGCTTGCTCTTTGGGGTTTCAAAGGCTTATACCTGTGCTATTGTAAAAAGCGCTCTATAAATAAACGACTTAAACTTAATTTAAAAAAAGAACTGGATAATTAGTAATCCTAAACAACAGCACTACGCATCATACAGTACAGATTACATAATCCCGACAGAAACGATGACAGCTCAATCCAGTGTAGGTTGGCAGATTTGTACTCCGTGTTGTCACTGATGTCCAGTTTCGAGAGATTAAGACTAGGATTAAGATTAATCGGGTTGGAGCTCCTGACGTTCAGGAGGTCCAGCTACGAGCCCCCGGGCAGCGGGGTTAACGGCGCCGCGATAGGAGCCGCCGGTTCACGGCGTCAGGGTGGCGGAGCCGACGTCACTTACTTTCGGTAATCTTCTGCAAGCCCAGCACGTCCTCCGGGGTGATAACGGCGTTGCCGAGCAGCTCCTCCTCGGTGGTGGCGGGGACCCCCAGGTCGGTGGTGTCGCAGCCCTTCTTGACTTTCATGGCCTCGGCGGGGTCGCTGCTGGTGCTCGTGTCTCCGCGGTTGAGGAGGCTGCCACTGCCGAGGCTGCTGGCGCTCAGACTGGCGGGATTAACGCCGCCGCCGCCGCCGCCGCCGCACTTGGTTGAGCTCGACGCGTCGTGGCTGGTGCCTGTGCTGGTACAAGAATAGCTCATTATCTTGTCCCTCCTCCCCTTCGCTTCTCTTCCTCTGGCGCCTCGACCTCTCCGCCGCAACAAGAAAGGAAGCAGGCAGTTCGTTTTAAGCTCGGGGCTTTATTTATTTCACCTTAAACCCGCCGACGTTCAACAGCCAGCCGCCTCCACGCAAACTCCCAGGCGAAGCCGCGGTGTAGAGGTGGGCTGGGGGCGGGGTCGCCCAGACCAACAAACCCTCCGTGCAGACGTCTTTCTGTTCAAGAGAATGCCAAATAATGGCACTGGTGGCTTGGTGGTTGGCATGTTCTCCTCTTAGCGGGTTCGAATCCCCCATCTGGGTGGAGTTTCCATGTTCTCCCCGCGTCCGCGTGGGTTTCCTCCGGGTTCTCCGGTTCCTCCCACAGTCCAAAAACATGGATCAAGTCAATTGAATTCTTCAAATTGCCCCATATAGGCGGCACGGTGGCTTAGTGGTTGGCACGTTCGCCTCTCAGCGCTAGGGATTCCCGGTTCGAATCCCCATCTGGGTGGAGTTTCCATGTTCTCCACGTGTCTGCGTGGGTTTCCTCCGGGTTCTCCGGTTTCCTCCCACAGTCCAAAAACATGGATCAAGTCAATTGAATTCTCAAAAAATTTGCCCCATATAGAGTGTGTCTGTGTGAGGGAGTGTGTGCCCAGCGATGGATTGGCGCCCTGTCCTGGGTGTATCTGCCCAGCGCCCGAGATGTTCTCCCCTGGATGGGCATGGGGAACCCCACCGCAACCCTAATAGAGGATAAAGCAGGTGATAATGAATGAATGAAAATTGCCCAATATAGAGTGCGTGTGTGCCCAGAGATGGATTGGAGCCCTGTCCTTGGTGTATCTGCCCAGCGCCTGAGACGTTCTCCCCTGGATGGGCATGGGGAACCCCACCGTGACCCTAATAGAGGATAAAGCAGGAGATAATGAATGAACGGATCCCTCAGTGCAGACATCTTTCTGTTCAAGAGAATACCAAATAATGGCACTAGTGGCTTGGTGGTTGGCATGTTCTCCTCTCAGCGCTACAGATTCCAGGTTCGAATCCCAATCTGGGTGGAGTTTCCATGTTCTCACCGCGTCCGCGTGGGTTTCCTCTGGGTTCTCCGCTTTCCTCCCACAGTCCAAAAACATGGATCAAGTCAATTGAATTCTCCAAATTGCCCCATATAGAGTGTGTGTGAGTGAGTGTGTGTCCAGCGCCTGAGACATTCTCCCCTGGATGGGCATGGATGGGCATCCCAATCTGGGTGGAGTTTCCATGTTCTCCTCTCAGCACTAGGGATTCCAGGTTTGAATCCCAATCTAGGTGGTTTCCATGTTGTCCACGTGGGTTTCCTCCCACAGTCCAAAAACATGGTCACGATCAATTGAATTCTCCAAATTGCCCCATATGAAGTGTGTGTGTGAGTGTATCCAGTGATAGATTGGCACCCTGTCCTGGGTGTATCTGCCCAGCGCTCAAAACGTTCTCCCCTGGATGGGCATGGGGAATCCCAATCTGGGTGGAGTTTCCCATGTCCGAGAGGGTTTCCTCCGGGTTCACCGCTTCCCTTCCATAGTCCAAAAACATGGATTATGGTAAATTAAATTCTCCAAAATTGCCCTATATAGAGTGTGTGTGAGTGTATGCCCCGTGATTGATTAGCACCCAATCCTGGATGTATCTGCCCAGCGCCTGAAACGTTCTCCCCTGGATGGGCATGGGAAAATCCAATCTGGGTGGAGTTTCCATGTTCTTCCCGTGTCTGTGTGGGTTTCCTCCGAGTTCTCCGCTTTCCTCCCACAGTCCAAAAACGTGGATCTTGGTCAATAGAATTCTCCAAAATTGCCCCATATAGAATGTGTTTGAGTGAGTGAGTGTACAGTGATAGATTGGTGTCCTGTCCTGGGTGTATTTTCCCAGTGCCCAAAACGTTCTCCCTTGGATGGGCATGGGGAAATCCCCCCCCACCCCGACCCTAGTAGAGGAAAAAGTGGAGGATAATGGATGGATGGAAAATCCCCCTTTATTTTATGTATATTATATTTATGGTGCCCTGTCCTGGATGGATCTGCGTTTGGGGCACTGGGCAGATACATCCAGGGCAGGGTGTCAACTTATTGCTGGGACAGGATGCCAATCTATCTCTGGGTACACTCACTCACTCACACATTTGGTCATTAAGCAGACGCTTTTATCCAAAGTAACTTACAAGGTGAGCACAGGGTTCATCACAACATCCCTGGAGCAATGAGGGTTAAGGGTCTTGCTCAAGGACCCACATTGGTAACTTCAGTGGACCTGGGATTTGAACCCCCAACCTTCAGATTGATAGCCCAACGCCCTGACCACTGAGCTACCGCGCCCACACAAACCCAAAAACACACAAATGACGTTCTACAAAATTTTGAAATGTGTCTATATTTATATAAGCATCTGTGGAGCAAGCACCTAGCTTGTTGTCCTCGTTGTAATCTATGCCAAAGATGCTTAATGTGGTTGAAGTGGGGCTTCTGTGTGGGCCAATCAACTTCTCCCACACTAACTCACCCAACCAGACCTTACACTGTGCAGTGAGGCAGCTGGAACAGAAAAGAGTTTGAAAGAACAGAATAATATAAAATGCTTGTCAGAGTGCTTAATTTGATACACATGTGGCATATACAGTGATGGATTGGCGCCCTGCCCAGCGCCCGAGACGTTCTCCCCTGGATGGGCATGGGGAACCCCACCGCGACCCTAATAGAGGATAAAGTGGGAGATAATGAATGAATGAATGTGGCATATAGTGTATGTCTATGTAAAAACTTTAAAAAATACATTAAAAAATATAAAATAATACAGAGGCGGCACTGTGGCTTAGTGGTTAGCACGTTCTCCTCTCAGCACTAGGGATTCCCGGTTCGAATCCCCATCTGGGTGGAGTTTCCATGTTCTCCCCGTGTCTGCGTGGGTTTCCTCCGGGTTCTCCGGTTTCTTCCCACAGTCCAAAAACATGGATCAAGTCAATTGAATTCTCCAAATTGCCCCATATAGAGTGTGTCTGTGTGAGTGAGCCTAGCGATGGATTGGCGCCCTGTCCTGGGTGTATCTGCCCAGCGCCCGAAACGTTCTCCCCTGGATGGGCATGGGGAACCCCACCGCGACCCTAATAGAGGATAAAGCGGGAGATAATGAATGATGAAAATAATACATACAAATTGTGTGCTTTTGAATATTAAGTTAATCAGGATTTTTATTTTATAGAAAATGTTTTTTTTTTGTTACTTTTAATTCTATTGTTTAGATAATGCAACACACATTACTCAATATAAGGCATTTCAAAATGCACTAAATCATTTTCTTATAAACTGTCCTAAATGTATTTGCATCTGTTAAAGTCACCATTTGACTCAATGTTGGCTTAGGCATATAAAACAGATTTTTTTTAAAACTTTTTTTAAAAATGCATTTATTATTTAGACTTTCTAAGAGCTCTAAGTACAGATCATAAAGCACAATCTCTCAACATCTGTACATATCGATATACACGAAGGTATTAAAGAAATGAAGTGATGCAGTTAGAGCTGTGGCATGATGAATAAAGTAGTTGAGATAGGTGAGCGACAATGAAAAAGACTCCCACACGTGGTCCCGCACCATTATTTCATCTCGCAAGCCTGCTGACTTGGCTACCTTCTTTGTGATTGGTGTATGGCTGCACTCATCAGCAGGAATTTACACACATGCACATGCAGACATTTTTACACACATTCAGGTCCACTTTTCAAATAAGACAGGCACTAAACATAAGCTGCAAAGCCTCTTTTCGCTATAATGACATTTAGTGGTCTAAATAAAGTGCTGACAGTTGTGCACTGTGAAAAAGTATATAACACACACATACCCAAACATATATACACACATACCCATATACATATACACACACAAAGACACACTTTAAGCCTAAAGGTATTCAGACACACTGGACTTTACTTACTTTAATCTTGTGTGACCTAATTCCTGTTAACAACAGAAATATTTCTTTTTATACATGCTTCAGTTTAATTTTGAGACTTGAGAAATATGAAAATGAAACAACGGCAATATAGTTTTGTTTGGAAAATCAGAATGCGTAGATATATTGATTACTATATATTACACATGATGATATTATTATTATTAATAATAATAATAATAATATTTAATTAATTAATAAGCGCCTTTCGGGAAACACAAGGACACTTTACAATTTAAGGACGCAAATCAAATTTAAAAAGAACAACTGCAAAACTATCATAACAAAAAAATGATTATATATACGATCAATATATACGATTGTTCTTTTTTTAATTGTTTACGATTACAAAGTATTTTATTCAATACATTCACGCAGCTTTTTCAATTTTAATATGTAGCTCTCGGAGTCGTCACAGTCAAAAGATTGAATGTTGAATAGAGAAAATTACAATTAAATAAGATTGTCAATAAACAATAACATGGCACACTGCATCATGTAAAAGCTGTTTATTCCTAGATTTTTTTTTTTTAATTATTGGCATCAATCGCTTTTTTTTTGAGGAGTGAGGTGGGAGAGTCGAAAGGCCAAAAGCTTATCCTAGAGACAATAGAGTCCCAAAGCAAAGTGCTGACATCAGTCACGACTATGAGTCAGAGCACTCATTCACTCCAGCCATGTATAAATACCCCCACATGTGCTTGGTAAAGAGACCACTTGGTGAAAGCAAACACACACAGCTCCTTCCTGGGGTAAGAATCGAAACCTTAAGTCACAACTTACTTATTATTATTAAACCATTAAAAAGAATGTATTGTGTCACGGCACACAATTAAAGAAGAGAAAATAGGATTACAAGCTTTTGGCTTGTTTGCATTCAGACAGAAGTTATTAGAATTATTATTATTATTATTTTTTGTTAAAGGCACATATACACATTAATGCTTTAGAGTTTTCATGCTTTCCTACCTGCAGATCAGGCAGTGCTGAGAGATCAGGTATTATGGCTCAGACAAAGCAGATGAACATGCCCATGGGACCATGGAAGGTAAAGTCAGCACCTTGAATTCCTAACATTTATAAAGCATATATGTGGTAATTTGGTCGCTGTGCTTTAATAATCGACAGTAAGCTGAATCTTACACACCTGCATCTTTGTTATCCACCAGATCACCGTTTACGATCAGGAGTATTACCAGGGCAGATGGTGGGAGTTCACCTCCTGCTGTAAAAACGTTATGGAATTTGGCATGGAGAATGTCCGCTCTTTGAAGGTGGAGTGTGGAGCGTAAGTAGCTTTTAATAGCATTTTAAATTCACACATTTGCTCACATTTGGTACCTTCTGCTGCAATAGGTACAACCACCAATGCTGTACAACATGGTTGCTAATGAAGTTTCAACAGTGTGTGCAGTGCTGGCCCAGTCTTATTGCAGCAAAGTTTATTTAAAGTGATGCCATAAAGATTTCTGGTTGATGCTGTTGTTAATGCAACTTTGTAAACCAAAAGAATACTTCTGTATTAACCGAACTTTAGATATGAAAACGGCACGATCATGAAATCAGTGAAAAAAATTTGTTTCAAGCAAGAGTTATGAATTAATCTGTAATACCTTTATTTTCCTTATCTCATTTTATCTTCTGCTTCATCCTCTACTAAGGTTGTGGGTGGGGAGGGCTGTGGGGTATTCTCCATGCCCATCCAGGGGGGAAACTGCTTCGGGTGCTGGGCAGATACACTCAGGAAAGGGGGTCAATCCATTGCAGGGCACACACTTATTTGGAAACCCCACCCAGATCAGGGTTTGAACCTGGATCCCCAGCACTGAAAGGCGGACATGCCACTGTGATTGGAAGTACACAAGTCGGGAACTTTATTTTAATTAATTATTTATTCCAAAAGTAATTTAACTTGTAAAAGTAGAAAATATCCATCCATCCATTATCTTCCGCTTTATCCTATATTTAACCTATATTAGGGTGGCGGGGGGGTTCCCCATGCCCATCCAGGGGAGAACGTTTCGGGCGCTGGGCAGATACACCCAGGACAGGACGCCAATCTATCGCTGGGCACACGCTCACTCATACAGAAACACTCTATATGGGGCAATTTGGAGAACTCAACTGAGTTGATCCATGTTTTTGGACTGTGGGAGGAAAACGGAGAACCCGGGGGAACCCACGCAGACACGGGGAGAACATGGAAACTCCACCCAGATTCTGATTCGAACCGGGAATCCCTAGTGCTGAGAGGAGAACATGCTCACCACTAAGCCACCATGCTGCCAAAGTATATTCTTATTAAAGGAGACGGTGTTGTTACTGCCTGGTTTGAGTTTCATGTGAGGTGGCCAGAGTCGGTTCCGTGTGGCATTTGCATGTTCTCATTGCAACAGCTGCTCTGGTGGTTCCCGCTTGTTTACACAGTCTAACGGCATAATGACCTTTAAAACTGAGATATTTATTCATTCATTCATTATCTCCCACTTTATCCTCTATTAGGGTCACGGTGGGGTTCCCCATGCCCATCCAGGGGAGAACGTCTCGGGCGCTGGGCAGATAGACCCAGGACAGGGTGCCAATTCATCGCTGGGCACACACTCACTCACACAGACACACTCTATATGGGGCAATTTTTGAGAACTCAATTGACTTGATCCATGTTTTTGGACTGTGGGAGGAAACCGGAGAACCCGGAGGAAACCCACGCAGACACGTGGAGAACATGGAAACTCCACCCAGATGGGGATTCGAACCGGGAATCCCTAGCGCTGAGAGGCGAATGTGCTAACCACTAAGCCTCCGTGCCGCCCTAAGATATAAAATGTGAATGTGCTTGTGTGCGGTTCCTGTGACAGACTGCCAGTTTGTCCAGTAGGTTTTTGTCTTTTTTGTAGTTTAAATATTTTGATTTTCACACCAAGCAACTTAAAAAAAAAAAAGATTAACAATGGACTGCATTTACAGAATGAGTCTCACACAGCAGTTGTCTCACCATTTTCTCTAGGGGTGTATTCATCTAAAGATTTTCATAGTCGAATCTGATTCGTCAGATTTTCTCTATAGTCGACTGATAGTCGAATCAGTTCAAATTTCACCACAAGATGGCGCTAAGGGCGTAGTTTGTAAAAAATATATATTTTAAATATTTTACTTGTTTTTCTAACAAAAGAAAACCTTTTTTTTGTTTTTCTTTTTTTTCTAGAAATTATGATGATTTTATTTGACAAAAGGCTATATATATAACGAAAACAAAGACATTTCATGTAAAAACTAATGCTTAGCAGCAGCCATGGGCACCCCCATGTGGTCAAAATGGTACATTCGACTATGAGGTTCATAGTCGACTACGGTTCTCCGAATCGAATCGTCGAATCAGCGAATATTGCAGCTCACCCCTAATTTTCTCTTTCATCTTCTTCCTCCCAGCTGGGTTGGTTATGAGCATAGCAGCTTCAATGGTCAGCAGTTTGTCTTGGAGAAGGGAGACTACCCCTGCTTCGAGGCCTACATGGGAAGCCATGGTTATCGCGTTGAGAGAATGATGTCATTCCGTCCCATCTATTCTGCTGTGAGTCCTGCAAAGCAACTTAAGGCCAAATAAAAAAGTGAATCGACACTTAGTTGACATACCCTTTGCGCTGGTTTGTTTCAGCAGTGGTTTATTGACATGCTCTTCTTTGTATTCAAACAGAATCACAAAGAGTCCCGCATGTGTGTGTGGGACTGTGAGAACATGATGGGCAGACAGTGGGACCTCTGTGATGACTACCCTTCTCTGCAGGGTATGGGCTGGCCCAACAATGAGATCGGCTCCATGCAGGTCCAGAGCGGCGCGTAAGTTCTTCCAGCTCTGCTATCAATACGTAAACAGTCCGATATAAAGCATGGAATTATTATAAATACACATTAAAGTTCACATAGAACATGAAGGAAATGTTTAAAGGAAATATTTAAAAATCACATACAAAAACACAATTGAATTTAATGAAGAAAGTATGGGGCACCTTTATTTTATAGGGGTGTCTGTAGGGGTTAATTGGCAAAGGGTAGTGAAATTCTAAGTTCTTCTTATTCATCCATCCATTATCTTCCGCTTTATCCTCTATTAGGGTCACGGTGGGGTTCCCCATGCCCATTCAGGGTAGAACGTTTCGGACGCTGGGCAGATACACCCAGGACAGGGCGCCAATATATCGCTGGGCACACACTCACTCACACAAACACACTCTATATGGGGCAATTTAGAGAACTCAATTGACTTGATCCATGTTTTTGGACTGTGGGAGGAAACCGGAGAACCCGAAGAAAACCCACATGGACACGGGGAGAACATGGAAACTCCACCCAGATTGGGATTCGAACCGGGAATCCCTAGTGCTGAGAGGAGAACATGCTAACCACTAAGCCACCGTGCCACCCGTTCTTCTTATTAAAATGTTATTTTTATTTTATTTAAAAAAATTTTTTTTTTACCAATTTTATAAAGTATATAATAGAGGACACATGCGGCACAGTGGCTTAGTGGTTAGCATGTTCTCCTCTCAGCGCTAGGGATTCCCGGTTCGATTCCCCATCTGGGTGGAGTGTCCATGTTCTCCCCATGTCTGCGTGGGTTTCCTCCGGGTTCTCCGGTTTCCTCCCACAGTCCAAAAACATGGATCAAGTCAATTGAGTTCTCCAAATTGCCCCATATAGAGTGTGTTTGTGTGAGTGAGTGTGTGTCCAGCGATAGATTAGCGTCCTGTCCGGGGTGTATCTGCCCAGCGCCTGAAACGTTCTCCCCTGGATGGGCATGGGGAACCCCCCGCGACCCTAATATAGGATAAAATGGAAGATAATGGATGGATGGATAATAGAGGACACAACATTTCTATTGCCAATTTGAAAAATTCCCTTTAGAACTATAATACATATTAATTACATGTAATTTTGCTAACAATATGTCATACAAAAATGTTTTTATTTATTTCCTTTCCTAGATGGGTGTGCTACCAGTACCCTGGTTATCGTGGTTATCAGTACATCATGGAGTGTGACTGCCATGGAGGAGAGTACCGACACTACAGGGAGTTCGGAACCCACGCTCATACCCCCCAGATCCAGTCAATCCGTAGAATCCAGCATTAAAAAAAAAGCACTATTTTATCTTTTACCTCCTTCCTGCCCCTCGTTTCCCATTCCTCCATTCTATTCTCAGCTCTGCAGAAAAGGGCTACTTGCCAGGACTGACGGCTGACCAGGTGGCTACACATCCTGAGGACTCGATCGACTATAAAAAAAAACTGTAGACAGAGGACAAAGAATTGAGAGAGAAATCCTGACAGGTTCTGGAGCTGCATTCTCTGTGGCCTTTGCTCTTTTTTACTGACATTATTTAAAATATTTTTATTTTAAATAAAGAGAGCAAGTAAAAGAACAAACAACAAAAAAGATGACATTCATGAGTATGTGCCGTTTTTTCTTCTTCTCCAGTTTACTAAAGACGCAGAAAGCTGTGCTTCAACTAAATGCTTTTAGAGCTGAATCTGTATAAAAAAAAGGCAAATGTAAAGTAATTTGTAAAAAAATTTTTTTTGAATTTTTGCAAAATTCAAAAACACTATAGGACTTAGTTTCAACAATCTACATATAGACAACCTATATATATATATATATATATATATATATATATATATATATATATATATATATATATATGCGGCACGGTGGCTTAGTGGTTAGCACGTTCGCCTCTCAGCGCTAGGGATTCCCGGTTCGAATCCCCATCTGGGTGGAGTTTCCATGTTCTCCCCGTGTCCGCGTGGGTTTCCTCCGGGTTCTCCGGTTTCCTCCCACAGTCCAAAAACATGGATCAAGTTAATTGAGTTCTCTAAATTGCCCCATATAGAGTGTGCTTGAGTGTGTGAGTGTGTACCCAGCGATGGATTGGCGCCCTGTCCTGGGTCTATCTGCCCAGCGCCCGAGACGTTCTCCCCTGGATGGGCATGGGGAACCCCACCGCGACCCTAATAGAGGATAAAGCGGGAGATAATGAATGAATGAATGAATGAATATATATATATATAAATATAAAGAGAGAGAGAGAGAGAGAGGGCTTCAATCAAACTTAATAAACCATAAAAGCAAACTAATTAAACAATAAACAAAAATAGCTACACAAATTAACAAACAAAACCACAAGGGCCCAATGGGGGCGCTGTAGTGCATTCCGGATTTACCGGTAATACCACCAGCGGTCTCAGCGTTAGGGATTCCCAGTTCGAATCCCAAGCTGGGTGGAGTTTCCATGTTCTCCACGTGTGTCCGCGTGGGTTTCCTCCAGGTTCTCCGGTTCCTATCCAAAAACATGGATCAAGGTCAATTGAATTCTCCAAATTGCCCCATATAGAGTGTGTCTGTGTGAGTGTGTGTGACCAGCGATAAAGTGCTGAGAGGAGAACAAACTAAACCACTAAGCCACTGTGCCGCCTATATATATTACATGCCCAGCGATAGATTGGCGTCCTATCCTGGGTGCATCTGCCCAGCACCCGAAACGTTCTCCCCTAGATGGCATGGAGAACCCCCCCCAAGGATAAAGCAGATAATGGATGGATGGATAGTTTTCAGGAACAAATTACTACGTTTTGCCCTGAAAATAGTCATATAATAATAATACTCTAAGATAATTAAATATTAGTTTTATTGTTAATTATGGGTCAGAAATCGACTCCTGTGTGAGAGTAATTGTTCAATAAGCCAAAATAATTACCACATCTTGCATTCAACACTCTATATGACTAAATATAACTTATTTTGTGAAACCCTAATTAATTCACTTTAATAATATGTTAATTGTAGAGTATTTTTTTGTATTTGAGGAACATTTTAATATAAGGAATACTATATTAGGGCGGCACGGTGGCTTAGTGGTTAGCATGTTCTCCTCTCAGTGTTAGGAATTCCCGGTTCGAATCCGCATCTGGGTGGAGTTTCCATGTTCTCCCCATGTCCGTGTGGGTTTCCTCCGGGTTCTCTGATTTCCTCCCACAGTCCAAAAACATGGCTCAAGTTCAATTGAATTCTCCAAATTGCCCCATATAGAGTGTATCTGTGTGAGTGGATGGATGGATAGTCTTCAGGAACAAATCACTAAGTTTTGTTACAAATTACTACGTTTTGTTCCTTTTGTCAAACCCTAATTAATTCACTTTAATAATATGTTAATTGTAGATTATTTGTTGGCATTTGAGTACCATTTTAATCTCAGGAATACTATATTAAAGTTCTCCGGTTTCCTCCAACAGTCCAAAAACATGGATCAAGTCAAGTCAATTCTCCAAATTGCCCCATATAGAGTGTGTTTAGGTGTGTGAGTGTGTGCCCAGCAATGGATTGACGTCCTGTCCTGGGTGTACCCGAAACGTTCTCCCCTGGATGGCATGGAGAACCCCCCAAGGATAAAGCAGATAATGGATGGATGGATAGTCTTCAGGAACAAATTACTACGTTTTTGCCCTTAAAATGGTCATATAATAATACTCTAAGATAATTTAATATTAGTTTTATTGTTAATTATGGGTCAGAAATCGACTCCTGTGTGAGAGTAATTGTTCAATAAGCCAAAATAATTACCACATCTAGCATTCAACACTCTATATGACTAAATATAACTTAGTGAAACCCTACTTAATTCACTTCAATAATATGTTAATTGTAGAGTATTTTAATATAAGGAATACTATATACTAGAATACTATATATACTAGAACATTTTAATATAAGGAATACTATATTAGGGCGGCACGGTGGCTTAGTGGTTAGCATGTTCTCCGCTCAATGTTAGGGATTCCCGGTTCGAATCCCCATCTGGGTGGAGTTTCCATGTTCTCCGGTTTTCTCCCACAGTCCAAAAACATGGATCAAGGTCAATTGAATTCTCCAAATTGCCCCATATAGAGTGTGTTTGTGGGTATCTGTGTGAGTGGATGGATGGATAGTCTTCAGGAACAAATTACTACGTTTTGTTACTATGTTTGTTACAAATTACTACGTTTTGTTCCTTTTGTCAAACCCTAATTAATTAACTTTAGTAATATGTTAATTGTAGACTATTTGTTGGTATTTGAGTACCATTTTAATCTCAGGAATACTATATTAAACCCGCATGTCCGGCTGAATTTCCGCTGAATGGAACGCGGGAACGCACCGTTTGCTGCTCCACCACAAATGGCGGTCCTCTTTTGCTTAATTGTACCTCAGTTTCTTTGTTTCTTCACCATCAGCAGTGTGCAGAGCGCTGGCCGCTCGGTGGACCCAGACTCCCCATCTGGGTGGAGTTTCCATTTTCTCCACGTGTCCGCGTGGGTTTCCTCCGGGTTCTCCGGTTTCCTACCACAGTCCAAAAACATGAATCAAGTCAAGTCAATTCTCCAAATTGCCCCATATAGAGTGTGTTTAGGTGTGTGAGTGTGTGCCCAGCAATGGATTGACGTCCTGTCCTGGGTGTACCCGAAACGTTCTCCCCTGGATGGTATGGAGAACCCCCAGATGGATAAAACAGATAATAGATGGATGGATAGTCTTCAGGAACAAATTACTACGTTTTGCCCTTAAAATGGTCATATAATAATACTCTAAGATAATTAAATATTAGTTTTATTGTTAATTATGGGTCAGAAATCGACTCCTGTGTGAGAGTAATTGTTCAATAAGCCAAAATAAGTACCACATCTAGCATTCAACACTCTATATGAATATATATAACTTATTTTGTGAAACCCTAATTAATTCACTTTAATAATATGTTAATTGTAGAGTATTTGTTTGTATTCGAGGAACATTTTAATATAAGGAATACTATATTAGGGCGACACGGTGGCCTAGTGGTTAGCATGTTCTCCTCTCAGTGTTAGGGATTCCCGGTTCGAATCCCCATCTGGGTGGAGTTTCCATGTTCTCCGGTTTTCTCCCACAGTCCAAAAACATGGATCAAGGTCAATTGAATTCTCCAAATTGCCCCATATAGAGTGTGTTTGTGGGTATCTGTGTGAGTGGATGGATGGATAGTCTTCAGGAACAAATTACTACATTTTGTTACTATGTTTGTTACAAATTACTACGTTTTGTTCCTTTTGTCAAACCCTAATTAATTAACTTTAGTAATATGTTAATTGTAGACTATTTGTTGGTATTTGAGTACCATTTTAATCTCAGGAATACTATATTAAACCCGCATGTCCGGCTGAATTTCCGCTGAATGGGACGCGGGAACGCACCGTTTGCTGCTCCACACAAATGGCGGTCCTCTTCTGCTTAATTGTACCTCAGTTTCTTTGTTTCTTCGCCATTTTGAGCCACTTTTCCTCTGCAGCAACGACCCCGGAGCTCGAGGAGACGTTTAATAAGTATTACAACAACGTGGAGCTCGGTGAGCGTCTGCGGGTTTTGGCTGAACGCCACGCCGACATCAGCAGCGTGCAGAGCGCGGGCCGCTTGGTGGAGGGCCGGGAGCTGTGGGTGATCTAGGGATTCCCGGTTGGAATCCCCATCTGGGTGGAGTTTCCATGTTCTCCACATGTCTGCGTGGGTTTCCTCTGGGTTCTCCGGTTTCCTACCACAGTCCAAAAACATGGATCAAGTCAATTCAATTCTCCAAATTGCCCCATATAGAGTGTGTTTAGGTGTGTGAGTGTGTGCCCAGCAATGGATTGACGTCCTGTCCTGGGTGTACCCGAAACGTTCTCCCCTGGATGGTATGGAGAACCCCCAGATGGATAAAACAGATAATGGATGGATGGATAGTCTTCAGGAACAAATTACTACGTTTTGCCCTTAAAATGGTCATATAAAATACTCTAAGATAATTAAATATTAGTTTTATTGTTAATTATGGGTCAGAAATCGACTCCTGTGTGAGAGTAATTGTTCAATAAGCCAAAATAAGTACCACATCTAGCATTCAACACTCTATATGACTAAATATAACTTATTTTGTGAAACCCTAATTAATTCACTTTAATAATATGTTAATTGTAGAGTATTTGTTTGTATTCGAGGAACATTTTAATATAAGGAATACTATATTAGGGCGGCACGGTGGCTTAGTGGTTAGCATGTTCTCCTCTCAGTGTTAGGAATTCCCGGTTCGAATCCCCATCTGGGTGGAGTTTCCATGTTCTCCGGTTTTCTCCCACAGTCAAAAAACATGGATCAAGGTCAATTGAATTCTCCAAATTGCCCCATATAGAGTGTGTTTGTGGGTATCTGTGTGAGTGGATGGATGGATAGTCTTCAGGAACAAATTACTACGTTTTGTTACTATGTTTGTTACAAATTACTACGTTTTGTTCCTTTTGTCAAACCCTAATTAATTAACTTTAGTAATATGTTAATTGTAGACTATTTGTTGCTTTTTGAGTGCCATTTTAATCTCAGGAATACTATATTAAACCCGCATGTCCGGCTGAATTTCCGCTGAATGGGACGCGGGAACGCACCGTTTGCTGCTCCACACAAATGGCGGTCCTCTTCTGCTTAATTGTACCTCAGTTTCTTTGTTTCTTCGCCATTTTGAGCCACTTTTCCTCTACAGCAACGACCCCGGAGCTCGAGGAGACGTTTAATAAGTATTACAACAACGTGGAGCTCGGTGAGCGTCTGCGGGTTTTGGCTGAACGCCACGCCGACATCAGCAGCGTGCAGAGCGCGGGCCGCTCGGTGGAGGGCCGGGAGCTGTGGGTGATCCGGATCACTCACCCGCTGACAGATACCCCCGGAAAGCCCCGCGTGCAGCTCGGGGGCAGCATCCACGGCGACGAGCCGCTGTCCCGGCAGCTGCTGGTGTACCTGGCGGGGTATCTGCTGAGCCGCTACGGCGCGGATGAGCGTGTGAGCGCCCTCGTTAACAGCACGGAGCTCTACCTGTGGCCCGCCATGAACCCCGACGGCTTCGAGCGAGCGGCGCAGGGGGAATGTTCTGGAAGCAGAGCCGCCCGAGAAAACGCCCGCCGGGTCGACCTGAACCGAGCCTTCCCTGAACGTTACGACCCCAGCGCCTTAGAACTTACCCCCGAGGTCGCTGCCATCATTAAATGGCTTTTACAAAAAAAGTAGGTCCTTTAAAGCTGCCATAGGTTAATAATATTAATAATCCATCCATCCATTATCTTTCACTTTATCTTCTACTAGGGTCGCTGGGGTTCTCCATGCCCATATAGGGGAATACGTTGCGGGTGATGGGCAGATACACCCAAGGGCAGGGCACCAATCTATCACCGGGCACACACTCGCCCACACAGACAGATTCTATATGGGGCAATTTTGGAGAATTCCATTGACCTTGATCCATGTTTTTGGACTGTGGGAGGAAACCGGAGAACCCGGAGGAAACCCACGCGGACACGGGGAGTTAAATAATGTTAATATTAATAATCCATTCATCCATTATTCTGCTTTATCCTCTAAATAAAGAGGGGGGGTTCCCCATGGCCATATAGGGGAGAACGTTTTGGGCGCTGGGCAGATACACCCAGGACAGGACGCCAATCTATCACTGGACACACACACACACACACACACACAGACATGCAGAAACACACACTTTGGGGCAATTTGGAGAATTCAATTGACCTTGATCCATGTTTTTGGACTGTGGGAGAAAACCGGAGAACCCGGAGGAAACACATGTGGACACGGGGAGAACATGGAAACTCCACCCAGATGGGGATTCGAACCGGGAATCCTTAGCGCTGAGAGGAGAACATGCCAACCACTAAGTCACTGTGATGCCCGCCATTTGGACACATTCTTATTTGATATAATAAAACAACAAAAATATTCCATCCATCCATTATCTTCCACTTTATCCTCTATTAGGGTTGTGAGTGGGTTCCTCATGCCCATCCAGGGGAGAACGTTTCGGGGGCTGGGCAGATACACCCAGAACAGGACACCAATCTATCACTGGGCACACACTCACTCACACAGACACACACACACACAAACACATTCTATGTGTCTGGGGTGATTTTGGAGCTTTCAGTTAATTTTGATCTATGTTTTTGGACTGTGGGAGAACATGGAAACTCCACCCAGATTGGGATTCAAACCTGGATCCCCAGAGTTGAGAGGAAGACGTTCTAACCACTAAGCCACTGCCCCATTACAAAGTTATAATAAAATAAATAATAAAGGACATTCTACTAATAATACACACTTATTTTAAACAGCTGAAGAAAATGCAATATATAAAAAATTTGAAGTACTATCAATGTATATGTAACAATAATAAATATAAAGTGGCTGTGGTAAAAGAAATGTCCAGTATGAGTCAAGATCTGTGTATAAATTTTGCAAATATTAAAAATAACACTTAATTGTATCCATTATCCACTTGGAAGTATTTTCAGTATTTCTGGCAGGTTGGCAGCTGTCGGAGGATATTTGTTTGAGTTCTATGCATTTTATAAAATTAATTATTGTAATATTCTCCCATCCAATATAGATTTGTTCTCTCTGGTAACTTGCAAGGGGGTTCAGTACAGGCTCGCTATCCGTTCGATGACTTCAGCGTCCCCACTATGACCGGGGTGTATAGCAGGACACCTGATGATGCCCTCTTTCGTTATTTAGCTCAGACGTATTCTGAGAACCATCCGATCATGCGGCAGGGCAAATCTCCATGCCCCGACGAGCCGAACAAACAGCTCAATGACAGCGTGACGTATGGGGCAAGTTGGCATGAAGACCGAGGTGAGCTGTGCATTATACAAGTGTTTAATGATCATGCCAGTTTGCATGCAGATGTTCTGGTTCTGGAGGTATTTGTCCATTCCAGGAACCATGCAAAGCTTCAGTTACTTCCATGGGAATTGCTTTGAAGTCACTTTTGAGCTGAATTGCTGCAGGTATCCAATGGCTTCAGAGTTACTCACTGAATGGAACAACAACCGGGAGGCCCTGCTGACATTCATCGAAAAGGTGAGAAGATGAACAAAAGCTGAATGTTCTAAAGGGCGGCACGGTGGCTTAGTGGTTAGCACGTTCGCCTCTCAGCGCTGGGGATTCCCGGTTCGAATCCCCATCTGGGTGGAGTTTCCATGTTCTCCCCGTGTCTGCGTGGGTTTCCCCGGGTTCTCCGGTTTCCTCCCACAGTCCAAAAACATGGATCAAGTCAATTGAATTCTCAAAGGTTGCCCCATGTAGAGTGTGTCTGTGTGAGTGAGTGTGTGCCTAGCGATGGATTGACGCCCTATTCTGGGTCTATCTGCCCAGCGCCCGAGACGTTCTCCCCTGGATGGGCATGGGGAACCCCACTGCGACCCTAATAGAGGATAAAGTGGGAGATAATGAATGAATGTTCTAAAGGATGTACATAGTCTTCAATTGAGTACAAGTTCTCTGACCGCTCATGTAGTGTCAATAGTCTTTGGATATTTTTTTAAGTGATCCAGTTACTCAGCCAGGCTCCACAGTGATGGAGATCATGGAGAACACAGAGAACTTGATATCTGAGATTTAATTTAATCCTTACAGGTTCTGCAATATTTTTTTTTTCCAGAGATCACACGTTAAACATTGAATTCTGGTGTTCCCAATGTATTTATTTGCAAGACACTTAAAATGCATGGTTGTATCATTAAGGGCGGCACGGTGGCTTAGTGGTTAGCATGTTCTCCTCTCAGCGCTAGGGATTCCCGGTTCGAATCCCAATCAGGGTTGAGTTTCCATGTTCTCCCTGTGTCCGCGTGGGTTTCCTCCGGGTTCTCCGGTTTCCTCCCACAGTCCAAAAACATGGATCAAGTTAATTGAGTTCTCCAAACTCAATTGGGGGTGGGGGGGTTCCCCATGCCCTTCCAGGGGAGAACGTTTCGGGTGCTGGGCAGATAAACCCAGGACAGGGCGCCAATCTATCACTGGATACACACTCACTCACACAGACACACTCTATATGGGGCAATTTGGAGAATTCAATTGACTTGATCCATGTTTTTGGACTGTGGAAGGAAACCGGAGAACCCGGAGGAAACCCAGACAGCCACGGGGAGAACATGGAAACTCCACCCAGATAGGGATTCGAACTGGGAATCCCTAGCGCTGAGAGGAGAACGTGCTAACCACTAAACCACCATACTGTCCTGCAGAGAACCCCTGTTTTGCTTCTTCAGTGCATAGAGATGGACCACTACCACTACACCGCATTAACGTTGACGTCTGATCTTTTCTAAGGTTCATATTGGTGTTAAAGGTTATGTCATGACCAACACAGGAATTGGAATCCCAGACTCCATCATCTCTATTGCTGGAATCGATCACAACATTACCACATGGATATTTGGTGATTACTTCCGTCTGCTGCTGCCAGGAACCTATAATATTACAGCCAGCTCTCCAGGGTAAGCACTTACTAATCGTTTTATATAATAATAATCGATATTTAAAAATATCATTTGTCTACTGTGTGTCTGTGTATAATTAATATTCTTTGTGCATCTCAGGTATCTCCCAGTCACTGTTAATGATGTCACGGTGACGGAAGGCAGACCTACCCTGCTAAACTTCATCTTAAATGACAGGACAGAACTGCCTCTATACGAACCTTCTGTCCCCTCGCCATACACGTCCACTAATCAGGTCCAACCTAGTCCTTCAGACCAGCCGCGAGGCTTCAGTTATCACAGTTACTCGGACATGGTGCGGTTTTTGGCCCAAATCCGTGCCATTTATTCCTCCATAACCCTCCTGTACTCAATCGGCCAGTCTGCACTGGGCAGAGAGCTTTATGTCATGGAAATATCTGTTAATCCTGGACTCGAACGACCAGGTGAACATTGTTAAACCCTGTTTCATTAAAAAAAAAAGCTATTGATTTTCATTAAAACATGTTCTATATTTGCATTTTGATAAATCCATCCATCCATTATCTTCTGCTTTATCCTCTATTAGGTTAGCGGGGGGGGGGGGGGGGTTCCCATGCCCATCCAGGGGAGAACGTCTCGGGCGATGGGCAGATACACCCAGGACAGGGTGCCAATCTATCACTGTACACACTCACTCACACTGACGCACTCTATATGGGGCAATTTGGAGAATTCAGTTGACTTGATCCATGTTTTTGGACTGTGGGAGGAAACCGGAGAACCCGGAGGAAACCCACGCGGACATGGGGAGAACATGGAAACTCCACCCAGATTGGGATTCGAACCTGAATCCCTAGTGCTGAGAGGAGAACATGCTAACCCACCGTGCCACCCCACACACACTATATAGGAGTAATTTAGAGTGCATATTTTTGGACTGTAGGCGGAAACCCATGTTGATTTTGACGTGGGGGGTTCCCCATGCCCATCCAGGGGAGAAGGTCTCGGGCGCTGGGCAGATACACCCAGGACAGGACGCCAATCTATCGCTGGGCACACACTTACTCACACAAACGCACTCTATATGGGGCAATTTGGAGAATTCAGTTGACATGATCCATGTTTTTGGACTGTGGGAGGAAACTGGAGAACCCGGAGGAAACCCACGTGGACACGGGGAGAACATGGAAACTCCACCCAGATTGGGATTCGAACCTGAATCCCTAGTGCTGAGAGGAGAACATGCTAACCCACCGTACCGCCCCACACACACTATATAGGAGTAATTTAGAGTGCATATTTTTGGACTGTGGGCGGAAACCCATGTGGACACGGGGAGAACACCCAGATCAGGATTCGAACCTGGAACCCCAGCCCTGTTTGATTTTTGTTGTGCTTCATCGTAGTTTATTCTGTTTCCTCTTTAGATATTTTGCAGTAACAGCATCAGTAGCTATGGCAGAGAGCTCGATACCGCAGGTCGATTTTGACGTGGGGGGTTCCCCATGCCCATCCAGGGGAGAACGTTTCGGGCGCTGGGCAGATACACCCAGGACAGGATGCCAATCTTCTGCTGGGCACACATTCACTCATATAGACACACTCTATATGGGGCAATTTGGAGAACTCAATGGACTTGATCCATGTTTTTGGACTGTGGGAGGAAACCGGAGAACCCGGAGGAAACCCACGTGGACACGGGGAGAACATGGAAACTCCACCCAGATTGGGATTCGAACCGGGAATCCCTAGTGCTGAGAGGAGAACATGCAAACCACTAAGCCACCCATTTTGATAAATCATAGATCTTAAAAGAGCTGATTGTCTGAACTCCTTATAATTCTTCTTCTTCTTATTTTTTTTAACAGGCAGACCAGAGGTAATGTTTTTGGGAAACCGGTACTGTGGTGATGCTGCTGCCACAGAGATTCTTTTGAACTTATTGGAGTATTTGTGCAGCAATTATGGTCACGACCCTTCAGTCACAACAATACTGAACAACACAAGAGTGCACATACTGCCTTCCATGACCCCAGACGATTATGAAACAGCAGAGACGGGTACATATACAAATTGGGTTTGGCGACAAATGCATTGGAATCAGTTTACAATACAATTTTAAGATACAGCATAAGAATCTGTAAATAAAACAACCCATAATCTCATCAGTTCTGTATGAAAGCCATTTGATTTGAAACAGACTTCCAATTATTCATTCATTCATTATCTTCCACTTTATCCTATATTAGGGTCGCGGAGGGGGGGGGGGTTCCCCATGCTCATCCAGGGGAGAACGTTTCAGGCGCTGGGCAGATACACCCAGGACAGGGCGCAAATCCATCGCTGGGCACACACTCACTCACACAGGCACACTCTATATGGGGCAATTTGGAGAACTCAATTGACTTGATCCATGTTTTTGGACTGTGGGAGGAAACCGGAGAACCCGGAGGAAACCCACGCGGACACGGGGAGAACATGGAAACTCCACCCAGATGGGGATTCGAACTGGGAATCCCTAGCGCTGAGAGGAGAACATGCTAACCACTAAGCCACCGTGCCGCCGACTTCCAATTAAAGACATGAAAAAGTATTTCAGCTTTTTTAATTTTAGAAGGAAGGCACGGTGGTTTAGTGGTTAGCATGTTCTCCTCTCAGCACTAGGGATTCCCGGTTCGAATCCCCATCTGGGTGGAGTTTCCATGTTCTCCCCGTGTCCGCGTGGGTTTCATCCGGGTTCTCCGGGTTTCCTCCCACAGTCCAAAAACATGCATCAAGTTAACTGAGTTCTCTAAATTGCCCCATATAGAGTGTGTCTGTGTGAGTGAGTGTGTGCCCAGCGATGGATTGGCGCCCTGTCCTGGGTCTATCTGCCCAGCGCCCGAGACGTTCTCCCCTGGATGGGCATGGGGAACCCCACCGCGACCCTAATAGAGGATAAAGCGGGAGATAATGAATGAATGAATAATTTTAGAAGGTTTTTTACACCTTTAAGTAACTAATAGCAATGATTTTCAGCCAAATCTATACTTGTTGCTCTGTTAATAAACTAAGTAACTTTTCATTACATTTTAAGTCTTCTTGAGGAGAGCTAATCATATAAACTGATAATATAAGCGGTTTATATGAACGTATACTGCCATCTTATGGTAAGAAAGCGAAATTACACGCTTACTGTAACAATACATTAGATTTCTAAAGGTTCTCATCGGCCATTTATATAAAAATATAAAAATAAAAACCTTCTGTTAGTTGTTATAAAACCATTGTCTCAGCTCCCTGGATTTAATCTAAACAATAATGTAGATAAACTTCCCTAAATGACTTGTCTTTTCTGCAAAAGGTTTAAAACCAGGGATAACAAAAGTGATGGACTGGATGAAGACCAACACTTTCATCTTATCTGCTAGTGTTCATGGAGGTACGATGTTATAATTTGCTTGTCATGTTTTGCAAGCGCAAGTGATTTAACTAAACAAAGTATTTGCCGTTTTTAGGAATGAGTGGTTTGCTGTATCCCGATTCTGCTGACCCCCCTGACAAGGCTCTGTTTGAATCCATAAAACAAGCCTACGTCATGGTGAGTCTTGGGTGTTTGTCATATTTACAGTCTGCAATTTTAATGTTGCATTTAAATTGGATTCAGATCCTAAAAGGATGGTTTTTGTACCTTTTTTATGTTCTGGCTCAGGTCAAATGATGCACAGTCAATTTATTTATGCATTCTGAGCGAGTTGTATAGAACCGCATAATGTTTTCATTCATCCATCCATTATCTCTCGCTTTATCCTCTATTAGAGTCGCGGGGGGGTTCCCCATGCCCATCCAGGGGAGAACGTTTCGGGCACTGGGCAGATAGACCCAAGACAGGACACCAATCTATCACTGGACACACACTCACTCATACACACACACTCTATATGGGGCAATTTAGAGAACTCAATTAACTTGATCCATGTTTTTGGACTGTGGGAGGAAACCGGAGAACCCGGAGGAAACCCACGCGGACACGGGGAGAACATGGAAATTCCACCCAGATGGGGATTCGAACCGGGAATCCCTAGCGCTGAGAGGCGAACGTGCTAACCACTAAGCCACCGTGAATGAACCTTTAGAACATCCAGCTTTTGTTCATCTTCTCACCTTTTCGATGAATGTCAGCAGGGCCTCTCGGTTGTTGCCCTACCCTCTTATTATGAATATTATTAGTTCATTTTAGGGGTGGCACGGTGGCTTAGTGGTTAGCATGTTCTCCTCTCAGCACTAGGGATTTCCGGTTCGATTCCCAATCTGGGTGGACTTTCCATGTTCTCCCCGCGTCCGCGTGGGTTTCCTCCGGGTTCTTCGGTTTCCTCCCACAGTCCAAAAACATAGATCAAGGTCAATTGAATTCTCCAAATTGTCCCATATAGAGTGTGTGTTTGTGTGAGTGTGTGTGTATCCAGTAATAGATTGGCGCCCTGTATCTGCCCAGCGCCCGACGTGGATGGGCATGGGTAACCCCCCCCCCCCCCCCCTGCGATCCTGATATAAGATAAAGCAGAAGATAATGGATGGATTAGTTCATTTTAATATAAGGATGCCCTTTGGAGACACATGATGTTGTACATTGGTTTCTCTACATTTTTGTTCTCCAAACGTTTTACTAGACCCCAGATGAGCAGGAATACAAAGAGTGATGCATGATTCTTAGTTATGCAGCTAAGAGACACTGACATGCTGGTGGTGGCATTATTAGTGGGTCAGATGCAGCAGGGATATTAATGTAATAATTATTTTAAGTGGGATATCGTTTAGTTTGAGAGTAGATTTCTGTAAATTGAGAGTAGATTTCTGTGGCTTTTGTCTGCTTCTCACATTTTTTTTTTTCAGGATCTTCCATTTCTTCTGACCTGTGAGGGTCCAAACCCGGACAAAGATGATCGGCTTGTTTTATCTGCCTTTGATCGTGAGCTATACCTTATTTATTTCTAATATTCCATTATGTAATACCAATGTTATGTAATACCAAATGTAATGTGTATTTTTATATATATATATATATATATATATATATATATATATATATATATATATATATATATATATATATATATATATATATAAAATACACATTACATTTGGTATTACATAACATTGGTATATATATATATATATATATATTATATTATATCTTTACTGATGTTTAATTATCATTCATTCATTATCTCCCGCTTTTTATCCTCTATTAGGGTCGCGGTGGGGTTCCCCGTTCTCCAATGGATGGGCATGTCTCAGGCACTGGGCAGATAGGCCCAGGACAGGGCGCCAATCCATCGCTGGGCACACACTCACTCGCACAGACACACTCTATATGGGGCAATTTTCAGAAGTCAATTGACTTGATCCATGTTTTTGGACTGTGGGAGGAAACCGGAGAACCCGGAGGAAACCCACGCAGACACGGGGAGAACATGGAAACTCCACCCAGATGGGGATTCGAACCGGGAATCCCTAGCGCTGAGAGGCGAACGTGCCAACCACTAAACCACCGTGCCGCCTCTTAATTATCATTATTATTTTGAATTTATTTCTTACCTCTAATTATATTTTTATTTCTTCTTGTCTCTCAGGGTTTGATCTTCAGGACTGGGCATATCATAACACGGACACGCTGGCAGTTAGCATCGGTTTTGGCTGTGATCCACATCCATCTCCCAAGAAGCTCTCCACCTACTGGCAGCAGAATCAGAGGGCTCTAATACATTTTATCCAGCAGGTTCCATCCCATCATTTTTTTTGTCCTCTTTTCTGTTCATATAAATCAAATTACATAGAAAAGATATTTGATAAACATCAGGCTGAATAGTGTTTTAAGTGTTGATTTTAAAAAAATGTTGTTTAGTTCAGATGTACAAAATGATTTTCCAGTTCCTCTCTGGAAGACTTACTGCACACTTGGCTTTTGGCAGCTTCTTAATAGAAAGCCTGGGTTCTTGCATTTGACTCTGTACATGAACACGGAAATTCATAAGAAGTGATTTGCAGGCATCATCATAATTCATAATTCACTCATGATGATGATGCAGGTGTGGTTCTTAATTGAACTTCTTTGCTGTTTGTTTTCTCTTAGGTTCATCTTTCTGTCAGAGGTGAAGTGACCGATTCCCAGACTGGTCAAGCCATTCCCGAGGCTGCCATCACTGTGGATGGCTCGAGGCATATAGTGCACAGCAGTAGAACTGGACAGTACTGGAGGCCTCTGGCTCCTGGAAATTACCAACTTAATGTAGCTGCACCAGGGTGAGAAATAAAAAAATAAGCACTGTATAATATTGTATCTTCTTCGTTTTGAAGATACATTGTGATTTGATTCCTAAAACAATCCCCAAAGGTTTGGGACTGGGAACAATGAGTACAGAGTTAAATAAAGCCTGATGACTTGGACAACGTGTCATGTCCAGGTTACCTGTCGACATGTCTTTGACAGGAGTTACTGGAGAAAGCTACGATAGGGATGGAGGGATGGACATGTCGACTCCACTCAGGATGGAACATTGTTTACATCTTGTGGGAATCAAACCCAGGATCTTTTAGCTGTGAGGTGAAAGCACTGACTGATGTGTCACCCAAACTTTGATTGTCATTGTTCTAAATCATTCATTCATTCATTCATTATCTTCCGCTTTATACTCTATTAGGGTCGCGGTGGGGTTCCCCATGCCCATCCAGTGGAGAACGTTTCTGGCGCTGGGCAGATACACCCAGGACAGGGCGCCAATCCATCACTAGGCACACACTCACTAACTCAGACACACTCTATATGGGGCAATTTTGAAAATTCACTGGACTTGATCCATGTTTTTGGACTGTGGGAGGAAAGAGGAAGAACCTGGAGGAACCCCACGTGGACAATGGGAGAACATGGAAACTCCACCCAGATGGGGATTCGAACCGAATCCGCGCAGGAGGCGAATCCACTAAGCACTGAGATGTTCGAAATCATTCTGGGAAAAAAGTGTTTGTCTTCAAATACCATCCATACCTTTCAGTTAGTCCTAAGTTAGGGTCGGACGTTGGGGGGGGGGTTCCCCATGATACACACGTTTCGGACGGAGATACAGGACACACACACATATCCATCCATCATCTTCCGCTTTATCCTCTATTAGGGTTGAGGGGGTTCCCCATGCCCATCAGGGAGAACGTCTCGGGCGCTGGGCAGATACACCCAGGACAGGACACCAATCTATCGCTAGGCACACACTCACTCACACAAACACACTCTATATGGGGAAATTTGGAGAAACTCAATTGACTGATCCATGTTTTTGGACTGTGGGAGGAAACCGGAGAACCCGGAGGAAACCCACGCGGACACGGGGAGAACATGGAAACTCCACCCAGATTGGGATTCGAACCGGGAAACCCTAGCGCTGAGAGGAGAACATGCCAACCACTAAGCCACCGTGCCACCCCTCACACACACTATATATAGAGAGTAATTTTGAAACCCATGTGGACACGGGGAGAACACCCAGATCAGGATTTGAAGCTGGAACCCCAGCCCTGTTTGATTTTTGTTGTGCTTCATCGTAGTTTGTTCTGTTTCCTCTTTAGATATTTTGCAGTAACGACATCAGTAGCTATGGCAGAGAGCTCGATGCCGCAGGTCGATTTTGACCTCATCTCCGATCAAAAGACTGATCGTGACGGCCAAAAGGAGGAGGACGAATTCCGAAGGCTGGTGGAGGAACTGTCCTCTCCTCAATCGCTCGATCAGGCGCTTAAAAATGATTTGCCAGCAAGAACACTACACTACAGACGGCACACCGAGCGCTCCGAGTTCTTGAGGGGTCTTCACTTCAACTATCCTCATATTACTCAGTTGTACAGGTGATGATCCTATTACTCTATTATCACTACATTTACATTACATTTACATACATTTGGTCATTTATTGGACGTTTTTATCCAAAGCGACTTACAAAGTGAACACAGGGTTCATCACAACATCCCTGGAGCAATGAGGGTTAAGGGTCTTGCTCAACTGGTAACTTCAGTGGACCTGGGATTTGAACCCCCAACCTTCAGATTGACAGCCCAACACCCTAAACACTGAGCTACCACGCCCTTCTATTATTCATTCATTCATTATCACCCGCTTTATCCTCTATTAGGGTATATTTAGAGTGCATATTTTTGGACTGTAGGCGGAAACCCATGTGGACACGGGGAGAACACCCAGATCAGGATTCGAAGCTGGAACCCCAGCCCTGTTTGATTTTTGTTGTGCTTCATCGTAGTTTATTCTATTTCCTCTTTACGTTCCCTTAAAAGTCCACCGTTCCCCTTACAAGTCCACCGTTCCCCTTACAAGTCCACCGTTCCCCTTACAAGTCCACCGTTCCCCTTACAAGTCCACCGTTCCCCTTACAAGTCCACCGTTCCCCTTACAAGTCCACCGTTCCCCTTACAAGTCCACCGTTCCCCTTACAAGTCCGCTTTACCGAAACAGTGAAGGGAATCTGAAATTGGATAAAAGTGAGGTACTATACTGATGCTATCTTTATTATTTTGGAGCTAGTCTAGGTCACAGCTGGGAGTTCAGGCCCATCTGGGCTCTGGAAATCTCCGGCACTCCTGGCTTACCTCAACCCAATGTCCCGAGGATCAGATATGTGGCAGGTGTCCACGGTAACGCTGCATCAGGACCAGAACTGCTGCTGGAGTTGGCATCTGTCCTTTGCATTAACTATGGAGGAAATCCAGTTATCACAAAGGTGGAAAATGTCATTATTTATGGTGATGTCTGCATAAAGTTCCAAATGGTACATTATGAGGGAGGAGTGTAAACGGAATTATTTTATTGGGTCGTGTTCCATCCATCCATTATCTTCCTCTTTATCCTCTATTAGGGTCGCGGGGGGTTCCCCATGCCCATCCAGGGGAGAACGTCTCGGGCGCTGGGCAGATACACCCAGGACAGGACGCCAATCTATCGCTGGGCACACACTCAGTCACACAGACACACTCTATATGGGGCAATTTGGAGAACTCAATTAAGTTGATCCATGTTTTTGACTGTGAGAGGAAACCGGAGAACCCGGAGGAAACCCACGCGGACACGGGGAGAACATGGAAACTGCACCCAGATTGGGATTCAAACCGGGAATCCCTAGCGCTGAGAGGAGAACATGCTAACCACTAAGCCACCGTGCTGCCCATTGGGTCGTGTTGACCTATAATAAAAATTTTTGATGCAAAAAAAAAAAAAAAAACATTTAAAAATATTGATTGGCCATTCAAAAATCATAAAACAGAGTATTGGTAATTATGTTTGCCTAGTGGAGCAGTGTGTAGAATATTCACCTCACAACAAGACAGATCTGGATTTAATTTACAGTCTTAAATAATTTATATGCATTTCTTTTTTAATATTTTTCTCCCACAATCCCAATACACGCAAGTCAGTTAATTAAAGATGCTAATTCAGCCGTAGGTGTGAATGTGGGTATGAAATGTCTCCTGAATCTGTTTGATGATGAGCTGCAGCATCTATATTAAGTTAAACAAAAATTAAATACATTTTGGGTGTAAAGGTGGCACGGTGGTGTAGTGGTTAGCATGTTCTCCTCTCAGCACTTGGGATTCCTGGTTCGAATTCATAGATTTTCCATGTTCTCCCCGTGTCTGCGTGGGTTTCCTCCGGGTTCTCCGGTTTCCTCCCACAGTCCAAAAACATGGATCAAGGTCAATTGAGTTCTCCAAATTGCCCCATATAGAGTGTGATTGTGTGAGTGAGTGTGTGCCCAGCGATGGATTGGCGTCCTGTCCTGGGTGTATCTGCCCAGCGCCTGAAACCACCCCCACGAGACCCTAGTAGAGCATAAAGCGGAAGATAATGGATGGGTTTTGGGTGTAAAAATATTAGGGGTGAGCTGCAATATTCGCTGATTCGACGATTCGATTCGGAGAACCGTAGTCGACTATGAACCTCATAGTCGAATGTACCATTTTGACCACATGGGGGCGCCCATGGCTGCTGCTAAGCATTAGTTTTTACATGAAATGTCTTTGTTTTCGTTATATATATATATAGCCTTTTGTCAAATAAAATCATCCTAATTTCTAGAAAAAAAAAAAAAAAAGAAAAACAAAAAAAAAAGGTTTTCTTTTGTTAGAAAAACAAGTAAAATATTAAAAAAAAAAAATATTTTAAAACCACGCTTATAGCGCCATCTTGTGGTGAAATTTGAACTGATTCGACTATCAGTCGACTATAGGGAAAATCTGACGAATCAGATTCGACTATGAAAATTCTTAGTTGAAGACACCCCTAAAAAATATATCAATAATTTTTTACAGAAAGCATTCATGCATTGTGGTGTCTTGTGTTTTAATTTTGTTTTCTCTCTCCAGCTCATTAACAGAAGTCGTATAGTGATTGTTCCATGTGTGAATCCAGATGGGAGGGAACTCGCTGAAAAGGGCATGTGCTCCTCCAGTGCGGGGCTAACCAACGCTCATGGGGTGGACCTCGACTCAGACTTCTCTTTTGGTCAGACTGCAGTTTACTCAGTTTTTATTTCAAATACTTATTTAAGTTTTCATTTTAATTCACATCCCTGTTAATGTGTTTAGGAAACATGTCCGCTCAGCCGGAAACACGTGCTTTGATGGATCTGATATCTGGTGGAGGCTTTTCGCTCTCTGTAGCTTTAGACGGCGGCGCTCTGCTCGTTGCTTACCCTTATGACCGACCCTCTGAACCTGGTAATACACATGTACAGTAGACTACGAGAGCGTGTTTCCCGTGATTTATTTATAATAATACACAACCTCGAGTGCCTTATTGCTTTTAGAAAACCCTTACAAACGCACTATAATAAAAACGGTTAACAAATACTTTTAAAAAATACTTAAAATACTGTTAAATTTGTTAAAAACTGTGAAAATTGTTAAACTAGTAATCTAATCCGGTTTTTAAAGTGAACATTGATCACTGAGTAACTGAATCGTAGCTTAGTGCTTCAGGAATCGGCTCACTGTTTATATTAATCTGTATTTCCATCCATTATCTTCTACTTTATCCTCTATTAGGGTCGCAGGGGGTTCCCCATGCCCATCCAGGGGAGAACATCTTGGACGCTGGGCAGATACACCCAGGACAGGATGCCAATCCATCACTGGACACACACACACTCACTCTCTATAGAATTCAGTTGACTTGATCCATGTTTTTGGACTATGGGAGTACACCGGAGAACCCGGAGGAAACCCACGTGGACACGGGAGAACATGGAAACTCCACCCAGATTGGGATTCGAACTGGAAATCCCTAGCACTGAGAGGAGAACATGCTAATCACTAAGCCACCATGCCGCCCTTAATATATTGGTTAAAATGAGTAAAAAGTACTCTGCTGGTACCCTGTATTTATTTTTTTTTTAATCTCCGGGTTCTCCGGTTTCCTCCCACAGTCCAAAAACATTAAGTCAATTAAATTCTCCAAATTGCCCCATCTAGAGTGTGTATGTGTGAGTGAGTGAGTGTGTGCCCAGTGATAGATTGGCGTCCTGTCCTGGGTGTATCTGCCCAGCGCCCGAAACGTTCTCCCCTGGATGAGCATGGGGAACCCCACCGCGACCCTAATAGAGGATAAAGTGGAAGATAATGGATGGATGGATCTTGGCCATAGTTAAATCTGTCTTCCTTTCCATTGTTTAAAGCACAAAATGAAGAAACATTTCGCTACTTGGCCTCTGTCTACGCCCGCAACAACCCTGTCATGTACCTGCAGTCTTCCAGATGCAATAACGAACCAGGAAAGTAGAACCAATACAGGAGATCCTTCCAAATAAAATATTAAATCAAATATTAATATGAATAAAATAATATACAAATAAAATATAACATCCTGATCTATTAACTGTCAAATTATTCTCAATTTTATTTTATCAACGAACAGAGATGATACCTGGAGGTACACTGAGGGGAGCAGCGTTTAACAGCCACGCCGGCAGTATGAAGGTATGGGATGTTTATGTATTATAATTCAGGACTTTGTACCGCTGCTTAACTTAATAACATCCATCCATCCATCCATTATCTTCTGCTTTATCCTCTATTAGGGTCGCGGGGGAAGGGGTTCTCCATGCCCATCCAATGGAGAACGTTTCGGGCGCTGGACAGGGTGCCAATACTATCGCTGGGGCACACACTCACTCACAAAAAACACTCCTATATGGGGCAATTGGAGAACTCAATTGAACTTGATCCCTGTTTTTTGGGACTGTTGGGAGGAAACCTGGAACCCGGAGGAGGGGAAACCCACACGGGGAAGATAAAACCCAGGACAGGGCAAAAATTTCCATCCCCGGGAAAAACACTCATCACGGGAAAAAACTTATATGGGGTTTTTGGGAAAAATTCCAATTGACTTGATCCATTTTTTTTGGACTGGGGGAAAGGAAAACCCGGGGGAACCCCCGGGAAAGGGAAACCCACGCGGGACATGGGGGAGAAAACTTTAAAACCCCCACCCAGTTTGGGTTTCAACGGGGAAACCCTAGGGGCTGAGGGGGAAAACCCTCCCCAACCCAATAACCCACCGTGCCCCCCAATTAATAACATGTTTGGGGATTTGTTCAGTTTATACTGTATCTCCCAGTAAATGAACAGGAAAATTTTTCCCCAATTATATGTTCTAATGCTATTTTCAGAATATTAAATTCTGCTTTGGGTTGTTACAGGGTGGTTAGGGGGAGCATGTTTATAGGGGGGCAGGGTTTGGCTTAGGGGTTTTAAAAGTTGGCCCCCAGGGGCTAGGGATTCC
>JAFMOC010001777.1:0-31219 GCA_019802505.1 Corydoras sp. C115 | reverse complement strand
TAAAAAAAGAAAGAAAAAAAATGAAAAAAAAAACCAAATGCAACAATAAATAAGGCTCTAAACGTGAAAGTCTTACAAAGAGGCAGGGCACACAGCAAAAACCAAAGCCCCAGCACAAACACAATACAAAGAAAACCCCCAACCCGGGAGGGGGGAAAACCCACCACTCACCCCGAGTTTTAAAAAAGCCCAAACAAAACAAAATAAAAAAATAACAAATTAAACAAACCAAAGCACAAACGCACCAAAAAAGAATAAATAAACAAAAAATGAAAAAAAAGGGGGGGTTTTGGAAGAACAAAAAACGCGGTTGGAAACAAAAACAAAGTGGGGGAAAACAAAACCCCGGAAGAGTTTGGAAACAAAACCCCCGAGTTAGGGTGGCAAACAAAATAACGTCCCCCGTAGTGGAAAAACCAGCCCAAACCCTCACCCAATAAGGGAGCTCCTCCCCTTTATGAAAGGCCAGGGGAGACCGTTTTGGGCTCAGAAATAAGAGGCGGAACAAAAAAACATAAGGAAAGGGCAAAAAAGCTTTACGGCAGCATACTGCTACAATCTACCCTCTCCTTGTATGGGCGCCCAACGAAAAAAATGAAAAGAAAAACCTAATCCCAGGGCCCGAAACAAGGGGGGAGACTGCACTAGACGAGGCCCCAAACCCGTGTTGGTCCCACTATTCACTGCTCGAGGGAGGTGGTGAACGTTGGATGCCCACCAGCCGTAGTCCTTAAGTTCGCCAACCCCTATATCATGACGGGCTGGCAATCCACAGATACACTCCCCCAGGCTCTTCCACAGAAGTGGACACACAGGACGTCTGACACAGGACACCTAAATGATGGGGCCATTACAGCCGGAGGCATTTCTAGCGGCATCTGCTACGCTCTGGACCCAAAAAGGAAAAAATCAAAGTGCTTACGAATGTTTTTCCATCACAGGGTCCGCATCATCCACCATTCATGTTGGGGAGACTCCCCATTAGACACACTCCCATGAGATGCTTCAAAGGGGGCGGTGTACATATTTAATCTTGTCCAAGTTCCCCACTGGTGCGATCGCATACACTGCTCCGCCAGCCTTTGGGGCTTAACAACCTGGTAGAAACAGAGCTCCATCGTCATGAAACTTATGACGGCCCCGTACACCAAAAACACGAAGATACACCAAATGACCTTCCGATTTGGTAAGTCATGACCTGACGATCATGCGCTCTTTTCTACGGCTAGCTGCAGCCTTGAGCCTCTCCTGTCCCCACTGAAAGCAACCCGAAGCTTATTTTTGATGTTCAAGTACCCAATCATGGACCCTACCACAACCGGCTCCTGAACCCTCCCCCCGCAAGAAGTCAATGGTAATCGAGGTTTTCCCGACCAAACATTAAAAAATTAGGGGGACTCTCCTGTAGCCTGATGAGGGGTGGTGTTATAACAGAAAGCAAATTGGGGAAGACAGCAGGCCAATCTCTCTTTTGAGAGCAGGGAAAGGGGCGGAAAAGGTTATGAAGCGTGCGGTTAAAGGGGTTTCACACGACCGTTTCCGGCCGGGTGATAGGAGTAGTGCCGGACCCTATCAATACCATAAAGGTCAACAACTGTCGAAGAAGTGATGCCTCAAAACACCACCCCTGATCAGAGTGAATGCGTGCAGGAACCCCAAATTTATAGAACCCCTCGTTGACTAAACACCTGAGCCACTGTGGCCCCTGTTGATCCCGGGTTTGGGATGCAGGTGTATTTACTGAAAACATCAGTCAAAACCAAAACTTCTCACAGCCAACCGGGAAGGCTCCAACACGGTGAAATCCATAGCCAAGACCTCCTGGGGCCGAGAAGCTAAAAGATGTCCCATAAAGGTGCGTGCCAGGGTTGAGTATCCTTAGCTACCTGGCACCGCTCACATTCCAGACACCAACGGCTACGTCGCAGACATACCTGGCCAATAGCACCTCTTCCTCACTAACTCCATAGTCCGCTCAACACCTTGATGGCCATGTATCTTGATGCAGTTGGGTCAGAACTTCTTCTTAAGACAAGTGGGCAGGACCAGTTGGAAGCCTTCTTCTGCACCATCAGGTCGGAACACCCTTCGGTACAAAACATCATCCTTTCAAGACCAAACGATCCCACTGGCGCAAAAGAGCTAAAGTGGATTTAGACATTTGACTGACGTTGGGTAGAATTAGGACACACTTATGATCCCAATATGGGCAAAACTCCCCAAATCACAGGATCTGTGCACTGGCATACACCCACCTCGACAATGTTGCCCAGGCAATGCGATCATAGCTGCCTGAGTTACTCCCAACCGTGGTTCAGCGGCTAATGCACGGTGTAGAGGGCTTGAATGGCCGTGCCAGGGCCAGGTCCTGAATACACTGAAGGCTCAGCTGGTTGCTGTCGGGAGAGTGAGCGTCTGCATTTCGATTATGTCTTCCCGAGCGTACTTGTGATCTCAAAGTCAAATTATGCCAGTTTGTGCTGCCCAGCGCTGTCCAGGCTCCCAACTAGACAGAAGAGAGATGGCTGAGGGGATTATTATCAGTATACCACACGTGATGTCCCCAATACAGTACTCGCGAAATTTTTCCGGTCATAGCCCATTTAAGTGACAGGACACTCTAATTTCATAGAGCTATAGTTGGACATGTTGCGTTTCAAGTCCGACGCAAACCTCGACTAGCATAAGCGAATAGGACATGTACCCTTACCCCCTGGCTCCTGGGAAAGGACCTGCACCCAGACCACTTGTGCTGGCATCTACCTCGAAATGAAAGCCAACTTAAAAATCGGCATAAAGCGAGAACAGGAGCATTGGTATCCGCTTCTTTAACTCGTCGAACTAGACTGACATCTGTTTCACACCAGCATGAATGAAAAACTGTGTCCCGACTCTTCTTAGCTGTAGCACCTAACTTTCTGCTACAACTTGTGCAATGGCGACTGCCAATTTGGCAAATCCTTCCACAAACCTGCGGTAGTAAACTAGCAAAACCCAAGAAAGAACGCAACTCTGGGGGAAACAGTACCGGGAGGGCGCCAACAGGCGCAGCCCTGGATGCTTACATGGGATCGGTAGCTACTCCCTGGTCGGAGATGCATGACCCAGATACCAACTTCCCGCTGGAAAAAGGAACACTTCTGCAACTTACCTTCACAATTCTTCGTGCTGCAACGCGTCCCAACACCAAGTCCAGCCTTCCATATGCTGATTACTGTAGAGGAGACAACATGACGATATCGTCCAGATAAAAGAAGTAAAGACTGGGCATTGTTGATCGCCAATACAAATCGCGTCCATGAGCCGTTGAAATGGTACCTGGAGCCTGTTACAAAGACCAAAAGCATCCAAGATTACCAACTGAAGAGACCAAATGGAGTACAAAACGCAGTTTTAGCACAGATCCTTCTTAGCAACAGGGACTGGTTATACTCCACTCGCAGATCCAAGTGAGAACCAGCGGGCTCCATACAGAGCATCCAACGATTTCCTTCCAATCGTGGGAGGGTGAAATGCCATCCTTTCGCATCTTAGCATTTAGTTGAACGATAATCCTAACACACATGCTCAAGCTGCCATCTCTCTTCTTAACCAGGACGATCGGTGAGGCGTAGGGGCTACTACTCTCCCTGATTACCTGTGCTTCTAGAAGCTGATAATATGAGACTTAACAACGTTCATACCTGTTGGAGTATTCGCCGATGTCGTTGACGGACAGGAACATCAATCCAACAATTGGGATCTGGTGAGAAATAATACATTAACACAGCCCAAGTCACCCTCATGAGGAGAAACATCATGATATTTCTGCAACAAGCTCGAATCTACTGATCTTGTTCCTCCATCAGACAAAGACGACACGTCCAAACGTAGCGACCTTGATTACAAGAAGAAGAGTTACTCATGGTAAGCCAACGGTGGCAGTGTTCAGAGAACTTCTTGCACCTCAGATGGCAGACTCACGACACCACACACTGTTGGGAAGTACCCAGGGTATTACGGGGGTAGGAGTAGAACATCATTAACACCACATTGCAATTGAGGATATAACCAGTGCCACGAGTCACTGTCCTACGCAGGAGAGGCCAGCAACCAGCAGGAGACCCGTATCCAGAGGTGTCAAACATACAGGCTCGCAAAAGAGCTTCTCTGAGCATGTTGCTAGCACCAACCTCATGGTACCACCGGGAATACGATGAAATCCTACCCCCCCCCGGACTTTTACTGGCCTACGTACAGTGGACTGCCATCGGCCTTGACAACAAAATTGTAAAGCCTTTAACAACCGAACTTGATCAGGACACCGACGGCCAGATTCGAAAGAGAGAAGGTCCATGTTTAAACAAAAATTTCCTGATAGCATTTACTTAAGGACATTCATCCCTAGTACTCCCACATGAGCCTGTAACCCCAGCCCACCAGGAGGGTCTTTAACAACCAGCACTCACAATTAGGCACCTTGTACCACATAGCTCAACAATTAAGCTCCACATAACCAATTAGGGAATGTCCAATCCATTGGCTGCACGAAGTTTCAGCCACTGACAAGACTGAAGACGTCCGGCCCCAAGGTTCCTCAAATGCTTGGAGAAGAAAGACTCCGTGTCGTAGACACCATAGATCCAGTGTCTATTAAGCAAGATACACGTCTCCCCCCCATAAACATTAAGATAGGGGCAAGAATGACATTAACGTTGGGCTTGCCCCAATTCTATTGCGCCATCTACCTCCCCACCCAACTGTGACTCTGCAGCTTGTGGATTAGTTTTCCGCCCCCTGTATGTAGGCCGTCTTTCACCACGAGATGACGGGACAAGAGAAACGAGGCGCCCGAGGAGGATCCGTCCCCCATCACAATCTCGCGCAAAATGCCCGGGTCCGCTGACAGCTTCTCATATGACTCACTAAGCTGGGTAGACACGAGAGGGTGGTCGCACAACCTATGCAACAAGCTACACTCTGTGAAAGTTGGATTCAATTGTTCCTGTTGCTCGCTTCAGATCTCTCTCAAGGTGACACAATTCCGATTGCTGGAAGTACTATTCAGAAGCACCACAGGGTCCCCCCTGGACCCCATACTAAATGCCATATCAGCTGGACTGATGACTAGCGACCCCTGAATTCCCCCAGGTGTATCCTCCCGTTCCACCGAATCGCTTCTGCCTCGGGCGCATCATAGTGGTTTTTGTTAACGACGTACAACTGCTTCATTCTCGACGCAACGCACTATCGATTACATGCTCTATAAACTGATCACGCAATAAAACATCTGCATCTTACTAACCCCTCTGGCTCCACCTGCTTGACTTTAATCATAAGACTCATCAAGCTAAGAGAATTTCCAATAATTCCTTCCTCCCTCCTGCTGTTTCCTGAAAGGTTGTGAAAACCCATACAGTTCCTTTAACACAGAAATTATCTTACCTGGATCACTCCTTCTGGCTGGCAAATAGAACGATACCTAATTTCCTTCCTCGCCCTCTGCCTCGCTCTAATTCTACCGTGATCAAACACACGAAGAAGGCCTTGATCAGAAAATGGAAAGAGGACGTGCACGATATACAAGCCTGGCGCTTGCCATCCAGCCATTCCTTTACAGTTAACCCTGATCTACCATTAAACATCAGGACATTTGTTCCTATCACAGAGGTACAAAAACCAATCTCGTCCTGTTACAAAGGGAAAGACTTGGAAACAAAAAAAAAAAAAATGTACAAAAAAATAGGAAAGGTACTTGGGGGGAGAGAGCAGACACAGAAAGGGCCATCCAACTAGGTCCTAATGCAGTTGCTACCTGTTCTTCTCTCAATTTAGCATTATCACCTGCAATTTGTGAATATAGTCCCGAAGCTCTTGGGCAACTCTGCTCCATGACTCACCTTACAGACCAAGCTAAACAATCAGAAAAGAAAAAAAGGGCAAAAAATTACTGAACAAAAAAAAAAAGGAGCAGAAGAGAAACACCAGGCACTAAAGAAAAACTGGTCAGGCTCTCTGCTGTCATTGTTTCACCAACACCTAAAAGCACAAGCAATTCCAGCAAAAAATAATAATAATTCAAGAAAATACCAAAATAATCTACCAAGGTAAACACGTCACTGATCAGAAGAAGTAAATCAGGCCGACTAACGCCAAACTGTGGCGGCTTAGATATTCACTCTATCAGCGATGCCGAAACAGGGCCAGCGGTGTCCACTTGTATGGGATTTAAGAACTATTCGACTACGCCACCCTGGAAGTATTGTCCAGGAAGACAGCCCCAAAATAAATGTCCACAGGTTCGTTTTACCCATACACAGTAGACGTATATACCAAAATAGATTTAATTTATTAACAAATTTAAAACAGAGAAATCCAGTGAGTACTTGGCTTAACATACAAATAAAGAAAAATCACAATAAAGAAAAAGAAAATCGCTAACATATATGCCAGAGTCCAGGTGGTGAAGGGGCAAGCTAAGTGTTTAAAGAAAAAATTAAAAATCACCATTATAATTACCCAAAAAAATACCACAAAACACAAAAAGGGGTGCACTGTCACAAACCAACCTCACCAACCAGTCCTCCAGCCTATTACCACGAAAAGAAAAGGACAAAAACAGAACAAAGAACTTAAACTCTGGCAAATTAGACAAAAACAAGAAATAAATGAAACAAAATACCACAATACAACAATAAATAAGCTCTTGATATGCAAGTCTTACAAAGAGGCAGGCACACAGGGGCACAACCAAAGCCCCCAGAACGAACAGCCAATACAAACAGAACAGCCCCAATCCGTAGTAGAAGTAGCCATTAGCAGCAGCTGAGAGCCAGCAAACAACAAGGCAAACAAAGAAACGTAAACAAAGCTTTAATCAAAGACAAAAACAAACACCAAAAACCAAACGATGATAAAAACAAAACACGCGGTGCAAACAAATACACACATGGAGGAAACAAAACCAGGCAGAAGCCACACCAAAACTGTGCGTTCCTGCAAAGAAAGAAATAGAAATATAATCATTATAAATCATATTAAAAGACACAGCATTGAAGTAGTCCTTCCTACCGTGTTATTCCAGAACAGCGACGCGAGATTAAGGAAAGACAAGCGGTCCCTCTGACAAACCACACCGACGCTCAGCCACATGCACACCGTGGGTAACGCGCCGGCACTGTACCGACAGGCAGGGGTAACCCCGTACCACTTTACAGCACCGGTCCTACACATCAGAAAAGAAACGTGCCCGATACTAAACTAACCGCAGCTCAACCTGCACAAGAAAAATTAGAATTTACCATACCTGCACTAGCAGATTAGTCCAAACGCCCAGTTCAAACCCTCCACACTCGCACCGAAAGTCGCGACACAGGGAAAACGCAGGACGGAACCGAGCAGTGGAAACACTCCCCAGTCAGCTCCCCAATGACGGGCCGCTCCCTCCCCTTTATGAAAGGCAAGGGGAGACACGATTGGCTCACGAGTAAATAAGAGCGGACAAAATAACATTAGTGGAAGGGCAGGAAAGTGTTACGCAGCATACTGCTACACATACTGCACATCAATCACACACACACACATACACACATGCACATCCAAAGACACACAACCTACCACATGCAATCATACACACACACACCCATATAACACAGTTTCCGTTTCCTTAATTAATTTACACATATACACCATGCACATCAATGCACACCATCCATATACCACACATCCACCAATAGAGACACCACATACACACATTCCATCAATACACACACACATATAGAACATGCACTTCACACAGTCACACACATATACACACATGCAAATCAATACACACACCCATACACACTGCACATCAAGCACACAGTGCTATACAGACCACTCAATGCACATCAATACACCACATATACAACACATGAACATCAATACACCACATATACACACATGCACTCAATACACACACATATATAACATGCATGCACATCAATACACACACACAGTACACCCATGCAAATCAATACACACACACATATCACGCATGCACATGAATACACACACTACTCACTACACACACCACACACACATGCTCATCGGACAAACACACACACATAGATACACACATGCACATCAATATACACACACACACCACATTAATTTACACACATGCCCGTCAATACAGACACACACTATACCACATGCACATCAATACACACACACATCAATACACTCACACACACACATACATAAAATCAATACACCCCCACAAACACTATACACACATGCACATCAAAACAGACACACATATACACACATGCCTCACGATACATACACAATACACACACACTAACATCCACACATAAATACACACCTGCACATCAATACAGACACACACATATACACACATGCACATTTATTCCAATTACATTTACATTTTTATCATTTAGCAGACGCTTTTTTCCAAAGCGACTTACAATAAACACCATTTTTTTTTTTTTTTACCACAGTATTGTTAAAGAGATGCGTCTTAAGTAGTTTCTAAAACTGTTCACTAGATTCTGCCATTACGGACAGAGTTGGGAGATCGTTTCCACCTTTTGCAAGTGGTGAACGCCACGGAGTGATAATTAGACTCCTCGGTGAGGTTGAAATCGCCAGGCGGCAATCATCACTTGAGCGAAGTGAACGAGTCGTAGTGTATTTTGAACAAAGATATGAGTGTAAAGATTGTGGATCTCGACATCTGGGGGGCGCGATGAGCCTCTACTGAGGTCTCGCGAGAGCTGTGCGTGAGTAATGGCGCATAGAGGTAAAAAATATACACACGGTAAAACCCAAGCCATTATTTAAATCATATACATAGATAAATATTACAATCCCTAAAGTAATAAAATACGTTATTAAATACATCGTTCCTTTACAATAAACAACAACTGCAGACGAGGAAACCCTTGCCAGTTTGGAAGTGTTACGTGGGGACGAGTGCTTGAAAACATCGTGTTGGGTAAGTTAAAAACACATGCGGCAGTTACAAACATGAGCACACCACCTCCAAACGCACTCAGTTCGGAACGTGCATCAAAGCGATCCACAATATCCCCGGAAAAAAGCTTCATGAAGTCCTGGATTCCATCGACAAGAAGGTAATCCAGTCTAGATGCCCGCTCGCCTTGGTTTGGAAAATTTTACACCAAGAATTCCAAAAATTAAGAGAATCTTTGGAATACACATACCGGAGCAGGTTTGTGTCCCACTCGCTGCTGGAACCAAGTGCTGCGGGACAACGTTAAACAACTGTCCCGAGGGGATGAATACAAAATATCCGACGAAATAGGAAAATGAGAGAATCCATCCTCGATTACAGCACGAAGCATGAGAAACACCTGGTTTTCATGTGGGATTGCAGAGCGAGCTGAAGAGGAGCAGAAAACTTCAGTTCGCGAGTTCATCCAGCAACAGCTGAAAACTTCCATCTGAGACGGTTAAATAAAACATCACTTTTCATCGTGGTTCACCGCTCGGCGCAACACAAAGCTCCGATAACAAGCGCCATCGACCTATTGTTGCTAAATCGAGCACTTTAAACAGAAGAGCAGGTAAGGATCAGGGCAGAGAGCTGCATGTGTACAGCCATTACAGTGGATGATCAGTTTCCTAAACAGATTCTCGTAGAGGCGAGTATATCCCATCAGAAAAAAATATACATTACTGAAGGTAATCGCGAGCTCAGTGCTGTAGACAAACTATATGTCAATGGTCATGCGTACATGGATATAGATGTCACCCTCTTGGCTTTATTAGGATAAACTGAGTAATATTAGGATAGTTAGGTTAGTCCTAATATATAAAGTAATTAGTTAAACAGCAAAACTAACTGGTAAAGATAAACAACGCACAGCTCTGTATAATGCTCACTGATGGAGGTGAACCAGGGCCGGGCTGTGTTTTTGTTTTTTCCTTCTTTCTTCCTTCTCTTTGTTCTATCATTTCCTTCTGTTAATACAACCTTTCCTCTCACTTTTTTTTCTTTCTCCTTCTTTTTAAAAGCAAAATGCGAAACCAACCCACAAATACTTCACAAGGCAACCCTATATAATCTCATTTTCTCTTCACATCCAGCACCCTTTTAACTTTTTTTCTCTGGTATCTGCACTGGCATCTAAGTTTACCAATTTGGCAAAACACAAGCATTACATTTGCATAAGTTGAGTTCTCTCTATCTCAATTGACATGCTATGGTTCAACTTTACACATCTTTACTCAAATCACACTACGCCACTATGAGCACAATAAGATTTGTCTCTGGAATGTTAATGGAGCCAGTACACAACAGAAAAGAACTAGTAATACTTAAACCAGCGTAAAGACTAAAGGCAGAGCTTGTCCTTATTACAGGAGATTAATAAATCTGCCACAACTGCGATGATATTAAATCATCAGAGTATCCTTGTTTGTGTTCTCGCTTGTTATAGCTCAAGACAAAGGGGATAGCAATATTAATACACAAAAATATTAATTATTCAATAATAGACACAGTCACCGACCCAGGAGGGTGATACATAATCCATAAAGTTATCTATACTAACTCACAGTTAAAAAGAAGAAAAAAGAATAAAAAAAAAAAAAAAAAAAAAAGGGATGTCTGGTCAGCATATACGGTCCAAAAACAGCGATAATAGCTCTTTCTTTCCAATTCTTCCTCTACACTATCTGATCACTCGGATTGCTCACTACTTTCTGGAGGTGACCTCAACTTTGCTCTAAACGAAACATGGACCGGCTTAGCACAGCAGGAACTCAGCGCAGTTGGCAAGTCTATAACATAGTAAACTCTCTATACATGAAGATTATGGACTTTGCGACGCCATTTGTCACAGGCCGTGTCGCCACAGGGGCGACAGAGACGCACGCCGCCATCATCGCCGTGTAAGACTAAATTAAAACTCCAACTCCCAGGAGGCACCAGCGGCAATTCAGGTCTGATGAGACCCGCTGCCAGCGTCCTTTATTTACACCGGTCTGTGGCGGTTCTTCCTCCCAAGCCTCGCCTTTTTCACGCGTAGTAGTGTGTGGTCCGTTGGAGTAATGCCCAATGTTGAATTGACGTGGGTCCTCTTCTTAATGTGTTATTCACACTGTCCTGAGATTTGGTTGCCGGGGTACGCCCTGGGCATATCACGATCACTTCTACCTGTGTTTATATTACTGTGTGCCGATAACGCGTCCGGTCGGAACGCCGCTCAATCCGTGGAGGCGGCAGGGTGCTCGAAAAAGAGCACAGCGTTCGGGTTTCAGAGTAGGGTATGCAGGAAGACTGTGTGCCGTCACTCGGTTTGGGGGGGTGTTTTCGGTTCGGGGTTTTGCGCCGCGGTCGCGGAGGCAGCGTTTTCAGCTGCTCTTTAGTTTTTTATTTTCTTTTGGTTTAGCGCGCGATATGCGCGCCTCGCTTTAGCGGAGTTTTTGTGTTTCGGTTCTTTTCTACTGCTCGCACATGCCATAGGGGCTAGAACTGTCTTCCGTGAAGCTAGGTGGTGCATCGTTTAGTTCGGCGCACCGTACGTCACAGCCCGCCGGTTCCGAACCTCGTTCCGAGACGTTTGCGCGTCACGCCCAGCGTGCCGCCGAGGGAGTGCCGATTATTACAGGTATTATATATATAAATTAATATTTAGGATTCAACAAAATATAAATTATATTTTAAATATTATACCCTTATATATGTATATATATTTATATATATATATCTCTATATATATATATATATAGTATATATCTATATATATACTATACATACGCCGTTATAGTGGCATCTTTTCAGCCTAGGCCACTACTCCCCTTTGTATCTTGGCTCCTATTATTCCCGCCCAGCGTAACAGTAACGGCGTTGCCATGATGGAACCCAGCAGGGGACCCGCCTAATCAGGGAGGCTTTGCAGCTTCCAGGGGGGCAGCCCATCGGCCGCCATTGAACAGCTCCTACAACAAATAATGCAGCAGCTGACCTTGATTGTAAAGAACAGACGTGTCCGAGGCTGTTCCCACTCCTGAGACACCATCTTAGGGTGTACGGTCATCTGGGCTCCCTCCTGGGGGGTGCGGAAATGCACAGATTGCTACCCACAGAGAGGTTTTGCTGGATAGGCCAAGATGGTTCAGGGGACTTCCCGACGTCCATGCTCCACTGGCTATCGAACGAACAGCCTTCTAGGTTTTCCCACAGAGCGTTTCTAAGGTATCCTTCATCGATCTCCGTTTACGTAAACTGGCAAAAACGCTTCAACCTGGGCCAAACGCTGCCCTGGTGGGAAGACAGAAGTCCCAGTGAAGTGTGCCACGGAACGAAACTTTTCCGTCAGGCGATCCGGCAGACCTTTTACAACCACAGGGAGGGGGGTGCGTGAAACCAGCCCGCGCTTACTCTCACTAAAACCAGGGGATGGTGGTCTTGCCCTCGGATTATGTGCTTGAGTTCCGCACCCTGGCCCCCCCCCCCCTTTTTTGGCTGAGAGTGCGCTGGTGCCGAAGGCCTCCCTTGCTAAGGCAATCTTCCACCAAGGCCTCATAATCGTATGAATGACGAGCTTGCGTACTCGGGACCTACCTACCCGTCTTACGGATATTTATGAGATTTTCCATTCACGTAGCACACACGTCTGCGACAACGCGCGCAGGGAAAGGGCCGAATCGCACACGGGCCTCAGCCCCTCGACCTGCTTGGTCTCCCCCAGCTCGTAACCACGAGAGATCGGGATCTGGGGGAAGAGCCGATGCAACTGAGGGGGCACCCTCGACCATCAACGCGACCGTACGGGGAACGCACCGGGCCAGGTTCGGTCAGGGGGGCGGAACCATAGGCCCAAAATTACCTAACCCCGTCGGCGTCACATTAGGGGTCAGTCTAATGTGGGGAAACAAGTCCTAAAGGGTCGAGGTTGGGATCTATGGTAGACTCTGGGGCTGCGGCAACCTTTATTTGATGATGAGCTGGCAAGAAACTTAGACCTACCTGTCGTTGACCCCTGCCGACACCCGCTACCGGTGATGGCCTTGGACGGCAGGATGCTAGGAGCAGGTCCCATCACTTTTTCCCATGCTACCCATTCCCGGTCCGCCTTCGCACTTGGGGGGGCACGAGGAGACCCTTAGAGTTCTTACATCCCCAGGGCTCCCGGGGGGGCGCTCATGCTAATCTTAGGTTTCCCATGGTTAGGAAAAGCCTAACCCGAGTATCGATTGGCAATCAGCGATCTGGTTTTTAATGCTGGGCACCGCGGGTTAGCGGGCATGCCTGCTGCGTCGGGAAGACCCCGGCACCCATCCCACAAACACCATTAGATCCTCTCCAAGGTTCCGCATGAGATCCCATGGTCCTTGGAGAGGTGTTCATGTTGCCTCGAGCCCAACGTCCTACCACCGTCACCGTGCCCATGAACTCGTGCCATTACTCTCCTCCCCGGCAACGTCCACCACCCAGGGGTCAGGCTTTATCTCCGTAAATGCCCACGGAACGCACCACTATGGAGGCTTATATCCGGAAGGGCGTTGGACATTGGTCTTCATTCCGACCATCCCTCCTCACCCGCGAGGGCAGGCTTCTTCTTGTCGGGAAGAAAGGACGGCACGTAACGCCCGTGGATATCGATTACCGCGGGCTGAAACAGCATAAACCGGGGGTCAGGGGGATCGTTACCCCCTGCCACTGATAGTCCACCGGGTTCGAGGCGCTGCAGAAGGTCCACGATTTGTTACTCAAGTTGGATCTTCGCAGCGCCTACACACTGATTCGCATTAGACAGGGGGGATGAATGGAAGACAGCGTTTCCTTACAAGCCGACCGGGCAATTACGAATATCTTGGTCATGCCTTTTTGGTTTAATGAACGCGCCAAGCTGTCCCTTCCAGCGGTTCATCAATGACTTCTTTAGGGAGGACGCTTGACGCACTACGCCTATATATAACCTCGAACGACATCCTGATCTATATCCGGGTCACTCCAGGGATCACATAGGTCGATGTTTCTTCGTGTCCTTCAACTTCTACCATCGTACAACCACCCTATATGTCAAATTGGGAGAAGTCCAACTTCCCACACCTCGACAGTATCCTTCTTGGGATTCATCATACCCAAGGCAACACCTGAGGTGGACAGACCAAGATCCAAGCGGTGACAGGTTTGGCACGTCCAACCTCACTCCGGGAGGTCCAGCGCTTCCCTAGGCTTTCGCTAATTTCTTCCGCAAATTCGTGAGGAATTATAGTGCGGAGCGGCCCCCCTAACAGCGCTGACCCGGAAGACCCCACGTTCCATTTCGATAGGTCGCCAGATGCCCAGCGGCATTTGATACCCTCCTGGCTCAGGCTAACGGAGCCCCAGTCTCCAAACTCCCTGATCAGCGGAGAACCCTCATAGTGGAGGTGGGATGCCTCTAAGTGGGGGAGTCGGGCAGTGACTCTCCCAACGCCGTTTGGGACCCCCACAAACTTCACCCCTGTGCCTACTTTTCTCGTCGCTAACCCCCGCCGGCGTAATTACCCGGTAGGGACCGAGAACTGTTGGCAGTGAAGTTTGGCACTTGAGGAAGTGGGAGGCACTGGCTAGAAGGGAGCCAACAACACCCGTTTTCTGGTCTGGACAGACACAAAAACCTGGCCTATGTTCAGCAGGGCGAACGTCTCCAATGCCCGGCAAGCGCGCTGGTCACTTTCTTTGAGCGCTTTCCTCACACTGACCTATAGGCCGGTGCGCCAGAATCCAGGCCGGACGCTCTCTCACGGCTGTGGTCTCAGAGAGAAGGAGTCCAACCCGGACCCCGAACCCATCCTGCCACAACCCAGTGTCGTGGCACAGCCTACCTGGCCCATTGAGGGGCCAGGTAAAGGAGGTGCCCTCCAAGGTAGAACCCAGGACCTGGCGGCAATCCACCAGGCCGGTTATTCGTTCTCGCCAGAACTCCGCAGGAAAGTGCTAGAATGGGTCATTCTGTCCCCATTTTCGGCCATCCAAGGGGTCCACCAGGACCCTGGAGTTCCTGCAACCCAGATATTTGGTGGCCAGGGATGGAGAGCTCCGTCCGAGAGTTTGTTGGCGGCATAGCGAACTGGTTGCTCGCACAGAACCCCCGGGGGCGCCCCCCCTGGCTATTACGCCCTCTCACCAGTTCCCTCGCGGCCTTGGTCACAATTGCCTTTATTTTTTTGTTTTTTAGTGGGGGAGAAGGGGGAGGAGGGAGGAGGGGGAGGAGGGGGGGAGGGGGGTTTGTTAAAATTTTATAACGGGGTTGCGCCCCCCTAAACAAACACGGTTATCCTGGTGATGGTAGACAGTTCTCCCAAAGGCGAGCAATTCGTGGCTCTACCCAATATTTGCCCAATGCCAAGGATACAGCGACCTCCTAGTGCCAATATTGGTCCGGGCTTCCCGGGAATTCCTCGAGACTAGTCCTCCGACGGGGCCCTCAATTCGCACAGCCGGTTCTGGAAGGCAGTTGGGCAATCTTGGGGCCACTGTAAACCTGTCTCTGGTTTCCAAACCCGCAATCCAACGGCCAGACAGAAAGAGCTCAACCAGGAGGCTAGGAACGATGCCCTGGTGTCTCTCGCGGCCGTGAACCATCCTACCTCTTGGGCAGAGCTTCTACTTGTGCTGAAATATGCGCATAACACTCTTGTGGCATTCAGCCAGATTGGCATGTCTTCCATTTTGGAGTGAGCCATTTGGGTACCCTGCAACCATGTTCCTTGACCAGGAGGCGGAGTAGGAGTTCCGGAGCCCAACAGTACGTGCGTCGGTGCCGCCGTACTTGGCGCAAGGCTCGGTCCACATCCTGAAGGCTCGCGTGGAAACCCATGCGACGCAAGGCGATCGCAAACGGCAGTTAGCACCCTCATACCGCCCGTCAAAGGTCTGGTTTGTTCCTCCCGCGACATTCCCCTGAAAGGGCGAGCCGTCAAAGCTGGCGCCAAAATCTGTAGGCCATTTAAGATAGTCCGACCATCAACCGGTCCACATATAGACTGCAATTGCCTTCCAGCATGAAGATACATCCCACGTCCACGTGTCGCCGACTCAAGCCACTATTTATGCATACCTTGGCCACCGCAGACTCCCAGCCCAACCTTCCCCCACAAACTATCGCAGGGGCCCTGCATACACAGTGCAGGTTGGCTGGACTCCTGAAAGGTCCAGGGCTCCACCCAGTATCTTGTTTTGACTGGAGGGCTATGGCCCAGATGAGCGCCTCCTGGTTTCCGGTCCGCAACATCTAGACCCTGTACTCATCCGGAGTTTTCAGACGCAACCGGCTGCTGGAATGGGGTCGTCGGGAGCCGCCCAGAGACTAGAGGGGGGGGTACTGTCAACAGGCCGTGTCGCCACAGGGGGCGCAGGACGCACGCCGCCATCTCGCCGTGTAAAGGAGTAAAACTCCAACTCCCAGGAGGCACAGCGCAATCAGTCTGATGAGCCCAGCTGCCAGCGTCCTTATTTAACACGTCCTGGGGCGGTGCTTCCTCGCCAACTCCGTCGCCTTTTTCTACGCGCAGTGTGTGTCGTTGGAGTAATGCCCAAATGTTGAATGGGGGGGGGGGGGGCAAACAGGGGTCCTCTTCTTATGTGGAGATTACCCACTGTCCTATGATATTGGTTGCCGGGGTCACGCCCTGGGCAATATCGACTATCACTTTTACCCTTGTGTATTTATTACTGTGTGCGATACGCGTCCGGGGTCGAACGCCGCTCCATCCGTGGAGGCGTCGGGGCGCTCGGGAGACCACAGCCGTTCGGGTTCAGAGTTGGGTATCAGGAAGCGTGCGTGCGTCACTCGGTGACGTCCACACCGGCGTCATTTCGGTTCGGGGTTTTTGCGCCGCGGTGCGGAGGCAGCGTTTTTTCAGCTGCTCTTTAGTTTATTATATGTCTTTTTTTTTGTTTATCCGATTGCGCGCCTCGCTTAGCGGAGGTTTTCGTTTCGATTCTTTTTCTACCGCCAGCTGCCATAAGGGGCTAGAACGCCCCTCGTGGCTTGTTTGCCGGAAAGCCTGGTGGGCGCATCGGTAATAGTTCGTCGGCTCGAACGTCACAGCCCGCCGGTTCGACCTCGGTCGGACTTTGCACGTACTCCTACCGATGCCGATATTACTAGGCATTTTAATATATAATATAATATATATAGCATAATTATATATTTAATACATATTATTATTATTGATTATTATTACATTATCTCTTATTCCTCATATACTATATATATATCATAAATATTATATATATATATATATATAATATATACGGCCGTTTGTGGCATCTGTCACCCGGCCACTACTCCCCTGTATCTTGCGCTCCTATCATTCCCCCCATCGAACAGCATGGCGATCTTTTTCACCCAAACCACGACACAATAACTTTTTTTCTCACATCTCATACACTCTTACTCTCGTCTGGATTACTTTTTATTAGTACACATTGTTGGGCTACATTGCAGACACGAGATACATCCTATGGCTGTCAGTGATCATGCTCTATCTCTTTAACTTTAATAAATCCAGACAGAATTCTAAAAATTAAATTGGAGACTTAATACATCATTGCTCAATGATGTGATTTATCAAATTTTTTTAAAGAAGAATGGGCCCTATAATTTAGAACACAATGATTTCACCTGAATGCCTGCGTCCTATTCTCTGGGAAGCACAGGAAAGCAGTAATGAGAGTAAAATAAATATCATTCTCATCACATAAAAAGAAAAAGAAACTAAACGTATTCAGGAATTAGAAGAAGTCATTAAATTATTAGGAGCCCCTCAAGACGAGGAATCATTGGCGACAAATTGCGCAAGCAAAAATTAGAATAAAACGACTTACCAAAAATAAACTAAATTCCCTAATCCAAAGACTTAGAAGACAACTTCGACATGGAAACAAATCAGGCCAATATTATAGCGAAACCAGCTCAAAATTACAGGAAAAAACAACCATATCTGGTTGTTAAAGCTGACATAACTGCGGAACATAACTATTTATGATCCTGGAAGCATAATAAATTTTCAGAGACTTCTACAATGCTCTATATTCACCCCAGATAACCCAATCAGATACAGACATAATCAATTATTTTAGATAAAATATCACTAACCCAATTATCCACTAGTCAAGTAATAGAGCTGCTCTCCACTGACAGCTGCTGAACTTCAAAAAAGCCCTCAAGTATCAGATTATTCTATAAATTTGGTTAAAGTCTACAGTTCTTCCACTAACTGCTCATTTAACAATCCTCTTCTCTACCAAACTACAGTCAGGAAACATTGTAGTTTGGTATTAATATTTCTCGCTAGATTGGAAGACTTAGTAAACTGACCACATTCCGCTTCCTCTAAAGAGAATTGAAGATGATCTCAATAGATGAAATCACTACCATATCACTCATGGGAAGGTTGCGTCAATTAAAATGGATGGTTACTACCTAGATTAAACTATTTATTCTCAATGACTCCAAATAAAACCCCCACCGCACATGGTTTAGACATTGGACTCGATCCATCTTAAATTCCTTTGGAAAAACAAAACCCCACGTATTAGCTTAAAATCATTACAGAAAACTGAAAAGCCAAGGGAGGTCTAAAACTTCCTAACTTTTTCATTACTTCTTAGCTCAACAGGTTAACAATATGTTCAGATGGTTAAACACAGCCCATTAGATGATCCTGGCTAGACACTGAACAAGCTTTATGTCCAGAATATAAAAATTTCGGATCTTCCATTCCATCAGCCCAAATAAAAACGACATGTATTTTTTAAAAACATTATATAAGCTCTCCCTGACAACAGCATGGTGGGGAGTTTTCTTAAAAAACGATTAGGGCTTCAATAATCCCATGCAAAAAAACACCCATCTGGAACAATCCTGACATCCTACAACAAAATACTTTTTAACTTCCCAATTGAGAAGTAAACGGAATTGAATACTTGGAACATATTTTTGAGGGATAGATTTTAAATACCATTTGACGATTAATAACACAATTTGGCATAAACAAAAAAACAATTTTTTAGAGTATCAGCAAATTAAAATCCTATAATAAAAAATAATTAAGCTCAATACACTAATATAGAAACACCATTGCTGTTCAGAATCTTATTAATTTTAAACCCCCAAATTACTATCGCAAATCTACACATAATATCAAAATAGACTGCTCATATCACTTTCCTATTGGGAATGGGGAATCAGACCTGGCAGTTAACCATATAACAAGATACTTGGTCTCACATATGTTCAAGACTTTTAAAATGACTAGAAACCCCAATTTACATTAATACAGTATAAACTTGAAAATTTCAAAGAGTACATTTATACGGCCAGCGACTGTTCCAAATGGGTTTTTCTTCATCCTAACACCTGCTCACATCACAGGTAACCTACCTGATGATTCCATGCATGCTCTCTGGTTCTGTCCACCTGTTCAGGAGGTTCTGGGCTCGGTTAGGTGAAGACTTATCTGAGTGCTGCAATGTGAATATTCCACTATCTCCGTCTGTTTGCTTATTGGCTAATTAGATGATGTCACTTAGAGAAAAATAGATCTTATGTGATTTTCACGCCTTATGTATCGCAAAGAAACTATACTTATGAAATTGGAAAAACAAAAATCGCTCTTAGTATTAATCAGTATAAAACTCTTTTGTTAGATCACATTAGTCTTGAGACACCTCTGCTGCCACATCAGATCCATCTCTTTGGGATTCCCTGATTGACTCGATCACGTAGGTGGGTGGGGGGTCCCTCGGTCTCGTCCCTGCGGGCGCAGTGCTGATGTTGGGGTGTGTTGGGGTTGGTGGCGTCCGGGGAGCCTGGGGGCGGGGTCGGCGGGGGTACCTGGGTAGGGGTGCTGCGCTCGCCGCCCGGGCGGCTCGTGGGGGGTGGGGGGTGGCCTCTAGTGGCTTCGTGCGGTCTGGGGTGGTTGGTGGCCGCGGGCGCGGGCTCAGCCGTCGGCCTGGCTGCCCTTGGTGGAATTCGGGGTGGCCCGGGGGTTGGGGGCTGGTCGGGTTGGTTCCCCCGGTCTTGGGGCCCTGGCCGGGTCTGTGGGGCCTGGACCCCGTGCGGTCGGTTGCCGGGGCATGCTCGGTGTGTGGGCCCCTGGCTGGGGGTCCTTCGGTCCATTGGTGGCTGTGGGGTCTCCGTGGCCGGGGGGCTTCTGGGTCGCGGGGGGCGGGGTGTGTGGCCGGGCGGGGGGGTAGATCGGCTCTGCCTGGGTGTCCTTGGTTATTATGTGCTGAGAGTTATCTGACTGGTTTGGGTGGAGTAGAATTTCCTCTGGGGTGGGATACCGGGTGGAGGGCCTCGGTGGGCTGCTGGCTCCTTGGGGGGGGCCCGCTACCCGTGGCCTTGCCTTGTGGCCTCTGATGGCTGGGTGGCATGCTCGTCTTGGGATCGCCCTTGTTGGAGGTTTGGTGGCTGCTACGGCTGGGGGGGGCTGGCTGTGGAGCTGGGGGTGGTGGTTGTGGGATCTGGATGGTCCCGGGGGGGTGGGGTGTTGGTCCAGCCTTCGGCAGTCCCTGGGCCTCTGTCCATTCATGCCTCTTGCTGCCCCCGGTACGGTGCACCACTGCCCTGGAGCGGGGGCACTGGGGCACTCCTCCCTGGGTGGATCTCGTGAACGGGGGAGCCTACTGGGGTCAGTGGGGGGCTGGCTCCCTGGGGCATTTGCGCCCCCAGTTTGTTTTCTCCCCATCCTCGTCGCAATCCCGACATCCTCTTCACTTCAATTCCCACTCATGTAGGGCTTTGGGGTTCCATGACCACCTGGACCCCATTTTTATTATACACCCTAGACATTCCCTATTAACCCTCTCATGACACTCACATATAGGGCCTTGGAATGGCAAATTATGTGGCGTGCAAGTGGGTGGGGCGGCTAATCGGTCTCAACCACTGTCGCCTGGGCCTGCTGCCACTTACACATAGACACTTAGGGTTTGGGGCTGGAGTAGGGGTGCCACGCTCTGTGTCGGTGATCATGTGCCGACCTCCCCCTCCTCCCCTTTTATCGCACCTTAAAAAAACAACAAGCATCAACATCATATCTGGGGGTGGGGGTATGTTTGTGGGGGTCTCAAGCCACTCCGCCCCGTTTCCCGTTATGCCGCTTGGTTGGGGGTAAGGTGAATAAGGGGCAGTCCTCTGTGGGGGGCCGGGCGGTGGGTGGGCTGCGGGGCTTGGGGGGTGGTGGGGGCGGGACCGGTGTTTCTGCTTCCCTGGCCGGTTTTGGATTCTTGGGTCATTGCCCGGGCTGTGCAGTCCATTCCTCTGGCGGGCTTGTCGCCCGGGGTCTATGCGGGCGCTCGGCGGGGGGTGATCTGCTTGGCTGTTGGTGGTGCTCGGCTGTGGTCGGGTGGCGGTCCTCACCGTGGCGGGGGCTTGCCCTGCCGGTCTGGTGCAGCCCGGTGTGGACGCCTTGCGGGTTCGGATGGCATTTGGCCGTCCCCAATCCTCTCCACCCCGGAATCTAGAAATGGGTTCCCTCCTGGGTCCGGATGTGGGTTCCACCAATAGGGGGCGACGCAGGTCCTGGCGCCCAGAGTGTGTATCGAGTGTTATGGGGAGTATGAGTGAGTGTGGTTAATGTTACTGTTATATGTTTACTTCGAATTAGTGGAGGTGAGTATGAGGGTGGGATGGTATGAGTGCGTTTGTGTTTGAATGTGTATTTGTCAGGACTTAGGGCCTGGTCTGCTCCTCTCTCCTGGTCATCTAGGGTCCGCCTAATGTGGCTCCCCCTCCGCGCGTCCTATCCCTCCCGGGGGGTTGTGCCCTTTGCCCTCTGTGGGCTGGTGGCTCTCGTTTCGGGGACATGGGTGCCGTAGGGGGTGTGCTTGCTGGAGCCTGGTGCTGCCTGGTTTCGGGTTTTTGGCCCCGTGCACCCGGTGGCTAAGCCTGGCTGGGGGGTGGCGCGCCTCGGGGTCCCCGGGCCTCCCGTGTCCCTGGTCGGATCGCTCTGGCGTGGCTGGTGGCCGGCGGGGTCTGAGGTCTTTGGGGCGCTGAACCCTGGCTCGGCGGGGGCTGCTGGGGGCTTCCCTCGGCTCATCCCGTTATGGGGTCCGTTCGGGGGGTGGGTGTGCTGTTGTCCCCCTGCATTGGGCCCAGTCCCGGTGGTCCTTGTGGGCCCTTGGGTCGGGGCCGGGGGTCCCCCACGGTCCACTACTACAATTCCCATTTGGAATTCCTATGGAAGAAATCTTTCATCTCTGCATGCTCACAACTGCAACACAAACAGGTGTTCAGATCCTGGTTTCTTAAATTGCTGTCTTTTTCGTTAATTTATAAAATCAAATTAAAAGAATAGTTTTACATAAATAAATAAATTATTTTACTGGAAATATGTAATTGAATTTTAGTATAGAAGGTAAATGTTAGGTATGGATGTGTGGGTAATTTATGTATGTGGTTGTATGTATGTGTATATATGTGTGTATATGTGTATGTGTAGGTATACTATGTATGTATGTAATATATGTGCGTATTAGGCTATATGTACTATAGCGTAGCGCAGTATTTGTGTACTGTATGTGTATGTATGTATGTGTGGGTGTGTGTATGTATGTATGTATTGTATATATATATTATAATATATATATATATATATAATAATATATATATATAATGTGTGTTTGTATAAATATATTTATATATGTAAATATATATTATATTAATATATATAATATATATATATATATATATATATAATTGTATTAAATTTATTTATTTAGTCTTTTCTCTTTATTTATTTATTTTTTTTTTTCTTTTTTTTCTTTTCTCTGGTTGTTCTTTTCTTTCTTATCCTACCCACCACTTTCTTATACCTCTTTTTTTTTTTTTTTTCTTTTTTTTCCTTCTCTTTTCTGTTTCTTTATTCCTCTACGGGTTGCTGTACAGAATATGAATCCCAAAAAAAAATTTTCAAATAAAAGGTATTTAAATAATACCAAGTGGGCATCAATGTGAGAAATACCTGTAAGGCGCCCTTGTAAAATCAAAACTGTTGGGTCCTGATTTAGACACTCAGACATCAATCCTGAGTTTCATCATGGCAGATCAGGACACGGAGAAAAAAAAAAAAAAAAAAAAAAAAAAAAAAAAAAAATGAAAATAGAGTGAAAGGTAGATGGGCGGAAGATCCAGAAATGGCTTTCGTTGCCAGAGTCAGTGACTTGTACTGAATGCGAGCAGCACAGGAAGCCAATGAGGTAAGTATAATGGAGGTGACCATGATTTTCGCGCGTGGGGGGGGCTGGTTAAACACGAGTCGGGCTGCATACTGTTTTTGAATTAGTTGAAGAGGTCTGATTGTGGAAGTTGGGATCCAGCAAGTAGCTACACACCCAGGGCCCCCTACCCCACAACAAACGCATTACATATCACGCCGGGATAATACTAGGCTTGAACACAGTTGTTAGCTATGTTCAGGGGAGGGGGGCTCATACAGCGGTTGCCCGTTTTTCGCTGATCTTCTCAAAAAGGGTCTGATCTTCCGTATGTTATAAGAATAATCTACAAGAACGGGCGGTGTTTTGATAAACTGATCATAGAGAGTTTAATGTTTTGAGTCCTCGTTGTTAACCCCCCACCAATAACGGTTCCTGACCCGAATCATTTGGGCTATATTGTGGAGTCCATCAATTTGGAAGGTCATGTTTGTGATGGATTGATTATACGACAACACATCATAGCCATATGCACATCAATACAACACACACATTATACACACATGCCACATCATACACACACACACGCCCATATCACACCATCCATCAATACACACACCACACACACACACACACGCACCACAAACACACCATATACAACATGCACTTCCATCCAGACACACCCTAATACACACATGCACATCAATACCAGACACACCCATATACATACATGCACACAACAAACACACACACACACCACACACACACATGCACATCACATACACACACATACACACAATGCACATCAATTACACACACACAGACACATGCACATCAAAATACAGACACACACATATACACACATGCAAATTCAATACAGACACACATATACACGCCAGGCACTCGAAAACACACAAACATACACAAAAAAAAATCAAGACCAACATACACACATACAAATTAATATAATACATCAATTAAAAACACATCAATACACACACAATCACCACAACAAAACCAACATCACAAAAAAAAACACAAAAAAAAAAAGGCACTCATTACAAACCGCCGAAAAAACGCTTCAAATCCAATACAAACCAAAAAAACAAAAACAAAACTGCATGCTAAACAAACACAAACACACAATACAATACCATGCAAATCAACAACAAAAATAAAAAAAACAAAAAAAAAAAAAAAAAAATAAAAATATATATATATAACATACCATGGAAAAACAAAAATCACATAAATACATGTAAAAAAAAACAACTAAAAAACACCTAAAAACAAAAACAAAAAAAAACAAAAAAAGAACAAAATACACAACAAAAAGAAAAAAAAAAACATAATAAACAAATGCAAAAAACTGGAAAAAAAAAAAAAAAAAAAAAGAAACAAAAAAAAACAAAAATAAAAGAAACAAACAAAAAAAAAAATGCAAATCAATACACACACAAACAAATAACAAAAAAAAATAACAAAACAAAAAAAAACAAAATGCTATCCCCCGAGAGCTCTGCCGTAAGTCTTCTACTTCGTCCATAATGCCGTAAGTCTTCTTTCCCCCTTTCCGGCTTCCCCCTTTTTTCCCCCTCCCCCCCACCCCCCACCCTCTCCCCCCCCCTCTTCCCCCGCCCCTTCAGGGGGATGAAATTTTAAACAGGTTCTTGTTGTCTGCCCCATTATTCAAATCGCTCCGCTGACCCTGGCGACCAGACATTCATACTCTTTTCCCATTCTCCTTCATCAAATAGTCATTTTCTCTGTTCCCTGAACTATTCAATTCATCAAAAGTTTTACTTTACCATAATCCATCCATCCATCATCCTATATTAGGGTCACTGGGGGGTTCCCCATCCCCATCCAGGGAGAACATCTCGGGCGCTGAGCAGATACACCCAGGACAGGACGCCAATATATCACTGAAACACTCACTCACACAGAACCCCTCTATATGGGGAATTGGAGAATTCAATTGACTTGGTCCATGTTTTTTGGACTGTGGGAGGAAACCGGAAAACCCGGGAGGAAACCCACGCAGACACGGGGAGAACATGGAAACTCCACCGATTGGGATTCGAACAGGGAACGCTGAGAGGTGAATGTGCTAACCACAGTCCCCTCAGTAATGAACTAAATATTGTCAGTTCTGTAGGCTATTGGGAAAAAGATAATTAACAAATGAACTAATTAACAATAAGCTATTGGAAAAAATAAATTAAACAAATTAGCCAATTAACTTGACCCGGTCTAAAAGCGGGGAAAGCACATCTTTTGTAAAACGTTGGTAAACATACCCTTGTCTTGCGCTTCGGCATGTTGCTTGCGTACTGACACGCAGTGCCGTACGCAGTGCCCTACTCCTGTACATTTAATGGTCCAAGGAAGGTAATTTCCTCACTTTTTAAAAAAAAACAAGACATGAAATACGGACATGTCTCAGGAAATACGGACATTTGGTCACCCTAATATATACCATTCTACTCTTTTTTTAATAACTATCATATTGTTTAAAGAAAAAAAACAAAGTACTCACATTTTTATATAAGAAACTGTATTTCTTATTGTTGATAGAGCAAACACTATGCAAAAGTGCCCGATGTCTGACCTGCAAATTCGAAACTTCATGTTTTAATCATCCATCCATCCATTATCTTCCGCTTTATCCTCTATTAGGGTCGCGGTGGGGTCCCCATGCCCATCCAGGGGAGAACGTCTCGGGCCGCGGGGGCAGATAGACCCTAGACAGGGCGCCAATCCATGGGCTGGGCACACACTCACTCACACAAACACACTCTATAGGGGGCCCAATTTGGAGAATTCAATTGACTTGATCCATATTTTTGGACTGTGGGGGGAAAACCGGAGAACCCGAAGAACCCACGCAGACACGGGGAGAACATGGAAACTCCACCCAGATGGGGATTCCAACCGGGAAATCCCTAGCGCTGAGAGGCGAACGTGCTAACCACTAAGCCACCGTGCCGCCTATGTTTTAATCCAATAAATATTAAAGAGTTGTGCAGGGATGCACTTTTCATTCGCTCCTTCTGCCCATCCTGCAAGCCGCTTCTGCCGCCACCATCCCCCATTTTACAAACAGCACCGTGTTCCTGACTCCTCAGTAAGAAAAATTAGCTATCCTAAAAGTAGCTTTATCTAATAGTCCATCTGTCTATTTAAAGCTTAAGAATAACGAATAACGTTCTGGGGGAGAAATGCTAAAAAAAATATGTCAGAACTACAAATAAAATGGGGGTGGTGGGTTTGGGTATGATCTGCTTGAGCCCCGCTGCTCACTTAGAACAGTAAGTGAAGAACATGGAGTTAGATCTTCACTAAGATACCGACAGGAACAGCATATGGAAATTTTTTACCAAAATAACATGGCGTGCAGGGAGATGCCTTTAACAACATCGACTTTACTGAATCACTCACATAAAACCAACACTTTAAAGTGCCTTCTAGAGGACGGTTGGTGTCACAAAGGTTATATAACCACTACAACATGTGTTCATCGCAGTCTTTAAAAGTAACCAATATCACGAGAAGTCACTAGATTTGCTAGTATCTTAAACAATAAGCCACTATTTAGTGTGAAAAGTTGTTTAATTTTTAGCAAAAAAGCGATAATTTTGGCAACACTGAAAACAGCAGCGGTTCATATTGCATGGATTGTTCATCTGCTCCGTGCATTAAGTCTAATTACCTGGTGACGTGATGTAGGTTGTCTGTTGTTTTAGATTCGTATGTGCATAAGTCCTTGTTACCCATCCATCCATCCATCCATCCATTATCTTCCGTTTTAAATCCTATATTAGGGTTGCGGGGGGGTTCCGCATGCCCATCCAGGGGAGAATGATTCGGGCACTGGGTAGGTACCACCAATCTATCGTGGGCATACACTCACTCACTCACACAGACACATACACACTCTTTATGGGGCAATTTGGAGAACTCAATTGACTTGATCCATGTTTTTGGACTGTGGGGGGAAAATTTCAGAGAACCCGGAGGAAACTCATGCAGACACGGAGAGAACATGGAAACCCAAGATGGCCTGACGCACATACAGCATTGGTGAGTGGGAGCGATCCGAACAGCCACACGAGACGAAGCGTAAAGTAAAGAGCTTTAATTAAGCTAAGAAAAGAACTGGCTTGGATACCCGAAACAAAGAAAACCCAGAACAATAACAATAAAGCAAATCGAAATCAAGGCCTACGGTACCCAAGGACGAGGCGAGAGGATCACAAAGCCAGGACGGAGCAGGAGGTCAGTACACAGTGATCAGAACAGGAGAACGCTGGATTGGACACGGGTACACAAGGTATCCAGTTATTAAAGAGATTTAAACTAGGAAAAGTTATTACAAAAAAAAGTATGGGAAAGTTATTACATACAGATATTAAAAATAACTGTGCAATAAATGTATCATTGAGGGTGCAATACATTTCAGTTTGGTTTGGGGGTGATTACTGGGAGCAGTGCTGATTGTGGCAGTTCACTGCAGCAGGAATGAAGGACCTGCGGTAACGCTCCCTGACACACTTCGGATGACGTAGCCTGTCACTTAAGGTGCTGCCCAGTGCTGTTTTAGAGTTTCAAACATGGGTGGGATTCATTGTCCATAAGAGTTATTAGCTTGTTTAGCATCCTCTTGTCTCCCACCGCCTGCCCCGGGGTTTCTAAGCGTTCCCCCAGGACAGAGCTGCCTTCCTAATGAGTTTGTCCAGTCTGTTCCTGTCTGCATTCGTGATGCTGCTGCCCCAGCACAAACACTCCAAAAAAAAAAAAAAAATGGCTGATGCCAACACTGTGTTCAAAAAAGGTCCTCAGGAGTGGCCCCCGCACCCCAAACGACCTTAGCCCTCCTCCGCAGATACAGTCTGCTCTGTCCTTTTTTATAAGTGCAGTGGCGTTGTCTGACCAGTCCAGTTTTGTGTTAAGGTGAACACCCAGGTATAACGTTCGGGGAGAGAAATTGCTAAATAAAATATGTCAGAACTCAATAAAATGGGGGTGGTGGATTTGGGTATGATCTGCTTTGAGCCCCGCTGCTCACTTAGAACAGAAAAGTGAAGACATGAGTTAGATCTCATAAGATACCGACAGAACAGCATATGGATTTTTTACCAAAATAACTGGCGTGCAGGGAGATGCCTTTACAACATCGACTTTACTGAATCACTCACATCAACCAACACATTACTAGTGCCTTCTAGAGGACGGTTGGTGTCACAACAGGTATATAACCCCTACAACATGTGTTCATCGCAGTCCCTTTAAAGTAACCAATATCACGAGAAGTCACTAGATTGCTAGTATCTTAAACAATAAGCCACTATTTAGTGTGAAAAGTTGCTTAATTTAGCAACAAAGCAGATAAGTTGGCAACACTGAAAACAGCAGCGGTTCATATTGCATGGATTGGTCATCTGCTCCCTGCATTAAGTCTAATTACCTGGGGACGTGATGTAGGTTGTCTGTTGTTTTAAAATTCGTATGGTGCATAAGTCTTGTTTCCATCCATCCATCCATCCATCCATTATCTTTTCCGCTTTATCCTTTATTAGGGTTGCGGGGGGTTCCGCATGCCCATCCAGGGGAGAATGATTCGGGCACTGGGTAGGGACACCAATCTATCGCTGGGCATACACTCACTCAAATCACACAGACACATACACACTCTTTATGGGGGGCAATTTGGAGAACTCAATTGACTTGATCCATGTTTTTGGGCTGTGGGAGGAAATCAGAGAACCCGGAGGAAACTCATGCAGACACGGAGAGAACATGGAAACCCCCGGAAAGGCCTGACGCACATACAGCATTGGTGAGTGTGAGCGATCCCCAACAGCCACACGAGACAAGCGTAAAGTAAAGAGCTTTAATTAAGCTAAGAAAAGAACTGGCTTGATACCCGAAACAAAAAACCCAGAACAAAACAATAAAGCAAATCGAAAAACAGGCTACGGTACCGAAGGACGAGGCGAGAGGATCACAAAGCCAGGAACGGAGCAGGGGATACACAGATGATCAGAACGGGAGAAACGCTGGTTTGGACACGGATACAAAAGGTATCCATTTTAAAAAGAGATTTAAACTGGGAAAAAAGTTTTTACAAAAAAAAGTATGTAAATTATTACATACAGATGTTTAAAAAAATAACTGTGCAATAAATGGATCATATGTGCAATACATTTCTTTGGTTTGGATGTTACTGGGAGCAGTGCTATTGTCAGTCTCACTGCGCGGGAAAATGAAGGCCTGGGGAAAACGCTCCCTGAACACTTGGGTGACGTGCCTGCATTTAAAGGTGCTGCCCTGCTGCTAGATTTTCAAACATGGGGTGGGATTCATTGTCAAAAATTTTTTAGCTTTTTTAGCTCCTCTTGTCCCCCCCCGCCTGCCCCGGGTCTAAGCTTTTCCCCCAGGACAGAGCTGGCCTTCCTAATGATTTTGCCCCAGCCCTTTTCCCTGTCTGCATTCGTGATGCTGCTGCCCCACACAACACTCCATAAAAAATGGCGACCCAACACTGTGTAAAAAAAGGCCCAGGAGTGGCCCCCGCCCCCCAAAAACGACCTTAGTCTCCTCCGAATACAGTCGCTCTGTCCTTTTTTATAAAGTCAGTGGCGTTGTCTGACCACCATTTTGTGTTAAGGTGAACACCCAAGGACTTATAAGATCCACCGTCTCAAAGCCATTCCCTGGATGTTCAACCGGGGGTTGGTATAGGGGGCCGGCCTAGGGGGAAAACCCCACCAGCTCCTTAGTTTTCGCGGGGTTGATCTGGAGGCGGTTACATAGGCACCACCACAAAATCGAACATTTCTGTATTCCCGGTCGTCATCATCAGGTGAGACCGACAAAACAGAGTCATCAAGGAACTTTTTTTAAATGACATTTTAGTGAGCTGTACTTTAAGTCGCCCTGTACGGGGAAGAGGAAAGGGACAAAAAGGTTCCCGTGGGGTCCCTACTGCAGACCCACTAAGTCAGACCCAGTCCCCGGGCCCCCAATAGTGGTAGATGTGTTAGGTAAAAACTATTTTTTACAAAAATTTCCCCACTTCTAATGTAATAAAATTAAAAAAATGATAAATAAATCCCAAATATTTTTATAATTTTAATAAATCATAATTCCCTGTGCGTGAATGTCATGCCGTTGATAAATCGGAAACGAGACGGCCCAGCTTACAGTCAGACCCTTTTTTATCGCAACAAAGCTCAACTTTTCACCCTGCACGCTCTGGAGCAAAAACAAAACCAAAAAGCAAGCTGCGGGGGGATCCCGCCCCAACAAAAGCGCGGCAGGCAGCAAACAAAGGGACGGGGGGATTCCGCGCAATCGCCCTGGTGCGGTGCTCTGGTGCAAAAGTCTAGTCCTACTTCGAGAGAAGGGCAAAATTTACTAAAGGGGGAAGACACGGGAAGGTTAACGTGGGGAAATATGCTTCCCACTGCAATTATGTCTGATGAAATAGTTGTCTCGTCCCTCCTTTTTGGGTGGCGGCGAAACCTACAGCGGTTATGGTCGTACGTTTTCTGGATTCTAAAGGGGGCTCAAGGGGAAAAACATTACCTTTTATTGATAATTGTCTACTTTTGGGGGGAAGGGGCCCCGGGCCCATTGAAATGGACGGATCCTCCTTCCCCGGGGGTCTGCGCTCATGTCACAAACATAGCCCATAGGTTTTCCTTCAGATAGGAAAAAAATTTACAAATTTAGAGCCCCAAACCCAGGCACAGACGAATGGCCTAACCAAATGCCTGCGAACTGCCAGGGGTCGTCACCCCCAATACTAGGTTTTATTATTAAACAGTTATCAAAATCGCAGTGAGCAAAAAACAAAAAAAAGATCCAAAAAAGTGTGCCAAAAAAAACTCATTAAAACAATCAACCTCATAATGAAAAAAACACTTTTAAGTTAAAACTTGGGTTTTTAAACCTTAGGTCACGTCATCAAAATCAGCTCTAGTTCAAAAAAAAAAATAAAAATGATAAATTTCTAAAATGTCTTTTGTCTCACAGAGACCATAT